>CM057835.1:16187956-16605456 GCA_030068075.1 Paguma larvata
CACCGGGAGGAAGGCGGTTGCCACGGGCTTGATGGTGACCTGTTTGGGGGTCAGCTCCGCAGGGGCGACTGCGTTGGTGACCACCGCCGACTGCAGAGGCGCTCTGGGTGGGGAGGAGAGGACGGCAGCCGAAGCTGGAGAGGACAAGAGCGAGGTCACGGACGCCATCACGGACCCTGCCTGCTCGGAAGGCTTTTTTCCAGAGTCGAGATCGACCTCTGGCAACACCCTCGTCACTGTTCTCTTTATTTCCCCGGAAGACGTCTTAATGGTTTTTATGCGGACTTTGGGGATTGCTGGTGTCGACCCCACGGGAGAGGACGGCGACCCCTTGCTGCTGTTCTCACTGGAGATGCTCCTGGGGCTGTCTGGCTGCTTCAGGGACACTTTCTTTGTCCCGTCGATGAGGCTCTGGGATTCAGGAGACTTCTCCATGGCTCTGG
The DNA here is from genome assembly GCA_030068075.1 of Paguma larvata. Taxonomy (NCBI): domain Eukaryota; kingdom Metazoa; phylum Chordata; class Mammalia; order Carnivora; family Viverridae; genus Paguma; species Paguma larvata. Next base: position 16,188,400 of record CM057835.1, read on the forward strand.
GGCTGTCATTTGCTTCTTTAGGTAACGGAGAGGACCCCTGCGCCTCGGTCACCGGTTCCTTGGAGGAGTCGGAAGCAGCCTTTTTAGCACTAAGTGCTGCTATTGCAGCTATACACGAGGACAGCTTGGACGATGGCTTTGACCTCGACAGCGGGACGCTGCCGAGGCTGGGTTCACTCTTCTCGGAGCTCAGCTTCCCGTCGTGGGCCCGGTTTTCAAGCACCTTTTCAGAGTTTTCCTTCAGCTTATCCTCTGCTTTTCTGGCTTTGAAAGGTTCGTAAACACTCAGATTTATGGAATTTGTTTCTGTTTCTCTCTTTACGACTCTGTTTTTATCTAAATTGCCTGAAGGAGAGATTCCAGTTTTGCTCAAGCTGTCCCCCGCGAGCGCCTTGGGCTTGTCATAGTCCTGCTGGGCAGCCGACCCCGGCAGCGCGGTCGCCCGAAAACCGGAGCGCGCGTCCTCCTTGTCCGGGGGGTCGTCCACCTCGATCTTCTCGTCGTCGTCAAACTCTTCAGCACTGGAGATGGGGCTAAACTGGCTGAACGTGGAGTCTTTTAAAGTCGCCTCCGAGGCAGGCGCATCCCCTTTCAGGGACTTGGATCCGTCTTTGCCGTAACTGTCGAGAGAGGACGCGGCGAGGAACCCGTTGTGCAAGCCGTTGCCGGTGGGGTTGTGGCCGTCCTTCTCCGTGCCCTCGGAGGAGTCGATGTTCCGCACGTTCTTCACAATGACGCTGACGCCCACGTCGGAAGAGGAGGGGGTGTGGGAGTCCTCGTCGCCATGGGCGTTCTGCTTGATGTGGCTTTCCTGGTCCTCGTGCACAGACTCAATAGCGGCTTTCGGATCGACCATGTCTGGGATGTCAAAGGCTGCCAGGAGGTCATCAAAGTCCGGGGTCTTCATATCCCCCATGGTCATGAATTTGATCAGATGTTCTGTTAAGCGAACAGAAATAATTCCATCAGCAAGGAACACTTGGTAACGGACGGGACAAATACCCCTACAGGATTCACACGAACACAGAGACGATGACCTAGAAAGAGCAAGTTGATACCTACGCCTCTTACAACGAGGGGACTCTGAGCGAACAGACATCCGGAGAACATGTGCAAAGCCTTGATCATCACAGCTTCAAACTAATTTCTCCAGAACGCTGTACGGCACTCCCAGCACGGCGCCTCTCTAACAAGAAGGAAGTTGATTGGAACTGGGGCGGCATGAAAAGGAGGCTTTGGCGTAACACCCAGAAAACTTGCCATTCCTCACTGGATTCATCACACTGTTTTCGCAAAAAGCTATTTGCAAACCGATTTCAATTTCTATACCTCTCAATTCTCCTGGCAAAATTAGCACTATTATAGTCACCGCCACGTGTGGCCTCTCGTGTTAAAAGGCATATATGACAATCAAAAAAAAAGCCAATTACAGATTTCAATTCGCCCACAGAACAAATGAGAATCCCAACCCATCACCTACTGTCTACTGCTAATAAAGTTCCACGTGAGATTTAAAAAAAATCCTAAGGAGCTTATTCCATCAATTTTTTTTTTGTGGAATCCTAATTTTCCTAATTTTTTTCTCTCTTATGTTACAGAAAAAATACTCTCCTGGTAGGAAAGTATAGCATCCCTTCCTTTTCCCTCTCTGCTTCACTGCTTTCAGCAGGTAACGCACAGCCATTTCCTGACTGCCACTCCCAGTGGTTCCTGTGGCTGTGCCGGCTGAGGACGGCCCTGCCGTGACATTGCTCTCAGCATGTAGCAACATGGACCCGCGGGCGTGGCAGAGCCTGGGAGAAGGGAGGCCTTCTCCTCTGCGCCGGGGCTAGATCGGGTTAGGGAACGTTCTGTGAATGTCAACAAAGCCCTGGGCCGTAGGAGGACAGAGTTTTAGGAAAATGGACTGTCACAGACATTACTACAGATGAAGGATTACCAACACGTGAAATGCTTGGAGTCTTTAAAGCGCACCCTTTGAAACTCCACCTGCAGAGGACACGTGATCGTGAACATCAGACGTAACTCCCCTGTAAGAGAGATCTCTCTCCTGCCTGAACCCCAGAGCACTCCACCTGTGTTTCTAGTAGTAGTTTCTGGCATGCAGCACGGCACGTGTATACGTTTGTCTCGTCATTGCTACTAGCCCGACAATGTCTCACTCATGTTACACATAAATGCCACCTGATGCCACACCACCAAGTCGGGGGCCAGCACTCTGGATTTCTGACAGGAGGCAGGGCCTGGCCCCAGCTCCATCACTCACTAGCTCTGGGGTCCTCAGGAAAGGCGGGGGGGAATCTCTAAGGGCCTATTCCTTCTTCCTGCAGTGGAGGGAGGCAAGCAGCCAGAAAGAGAGGGAAAATGGGAAACAAAAGAACCAATGCAGAAGGGAAGAGGATCATAGCTAATTTTAGGCAACATTCAATGGACGAATCGGCCTGATTTGTAGATACGTATTCCTAGACTCTTTCCTTTTCAATACTTCCTGTCATTCCTCATTTAAATCTGCCTTAAATCACTGAGAGACTGTCTTCCACATCTTACTCTTTAATGACGTTTTTTGGAGGGGGATATAGTCTCTAAAAGATCATGCATTCCTAACAAAAATAACTCTACAGGGGTCAAGACAGAATTTGCACGGAGGCGACAATATGCATCCCCGTGAAAATGCACGTAAACTCCAAATCCATCAGCAGGTACTAAGATCTCCTCCTCAGCTCAGTTGCCCACTGCAGGACACGTCCAAACACTTCTAATCATTTGGATGGGAAAAACTACTATTAAAATGAAATCTGGGGGCACCTGGGTGGTTCAGTAGGTTAAGCGTCCGACTTCAGCTTAGGCCATGATCTCGCTGTTTGTGAGTTCGAGCCCCGCGTCAGGCCCTGTGCTGACAGCTTAGAGCCTGGAGCCTGCTTCAGATTCTGTGTCTCCCTCTCCCTCTGCCCCTCCCCCACTCGCACTCAGTGTCTCTCTCTCTCAAAAATAAAAGCAAAAAAAAAAAGATGAAATTAGGTGATGGGCATTACGGAGGGCACCTGTGATGAGCTTTGGGTGTTGAATATAAGTGATGAATCACTGGATTCTCCTCCTGAGACCAATATTGCACTGTATGTTAATTCACTAGAACTTAAATAAAAATCTGAGAAGAAAAAAATAATAAAGATGAAATCTACAGGCACGGTTCAATAGGAACGAGCTAAAGAACAAATCACCTTCCTTACATTCACATGTCTCAGAGAAGACAGAACTAAAAAGTCCCACGTGCTGGCTTGCTTAGCCTAGAGGAAAGACCCCGGGGCCACCACTCTCTCAGACAGGGCCTGTGGGACCAGACAGGGAAGCATATATCCCCACCATCAAACTACAGCCCAGAGACAAGGTGTGGAGGAAAGAAGACCTCAGCAGTTCTAAGCGGATACTATTGTGAAAACACCCATGACGAGTCATACCCGGTGCAAGTCTGTAATTATGATTTTCCTTTTAGGATGAAATTGAACATTTAAACTGCAAACTACGGGAAATGAAAACCCCATCTGCCAGGTAATACCCGCGTAAGAGTCCGCCCACTGAGGAATAATCCCTGAATGTCACTACTTTTATTTTTAAGCAGCAAAGTGCAGTTACAAATGAAAACTCACGACCGAATCACCATCAGCAAAGCATCTGTCCCTTGGTCGATCAACCAACCATGTTGATCGTTCGCAAATCGAGGTTCTTCGAGAACTCAAGATACAGAATCGTGAACTACCGCCCAACTCCCACCAGAGTTGAAAGGGTCTGAAAATTGTTTTATTTTATAATTTTTTTAATGTTTATTTACTTTTGAGAGAGAGATAGAGCATGAGTGGGGGAGAGGCAGAGAGAGAGGGAGATACAGAATCTAAAGCAGGTTCCAGGCTCTGAGCTGTCAGCACAGAGCCCGACGCGGGGCTCAAACTCTTGGACCAGGAGATCATGACCTGAGCCAAAATCAGGAGTGGGACGTTGATGTACTGAGCCACCCAGGAGCCCCTGAAAACTGTTTTAAATCACCATTTATCCAAAGCTTGGACCGACCCAGCCTCTAGACGTGCCCAGTGATAGCTAGGCTCTGCCTTGGTCTCTCCATCCCTGTTTTACAGTGACATGGGGCTCACGGCGTGTGCCCTCCTACTGTAACTTGGTGAGCAAAAGACATCATTCAGTTCCACAGCATTCATCCCAGAGGGCAGTCGGGTCAGGAACAGAAAGAAGGGAAGAGGCCATTCGAATACACGAGTGGTGGTTCCAGGACACGCAATCACAAGAGATGATGGCAGGTCTCGCATGAAACCACGTTTGTTGAGCAAATAGCGGCTCGGATCCACAGTGTAACTGGCAGGCACTCTTACGAATCCTTGGAAGATTAGCAAATGACTCCTACCATCTTCCTCTGGCTTACGCGACAGGGACCTGCCTGACACAGCAGGATGGTACCCACCACACTGCCCGTATCTTTTCCTACCTGCCCAACCAAAGCAGAGTTAAGGTTTGGAAAACCCCAGAGAGGAACCCCAGGGGCTGAGAAGACATTCCTGACACAGGAGCAACTCTTTCTCTGCAGTAATGTGGCCACACACCCTGCTCTCCTGTCCCCGGGACACTTCAGTTTGATACTCTCTCTTGCAGGAAGAGGGTGCACTTGAGGGTGACACAATGGGACATTTTTAAGAGGTAAGAGGGAATCGGCAGTGGTCTCAAAAACCAGGAGTCAGCCCTCCTAGTTCGTCTGAGGGACCGTGAAGGTTGAAGGATGAAAGCGGGAGGGTAGAGCCCAGGAGGGGCACGGTGCGCCGCCCGAAACCCAAGCTGACCCTGCGGCGGCCTCCCTTCGGCAGGGCTGCAGAGTCATGCAATGAATCCCACTCTCTGTAACTTCACACTTGTTTTATGGTTTACAGAAATGCTTTCCACACCCACAATCACACTGTCCTGTTACCGTTCCCTTCCCGCGTTTAGGAAGGCAAGAGCGAATTTTCCACTGGGGGGGGGGGGTGGAGAAAACGTTTCACTCCCTCTTTACCTCCCAGTTATAGCAGGTACAAAGAGTAATGTTTACATTTGAAGGTTTTGTCCAGTTTTCACCCCAATTCCTAGGCACCGCTGTTCTGAAAACGTTACAAAAAGAAGTTTCAGTCTTCTCTTTTAAAAAGTAACAGGGGCCCCTGGATGGCTCACTGGATTAGCATCTGACTCTTAATTTGGGCTCAGGTCGTGATCTCAGTTATGAGATACAGCCCCAAGTTGGGCTCTGCACTGACAGCAGAGCCTTGATATTCTCTCTCTCCCCCTGCCCCTCCCCTGGCTGTCTCTCTCCCCCCAAATAAATGATCTTTTAAAAAAGGAAGGTAATAGAAAGAGGTCTGCCTTTAGCTTCTCTTTCCCTGCACAGCTGGGTTATCAGACAGAATCAGCTTTAGTTATTGTAACAGCGTCTTTCATTTCATTTGTGCTCTATAAAACATATCTTCCTTCAAAGGCACTAATAGTCTTTTAATTTAAAACTAAACCCCATATAAATAACCCATAATTCACTAATTGCATTTGTGCTGAATGTAGAATGTCCTTTCGCCCAAAGACACTGAAAATCTCTGCGGGGAGAACGCGAGGCCTGTTTACAGAAAGGAAACTGAAAGAACTCGGGTCTGTCTCGTGATCACCCGATTCTCTCCGAGGACACAGACCAAACATTTCTTTTCTTACCAAAGCCTTAAAATTATTAAAACCTATTTCGTCTTTGTTGGCAAAAGTCCAAAGTTATCGAGTCAAAAGAAAGACTTAAGACACATCTCTTCACCCCTTCGTCATATCTCCTACACTTTCCGATAAAAGGAACTACTCTTCCTTCGCGGAGCGGCTTCCCAAAACTGGAGGGTAGCTCCCCAAAACTGGAGGGTGGCAGCCGTAACTGGCTCAGGAATCACCTTCCCAGGGGAGGCTAACTTCAGATACTCCAGGGAAGTGCCTATAGGAGCCTGACCCGGCCCAGGCTCTGCCTCCAAAACGAATATGCAAAGTCGCTCTGAGCAGCGAAAACAGGTCGGATTCCCCATTTAGGTGGAGAAACTTAACATTTTCTTTCATGAAAACCAATAAACTCTAAAGCATAATAATCCTAGGACATACCGAGCACCTTGCAGGTATTATACAAACTTCTTATAGAACAACTATAATAATACAGTCTGTTATTCTCATGGGGAGAGCATATTTGTCACTATTCTCTGGCACTGTCTGGACATTGAAGCCCTTTTTAAAAAAATAATTCAACAAAGTAATGAGTCCAACACGTATTTCTAATCCCCTTACCTTTCCTTCAAATATAAAATGTTCTAGGGCGCCAGGGGGGCTCACTCAGTTGAGCGACAGACTCCGGCTCAGGCCTGGATCTCAGGCCTTGATCTCATGGGTCATGAGTCTGAGCCCCGCCCATATCGGGTTCTGTGCGGGGAGCACACAGCCTGCTTCTGATCCTCTCCCCCCCTCTCTCTGCCCCTCCTCCGATCATTTTCTCCCTCTTTCTCTCTCTCCTCTCTCTCAAAACTAAACATAAATATACACAATATACATGTTAATATGTAATATAATATATATGTAAAAAAAGTTATATCATGTTAATATAAAGTGGTGTTTCACATTCAATCTGTTCCTCCTAGAAAATGAATCTCGCACTCGTGGTTTTTACAAGTCTTCAAAGACACATCTGGGACTTGCTTTCTGCCGGCTGCCTACACTTCCCCATTATCCTCATCTGTAGACCTCCGGCTCTTCCTCTACACCAATACCTGTCTCACCTCTAGTATTCTCTGGGCTCCCCATCATTATACCTCCCACCCACAAAAAGAAAGAAAAGAAAAGAAAAGAAAAGAAAAGAAAAGAAAAGAAAAGAAAAGAAAAGAAAAGAAAAGAAAAGAAAAGAAAAGAAAAGAAAAAAAGGGGGGGAAGGGAAGGGGAGAAAGAAAGAAATCACATCTCTTTATCCTCAACTGACCTTTTGCCTTCCGCTACTATCCATCTCACTCGAATCTGAATTGCTTATAATAGAAAAATATTTTCTCACTGCAATTCCATTCCAAATACCAAGCAGGTTCAGGTCGGCCCCCCACTTCTTCACTTGGCCTAAAGCAGCTGGGAACAGATGTCCGTTATGTGGCATTTCAAAAAAAGGAAAAAAAGCTGATCAGCTCGGTCCCTGGAGCGGCTGTGAAGAACCTCTGCCTCAGGGCACCTGAGGGGCTCTGTGGTTAGTGTCCCACTCCTGATCTCGGCTCAGATTGTAATCTCAAGGTTTGTGGGTTTGAGCCCCGCATCGGGCTCTGTGCTGACAGCTCAGAGCCTGAAGCCTGCTTGAGATCCTCTGTCTCTCTCTTTCTCTGCCCCTCCCCTGCTCACTCTCTCGCTCTCAAAATTAATAAATAAACTTAAAAAAAAAAAAGAACTTCTGCCTCAGTGTTCTCTGTGGGGCGGGGGATGGGGGACAACAAGACTGGACCCCAAAACTAGCAGACACTTAGATTTCAAAATAATAGTAATACAGGCACCTGGGTGGCTCAGCTGGTTCAGCATCTGACTTTGGCTCAGGTCATGATCCCACAGTTTGTGAGTTTGAGCCCTGCATCGGGCTTACAGTCTGTCAGCGTGTCAGCACAGAGCCCACTTCAGATCCCTCGCTCTCTGTCCCTCCCCTACTCACACGCTCCCTCTCTCTCAAAAAAAAAACAAGGGCACCTGGGTGGCTCAGTCGGTTAAGCGTCCGACTTCGGCTCAGGTCATGATCTCACGGCCTGTGGGTTCAAGCCCCACGTCGGGCTCTGTGCTCACAGCTCAGAGCCTGGAGCCTGCTTCAGATTCTGTGTCTCCCTCTCTCTCTGCCCCTCCCCCATTCATGCTCTGTCTCTCTCTGTCTCAAAAATAATAAATAAACATTAAAAAAATTTTTCTAAAAAAAATAACATTAAAAAATGATAGTGATAAGAATACACATGCACACATACACATACATGTACACACCGAAGCGTGCACGGCTCTGAGGAAAACTAAGCAATAACAAATGGATCTACAGAGAATCTCTTAAGAAGGACATGCCATTTGAAGCGTCCATGCAAATGACGAAATGCTAGAGAAAACTGTTCATTTTATCTTTTTCCTCAACACTCATCAGATCTTGATGAATCTTCACAACAAGCCAGAGCACCTGGTAGGCCGAAAGGTCCCTTTCCAACCACAGGGCGGAAGTGTGACACGTGGCACCACCGCCGCCCACCGTCGGGCACTGGCTGGGGGTCTGGTTACGCCCCCCCATCCCCGCCGAGGGCAGAAGAACTTCACTTTGTACACAGCCTACACCACGGTACCATGTAGTGTGTGAAAAGACACTTCATACACAGGGTGAGAAGAATAGAATACATGTTTTGTTAATTCTGGGTGAATTAACAAGAAATTAGTAAATACAGTTGCTATTTATCCGGAATCGGTGTTTACTTGTTTTGCTAAATCCTCCTATGAATCTCAATACGATCCTCGCATCGATTCTCGATACGCAGAAACTTTGGCCGAGGATGTGTGTTTCCTTCTTCGGTTAATCCTGGATGTTCCTGATTTGAAACAGAACTGATGTGGAAGCTCAAAACCTTCTGGAAATGCAAACACAGCACCACATAACCAGGGCACTACCCTTGGGAGACAGAAGACTAAAACAGCAGCTTTCCTGCACTGCCCTCGAGGCTATACGGACAGGTGCCTCCCTGCCCTCCCTGCCCTCCTGGCCGGTCCACTCTCCCCAGCCCTGCCGGAGCAGCCCGGGGAACGTCCCTCCACATAAGGAAAGGGCCCCTACAAACCTCAGCCCGTCCCAAAGCTCAACCTGCAATCCTTGGCCTACATCCTGTGTCACCCCGCTAAAGGTCACCCTTAGATCCAAGCGCTCAAAGCTCGCCATGAAGGGCCCCTTTGCTTTTCCCACTGAGGCCTCTGCAGCGGCCAAGAGAATCTCCAGGGCAGAGGGCAGATGCCTGCTCTTCATCCCCTGGGTGCCCCCCCACCCCCACCCCCACCCCATGTCACTTGGCTCCAAGATGCTCTCTTCCACACTGCTGGCTCCCAAGCTGCCAGCGGACTGAGGCGGTTCCTCACCCTCCCTCTTCCTGCTCTGTGCTTTTCCTCCCCGCAGTCGGCTTCAGAGATAGCAGGCACCGGGGGGTACCTCTTCCCAGCCCCTCCTGTCTTCCTGACCTTCCCCACTCCTGCATGGCGGGTCACTGCAAACCGGCCTCCATCTCTACTGTGAGCTTGCTGCCCCTCTCCTGTGCTCTTTCTTGGTCAAGCCTGTCGTCTCCCCCTACCCTTAGCCTCCCAACTCTACCCTCAGTGGCTGGGTTCGTGGCATGCCGCCTTTAGTCAAGTGCTGGACCTCGGGGACAAATTCTGTCCCTCCGGCTCCCCGCCAGGCCCTCTGCAATCCTCTCTCCTGATGCCAGCGCTACAATCCGGGCTGCAGGAAGGAAGCTGGGGGTGAAGAAACCATTCTGTATCACAATTCTGGGGGTGGATACACACTTCTACGCATTTGCTAAAACCCTGAGAACCTTACTATGTGTAAATGGAGGCCGGGAAGGCAACCAGAATGATGCGAGGCCCAAAATGAAAGAGCAACCGTAAGAAAGAACCACATCACGGTGAGTAGTATCGGCATGCAGAAGACGGAGAGAAGAAAAGAACTAGCTGGAGTTAACGGGCAAACGCAATTCTGGCTGTACGCGAAAGGCTGGAGAGGAAGGAAACTGTGCCCGTCTTGGCCTCCGCCGTCCCAAAACCGCTGAACTCAGAGGGCGGCCTGTAATCGACAGTAGTGTTACAGCGATGGCAGCTGTTTAGCTTTGGTTAGTGTGATAATTCTGCAAGGTGGTGGGGGAAAGCTGGGGAAAGGGTACCTGGAAGCTCTGCATTACTTTTCAACTTTTCTGTAAGTTATAAGAAGTTCAAAACAGTTTAGTGAAGACACGTGCTATCATTTAATAGTGTGTAGCTACTAAATGAAAGCAAGCAAGTGCCTCGCAGCTAGAACACCCCGTACAACAGTCCGTCCCAGTCCCTGCTGCCTCGTGCCCGCTGCACTGCCTGCGCCCTTTCCCGCTGCCCGTGGCCTTGCGGCAGACTGTCCCTCCCAGACCGACCATCCTTCCCTCTCATGGACCCCGCAGCGCTGCCAGCAGGCCGCCAGACGCCCCCCGACTCCCGGGATCTCCCCTCCTCCCCCATGGGTTCCATCAGACTCTGCATCTACTTCTGTTCAAAGGGCAAGTGCAGCAGCTCCCATGGCCCCGGCCATCGTGCACATTCACAGAACTCCGGCCCCTGCACATTCTGCCCTAATTCTACCCTCAGAGGCATCTTTCTAGACTGTTGTTTCTCCACTTGGCTTCCCCAAGTGGTCCCAACCACAGGACCAAGTTGCGCCATCGTGTTCCGTCTCGACCTGTTCCTCCTGAGTCCTGTCTGGGTCATGTCGATGACACTCACCCTCTCCAGGAAAACCTTAACGACCCTCGGGCAGATTCACACACTCTGAAAGACACGTGGCTTCCATAGGGTCTTATGAGCCTTTTCACCAACACAAGGCTGAAGTAAGAACGCACAGCTAAAGCTGGATTTTTCTGCACTGAACAAGATTTCCTTTTGGCAGACTGGTTGCCATGCTAATGAATATCCTGAGTCTCTGAAAAGAGGAATGCGGGAGTCGCCAAATTCTGACCTGACCCAAGGTCCCATAATGATTTCCCAAAAAGCTACACCGATTCTTGCTGCTGCCATTACGCATCAGAGTTATGGTGCATCTTGTCCCTCGACTTATAAATATTTATTAGCAAATGCCTAAGGTGGCAAAAAGGTAACTTATTAGATACCAATTTCTACGTTACTAATTATTAGGAAATTTAAACTTTGTCCCATATGGTCTGCTTGCCAGCCATAAGAGAAGTAGGTGTTCTATGAAGGACGGACAGATGCACAGAGCGACAGGATGAATATCCTATTTACATCTTTCTGCTGCTCTAGAAATAACGGACCAACCTGCACACTTTGTCACTTAGCTGACATGACAGTAATCGTCAAGAGCGCACAAAGCCCACCCATACCACAGTCCCCTGAAACGCGTCCGTTTCTATTAACAAAGCCTGGTGTGAAGAATGAGCGTTTACCGTCCCAGCTACTCAACATGCAGACAACACCCCCTCCACGCCTACCCTCCCTTTGCTCTGACTTGTGTCAGAAAATTCTCCACCTCAACACGGAGGTGAACAGTACCTGCACGCAACCCCGGGGCTACGGGGAGGACCGGTATTTAGATATTCAGAAAGAACACGGTCACCATCGAACACGTGGCACATAAAGCACAGCAAGTAGGAGAGGCTGCTGGTCAGAGAATTTCAAGGAATGTTCCTCCTCTCTTCATCCCACGACCAGATAGGAGACCCACTGCTATGGGCCGGATGCCCACCTGCGTCAGCACCCACTGTGGAGAACGGTTCGGGATCACTAACCTTCCTCATCGCAAGATAGCTGCACTTGAGCGAGAGCAGGGAAGACACCGAGTGGGCAGCGCCCTCAGGGGGGGAGGCTGGTCCGGGGGGCCAGAGTGGGAGGTCCCGCACAGAACGCACGGGCCGAGGAGTGAGCCTCGGTGGGGATCAGAGCTGGAGGCCGGGGCACAAATGACCCACCAGGTCAGAAGCAGAGAGGTGGGCAGAGGAGATGCCCAGACCAGAGGCGCAGGGGCGCTACCCCTGCCTGAGCCCACCTGATCCCTAGAGCCCCCAAACCAGCGCACAACTGCAGTCTGCACTCACACACAGCACTTCAGAGTCTGTGCCACTTCCCACAGAGAGCGGCTCTGCCCTCTGAGGACAGGCAGGACGCTGGAAGAGGTCAGACCTGAGAGCTGTCCCTTCTGCGAATGCTCAGAACCCTCCCCACGGGAGCTCCAAGAATCCTATAAAACCCTTAAGGTTTGAGTCTCGGTTAATAAAGAAAAATCAATCGGGTGCCTGGGTAGCTCAGTCGGTAAAGCATCCAATCTTGGCTTAAGCTTGGGCCTTGATCTCAGGATTGTGAGTGCAAGTCCCCGTTGAGCTCGACACTGAGCATGGAGTCTACGTAAAAAAAAAAAAAAAAAAAAAAAATTCAGCCAATAATTAATGTGATGTGAAGAACAGAAAATAATATATACCTCCATCTGTTTCGAGACCCACACTCAACAAGAAAGTGGTTCTCGTAGAATAGGGTTTCCCATAAAAATCAAATATAGAAGAAATTATATCCTGAAGATGTGAATTTTATATTATTCTAGTCACCTACATCTAGTTTTCATCTCCTTCATTTAACTCTGTCACTACCCATGGCGCTCTGCGCCATCGAAGCCAGACTGTAAATTGGGAAAGACAAATGCAAGTCTCTAGTTCCCGAGTCCGTTTGATTTCATTGATTTATTTTGCCTTCATAAAACCAAATGCTCAAAATTTAATTTTAATGCATTCTTAACTATCTCCCTAAGGTTCACAAATCTGTAAAAATTTTTGACAACTATACTAAAAGATACAAATTGCAGACCAAAACTATCATCAACCCAAATTCAGTCCTGTTAGCCAGATCTATATGTAGTGTCGATACCAGATGTCAGACCATATCAAAAAAGCTGCTTAGGGGCGCCTGGGCGGCTCAGTCGGTCAAGCCTCCGACTTCAGCTCAGGTCATGATCTCACGGTCTGTGGGTTCGAGCCCCGCGTCGGGCTCTGTGCTGACAGCTCAGAGCCTGGAGCCTGCTTCAGATTCTGTGTCCTCCTCTCTCTGCCCCTCCCCTGCTCACACTCGTCTCTTTCTCTCAAAAATGAATAAATATTAAAAAAAAAAAAAAGAAAAGAAAGAAAAGTTCAACAAGAGAAAGAGGAGCGTGAGTCATTTGAGAAGGTGAGCCCAGCGCCAGGGCAGCTACCAGGCAAAGACCAGAAGTGGGGACACTCTGAGGTTCCTCGGAGAAATGGCCGGTCCCAGGATTAGGCAGGCGATGTTCCAGAGGAACTGGAGCACCTTGGGAGTGCCAGAAGGTAAGAAAGTCCCCAAAACAAGACAACTACACTGACAGGGGCACATCAAAGGAACACAGAGGTCACCTGAAAAACTCCCGATGGCCACAGCTCGTATGATTTGAGCAACAATTAAAGCAGTACTGGATTATAACCCAAAGTATAACATTAAAACCCTTGAGTCCAGAATGACAGAAACGATTGGAAATAGGGGTGCTGGGGTGGTTCAGTCAGTTGCGCATCTGACTCTTGATGTTGGCTCAAGTCATGATCTCTCCCTCTCCCTCTACCCCTCTCCCCTGCTTGTGCTCTCACTCTCAATCTCTAAAAATAAAATAAAATAAAAAGATTGAAAATATAAATGGGAGAAAGCAGACAAATCTCCTGTGCAGGCGAATTCCGATAACCTAGGCCGATGCTCCTCGTCCTTACAGAGGTAAATAACTCCTAACTCCTTAAGCGACTTTCTTCTAAAAAGGACAAAATGGAAAGGGGAAATAAATGAGTAACTTTAAGGGGAAAAGAGTGAAAAACACTCTCTGGGCCAGATGACCAAGGTCAACATCAACAGTGATGACTCACATGTGTAACATGTCCCCTTGACGTGACGAGAACAGCACATTATCCTAGAAACATGCTACCCCAGGCTAATCACGAGAAAAACACTGGACGAACGCAAATTGCTAGATGGTGCCCAAAATACCTGACCACCCACCACTCAAAACACTGTAAGGCCATGAAAAACCAGGCTTTCTGCCCAAGAAAGCGTCACAGCCAAGAGAGGACCAAGGAGCTGTGATGACCTAGACGGGATGCTGGGACAGAATAGGACGTCCGATAAAAACAGAGGGAATCTAAAGAACCTAGGGACTTCCGTTAGTGTTTTTAAAGGCTAGTAAGACAGAGATGATGAAGAGCCAGCTAAGAGGGAGGAGGGCACTACAATGTAAAGTGGGGGGATGGGATGCGCGGAAGATGGGAACCCCCACACCTGACCTTCCCAACGAGGCTGGTCACAGCATTACAAAGAAGGTGTTCCAGCATTTACGTAACAGCTTTCTGCACGTGGAGATTAATTTTCCCTTTTATCCTCTTACCAAGAAGCTGCCTCAAGGTCAGCCACTGACTAATCAAAATGACTTAGCAACTTTTAAACTCAAGTTTATCAGAAATAGGATTTCCAAGGGCGCCCAGCTGGCTCAGCTGGTGGAGCCTGGGACTCCTGATCTTGAGCTGCGAGTTCGAGACCCAAGCTGGGTATAGAGATTACTTAAAAAATAAAATCTTGGGGCACCTGGGTGGCTCAGTCAGTTGAGCGTCTGACTTCAGCTCGGGTCATGATCTCACGAATGGTCAGTTCAAGCCCCGCATCGGGCTCTGTGCTGACAGCTCGGAGCCTGGAGCCTGTTTCTGATTCTGTGTCTCCTTCTCTGCCCCTACCCCTCTCATGCTCTGTCTCTATCAAAAACAAATAAACATTAAAAATTTTTAAAAATAAGTAAATAAAATCTTTAAAACAAAAAAAAAATGAAGGAAGGATGGAAGGAAGGAAGGAAGGAAGGAAGGGAGGAAGGGAGGAGGGAGGGAGGGAGGGAGGGAAGGGAATTTCCCAAAGTTGGCATATTCCATGCTTTCTGCACACAGAATGACTGAGATGATCTTCGGCTACTACGGCCAGCCTCACTCAGTCTGTGGCCAGAGATGTTAAAGGATTTATCTGGGGTCTCTTTTTGCCTAATGGCAAGTAACATGACAAGTGGGTCACTGATAATTTAATATATAAAACAAGAGCCTATAAAAAAAAATAGGTCTCCCCTAAACAAAGGTTTGGGTGTACAAGCCTCGTGGAAACGAATGACCTGTTTACACCTCTCACCGTGCTCTTAGGCATTTTCTAACAAGGCTGGTCTTTCCTTCCACGACAGCAAAGTAAATGGGGTTTGCTGTTCCAAAATTTCATGACCATAAATGGCAACTAATACGCCCTTTCCTCAGAATAATTTCCCAATCCTACACTAAAATCCACATATATGACAAGGCCAATGCAAGGAATGGCCCATACACAGGAAAACAACAAGGTATACATTTAATTTTTTTAATTGTGGTAAAATACACTCCTCAAAATTGACCTTTTTTTTTTTTTTTTTACTGTTTATTTTTGAGGAGCGGGGGCAGGGAGGGCAGAGAGAGAGAGAGAGAGAGGGAGACACAGAATGTGAAGCAGGCTCCAGGCTCTGAGCTGTCAGCACAGAGCCTGACATGGGGCTCCAACCCTCGAAACATGAGATTGTGACGCTTAACCGACAGAGCCACCCAGGTGGCCCACAAAACTTACCATCTTAACCAAATAATTTTTACACGAAGAGTATATAAAAATAATAGGAGCAAAGAATGCTACCTACTATTACTAACTAAAGACCTGCGGGGGCGGGGCACCTCTCACTTCAGAGAGGTTCAGACCGAATGTTTGCTTCTCCCTGCAGTCTCCAGTTAAAGGGCCTGGGGACTATTTCTGATGGGACACCCCGCAGTCGTTCCAAGTATCTTCCACGGAGTTTCCCATCCCTTCCTCAACATCACCCTCCCCTCTCCCGATGCTGTTTTTCCCTCGGACACTCAAAGTAAGACCACCCCCTCTGCTTCTCTCTCGCCGCGTCCTCGGTAACGTGACGTCCCTTCTTTCTAGGAAGCTCTCCCTCCTCCGCTTGGGGGCCATCTCACCCCCGTTTCTCCATTTCCCCATCTCCTCGTTCAGAACAGCCAGATTAGTCTTTCTAAACTCCTCTCGAATCGGATCGATCACTCCCCTCCGTTAAAAATCCTCCGATCGAACTTCCAAACCACGGCCACGCTCCCGGGCTGACGGCCTGACCGTCCCCAGCTGAGGCCCACTCGTGCCCTGCTGCGGCCCAGTGGGCGTCTTCTGTGGACCTGCCTTTCCCTCCTGGCCGTGCCATTTCCCTTTCCCTCCTGGCCGAGCTATTTCGTGGCCTCGAAATCCTCCCAGAAGACACACCTCTCCGTCAGCCATGCGCCAGAGCCCATTCCTCAAGGTTTTCTGAAAGAAGAGCGTCAACTTCATCATTTTCGAAATAGGAACTACGAATCACAGCCAGTGCACTGAGTTGTCGTATAAATGAAAATAAACAATAGATATGGAAAGAACAAACCCATCGGCATTAAAATGCTATTTTCGGGGAGCACCTGGGTGGCTCAGTCAGTTAAGTGTCCGACTCTTGATTTCGGCTCAGGTCAAGATCTCACGGTTCGCAGGTTCATGCCCCATATTGGGCTCCAACTGACAACGTGGAGCCTGCTTGGGATTCTTTCTCTCCCCCTCCCTCTACCCCTCACACTGTCTCTTTCTCAAAATAAAGAAAGAAAGAAAGAAAATTGAAAATACTGTCTCTGGAGAGCCTGGGTGGCTCAGTAGAATGAGCGTCCGACTCTTGATTTCGGCTCAAGTAATGATCTCATGGTTCATGAGATCAAGCCCTGCATCAGGCTCTACGCTGACAATGCAGAGCCTGCTTGGGATTCTCTCTCTCTCCATCTCCCTCTCTCTGCCCCTCCCCCTCTCCCTCTCTCTCTCAAAATAAATAAATTTTTTTAATAATAAAAAATGTTATTTCCTTCCTCTTTGTTGATTTGTTAGAATAGTAAAACAAAACAGAAAAGAAAAGGAAAACCAAATAAATGTTTTCGAGGCCAGAAAGTGAAGAAGGCTGGAGGTGAGGATGGTTTGGTTGGAGGAAAAGGAGGGTACTTTACAGAGTATGGCCCTGGTTCCTCATTACACCTCATTTCACTTCAAAATGTACGGCCTTTCTCCTAATGTGGAGGTGCCTCCAGTCCTACCATCGACCATTGCTAGGGTCACCGGAGTCCACACGGGGAGAAGAAGGCACAGTCTCCTCTCAAAAGGCAGCGAAATTTCAACTCACAAAACAAAACACCTCAATAGGTCTCTCTGATCGTCCCATAACCCTTTCTCCTAATTTCGAAACTCTGTCTTCCCAGCCAAGCATGACCAAGGACTGGCTGCGATCTCCACCACTCCTTGCCCAACCTTGGCCCAACCCACGCCTCTAGACCACGTTCACATGCTGACTGACACCACACCAGGACCTGACTCACAGACTAGGCCCCACGGAGGGCTGAGCGCCAGCACAAACAGCCACAACAAGAGGCGACAGAGGAAAGCCATGCCAGGAGCCCTCAGCACAATCCCCCCACCCCCACCCCCACCAGGAGCCCCGGCCAGAGGAGTGGTACCCAAGTCCTATACCCAGGAGTCAACACTCCGAGAGAAGCTAGAGAAGAAAAGGAATGGACAGACAGGGCTCAGAGAAACCTCAAAGCAACAGGGGGCTAAGAAGGCCTCATCACATTGCAGTTCTCCACCCGCAGTCCTCCGTTCTCTGGAAAGTTGAGTGGGTGCCCTTTCTCCGGGGAAAGAGGAAGGGAGGTGGCCTCAGAGGTGGAAAAGAAGACCAGGGTCTGGCGGCTGTGAAGGCGGGGCGACAAGGGGCAAGGGCTCCCTGGCAGGCACCCCAAGAAGACGTCAGCACCCACTCAGGGCGGTCCCTCAGGTCATGCTACCTTGTGACCCTATTCTTGCGGGTGTGCCGGGCACCATTTCCGGCAGGTGCTGCTGTTGGGGTGCTTGTCTTCTCTCCCTAACCGGTTCGGTCCATGCTCTCCAACCGCCCATTAGCAACGCTCTCCCAAGAGCAGGTGTTCCCTAAACAGGACGTATGTGAGTAAGAACTACTCAGTGACTGAGGGCCATCAGGCTGGCTCTTGATCTCAGGGTGGTGAATTCGAGCTCCACGCTGGGTGTGGAGATTACTTAAAAAGAATCTTGGAAGAAAAAAAAAAATTACTAAATGACCAAAAGTAGTTACTTTCACAAGCACACACCTTCCACTTCCTCTACCCAGAAGATACCTGGGGGCCTGGATTCAAAGGCTGAGCTTCCAGCTCTGGGCCAACTGCCCTCGGCCACCACTCCTCGGCCACGCGAAAATCACTGGAGGCCAAAAGGACGTGAAGGCAACTGATCCAGGCTGAGCAATTCCCGGTTCCGAAAGATCCAAGCTCGGGTCAAGCAAAGACATTAAAGGAGGGAATAAAAAATAGAGAAAGAGGGGCGCCTGAGTGGCTCAGTCGGTTGGGTGACCGACTTCGGCTCAGGTCATGATCTCACGGTCTGTGAGTTCGAGCCCCGCGTCGGGCTCTGTGCTGACAGCTCAGAGCCTGGAGCCTGCTTCGGATTCTGTGTCTCCCTCTCTCTCTGCCCTTCCCCTGTTCACGCTGTGCCTCTATGTCTCTCAAAAATAAACATTAAAAAAATTTTTTCTTTTTAAATAGAGAAAGAGAGAATATGCAGTAAAATTCCTACGTCTGTCAGAGGGCGCTTTAGTCAATCCTTAGAATGCAGAAGCAGCGAAACGGGCCGTGTGTTTGTATACTAGTACTTCGTACAAGGCGAGAGCTTCCCATGAAAGAATGTTGACTAGATTCATGAGTTTCTTTCCCTTCCCTCCTGAAATCCTACAGAGATGACCGCTGAAAGCGTTTTTAAGAAGATAAAAATAGGCAAACACATAGAGACAAAAAGTCTCTCATAGCCACTTAGGGCTGGGGAGGGGCGGCTAAAGGATACAGAGCTTCTCTCCAGGGGGTGGAAAGTCCTCCAGGTGACCGTGGAGATGGTCACACAACTCTGGGAGGACACTGAAAGCCACCGCGCCACACACCGCACACGGGTGAACTCGATCTCCAAATAAGGTCCTGAGCAAAGCACACCTCCGTCACATGCCCACGAGAAAAGGACAGCAAGTCACACCCAGCAAAAGGTACCGACGAAGTTTTAGGAAAAGGAAGAGGACAGCAGAGTGGCAGCGGGCTCAGCAGGGTCACGAGTTACATCCCAAAGTCATGCAGGAGGCTGCCGGGCAGACGGGACTTTAGTCCCAGGGAACGTCAGAGCGGCTCAGGCCTTGGACTCGGAGGAGATACCACGTGTGGAAGGAGCGGGTCTGAGGAGTGGATAAAGAGCCTTTGTTCAATCCCCCCCCTCCCCCCCCCCCCCCCCGCAAGCTGGGGCAGCCAGGGGGAGGGCTAGGGGGAAATCTCCCGGGTCAGCCAAGCCACAGAGCAGGCTCGGGGTTCAGAGCACCCCGTCGTGAAGTAGGAGACAGAAAGCCCAGCCTGTGGCCTTTTGTTTCTCCACCCCTAATGCCAACTGCCACGTTTATTCCCCAGGCAGGAGAACGGACGAGTCCCCTAAGGAACAAAAGCTCCAGTGAGAAGATTCCAGATGCTGACTAGTGGGATCCTGCAATGAAGTGCCGGCTCCAGGAGTAATCAGAAAACCGCCCCCCCGTCCCCAAAGGACAGGTCTCACGGGGCAGCGGGAGCCTCCAACCTGCTTTTCAAGCCTCATCCTGAACTCGGGCTGCCGTACCAGAGAGAAGGCCTCCAAGAGGAAAGACGCCAGAATAAAAAATGAAAAAACAAAAGGGGGGACAGAAGTGCTGGAAGGATGGAAGAATATATGCACAGAGAGCAGCCTCGGAGAAAAAAAGAACAGGAAGTTATGGAAAAACAAGCATCCAAAGGATTAGAGGGAACTTTTAGAAATAATAAATAACCACAACAGAAGCTAAAATGGGTAAAATTAAATACCCAAGTCAAGGAAATGAGGGTATCTCCCAGAAAGCATCGAAAAGAAATCCAGACAAGAAAAGGTACAACGCACAAACATTAAAAGTTCAAGCCAAGGGCGCCTGGGGGGCTCAGTCAGTTAAGCGGCCGACTTCAGCTCAGGTCATGATCTCGTGGTCTGTGAGTTCAAGTCCCACATTGGGTTCTGTGCTGACAGCCTGGAGCCTGGAGCCTGCTTCAAATTCTGTGTTTCTGTCTCTCTATCTCTCTCTCTCTCTCAAAAATAAACAAACATTAAAAGTTCAATCCAGTTGGTCTAACGTTTATGAAGCATGTCTTGGAAAGAGAAAACAAAGTTGGGGCAACTGGGTGGCTGTCAGTTGAACGTTCAACTTGGGCTCAGATCATGATCTCACGGCTCATGAGTTCGAGCCCCGCGTCGGGTTCTATGCTGACAACTCAGAGCCTGGAGCCTCCTTTGGATTCTGTGTGTGTGTGTGTGTGTGTGTGTGTGTGTGTGTGTGTGTCTCTTTCTGCCCCTCCCCTGCTCATGCTCTGTCTCTCTCCGTCTATCGAAAATAAATAAAACATAAAAACAAAAAAACAAAAAAAAAAAAAGGAAAGAAAGAAAGAGAGAGAAAACAAAGAGAGGACGTTATCAAAGAAAAACTGCAGGACTATCTCCCAAGTCTATGGGAGCGAAGTCTCAGACTGCGAGGGCCGGCACGGGGCTGCCAGATAAAATACACGATGCCCAGTTCCATGTGAATTTCAGATAAACAATGATTCATCTTCTCGTAGAAGTATGTTCCATTGTTTATCTGGGCATCTTGGATGTTTTATTTGCAAAACCTAGGAACCCTCTACCTCTGATGGCCGAGCGCATCGAATGAAAACAGTCCATACCACAGCAAAGTTAAAGAACACCAAAAATTTAAGGAGCCCCTGGGTGGCTCAGTTGAGCGTCTGCCTCTTGATTTTGGCTCAGGTCATGATCCCAGGGTCATAGGATCGAGCACCCGCCCCTGGCTCTGCCCTGGCAGTGCGGAACCTGCTTGGGATTCTCTCTCTTCCTCTCTCTCTGCCCCACCCCCACTTGCTCTCTATAATAATCTTCTCAAAATACACAAATATTACTTAAAAAAAAAAACACCAAAAAGGTAAAAAGTGCAAGAAACAACTGTACAACCGTACGGGGCCTCCCGTGCCTGGGGGGGGGAGGGGTTTACTCCTGAATCCCCTCAACGGCCAATGGGGCACTCAGCACCTTTGTCTCCAGACAAAAGGAGCCTCTGCCCTTGGGCTTGTGCTTTAGACAACCATTTATCTAAAGTACCAAAACCCAGAGATTCGTTATTTTTCTTCAGTCTCTTAGGAGTTTTTTTTTTTTTTTTCTTTAGTTTTGGAAACTGGCTGAGTGCACAGGAATTACGGGAAAGAGTTGGAGGCAGGAGTGGTGGGGAGGGATGGCGTGCGCACGAAGACCACAGCCTCTGCCCTGGGGTGCCAGACCTCCCTGACTCGCAGCTGCACAGAAAGGATAGGTTTACAAATGCCTGGAAATCTTCAGTCACAAAAGTTACGTTTGAGAGAAGGTCGAGAAAATTATGCCGGATGGAGACTCCAGCCACCCGGGCTCCCCGGAAGCCCGAGCCTGCGGGCTGGGTTCAGGAGGGCCGGCCAGGCATCCACCGACTGCCACCGGCCGCCACCAGCCGCCTCGGCCCACAGCGCTGCCCCGAGGACCAGGGCACCTTCAGACTTTGGGTTCTGAGGAGGTGGGCTACAAGGCCCTGGGTGGGGACAGGGACAAGGCCAAAGATGCAGCTTGATTTAAACCGTTTAAATATTTAGGTATATGGTATATACCTTTTAAATATTTCATCATATCTTTTAAATATTTCATGATACCTTTTAAATATTTAGCCACCTGGTCTCTATTTGTAGTCTTGCCCCAGACTCTGCCCTGCAACATTAAGGGCAGGTCTGGGGGCCATAATTACTACTACTACTACTATCATCATCATCATCATCATCATCATCATCATCATCATCATTATTATTATTATTATTATTCCCGTCTCATATACCAGGCAGAGAAAGTTTTAAGTATCTTGCTCGAGGACCTAGGTTCAGTAAATGTTAGAGGTTGGACGAGAAGCCACAGTCCAGACTCACAACCTCCATCAGAGTCAGGAGGTAATCTCTAAACTGGAAGAAATCCCAAGTCAGCAGAATAAGTAAGCGTATTACTCGGAAGCGGGAGAGGCCATGACGGAAGACCAGATCGAAGAGTGGAAATTAACTGAATCAACCAGGGATGAAGACTAGAAAACAGTGCTGGATTCTTTCAAACCTATGTGCGTGTATTACTTTGACAAAAATTAAAATTGTTAGAAGTCGTTAACTAACCATCTGAACTTCACATCTTCGCTCTCAATACAAACAACTTAAAAAAAAAATCACTCTGCTCCTCAAGCTTTTCTCCAAAAAGACATCAAACTGACTCATGGCTTTTCCTAATGTAAATGCCAGTCTGTCACAGTTAGAACATGGTTCACTGACTGTAACCCTTAGGGCGTTCCTGCATTTAGTGTGGTCTCGAAACTGTTTACAGTGAGATACAGCACATTCCATTATCTGCTGGGGAAATGTTATATAACTGAAAACCCAGGAACAGTCATTTTTCATTGCAAAATTAGGTTTCAGGAATATCCAGAAAGAATTGGTAAATGCCTTTTTCTTTTTTGGGTCTCTCTTCCCCCAACCTCAATGCATTTAGAAGAGCCTTACTCTGGGAGAGTTCGAAGTAAAGGAAGGAATAAAAAGGTGTGGAGGAGGGTTCGGCATCTGGCTACTGTTAGATTATCTGTATTCTAGCAAACTACGCAGCTTATAAAGTTATTTGTTTAATTCGGAAACAGGCGAACTGTTCCGACAAGCCCACCAAGTCTAAGAGCACATATTATGAAATGTTAATAACAATTCCCCCTCAGACCAGGGCCAATATCAAAGAGGAATTCCAACCCGGAGAATTTTTTTGTGTGCGTTTCTGTACAAGCCCTGGGGAGGAAGAAACAGAAAGAAAAAAAGAAAAGGGCTAACAACCTAAGACTTGACCCCGCAACAAAACCACGGCCCTTTGAAGAACGCAGCCGTGTGTCCCTTTATGCGTCCAGCTAACCAGGCTGCCCATTTCAAAGCGTGAGGTCGCGCA
This sequence comes from Paguma larvata, assembly GCA_030068075.1. NCBI lineage: Eukaryota > Metazoa > Chordata > Mammalia > Carnivora > Viverridae > Paguma > Paguma larvata. The sequence continues at coordinate 16,211,386 of CM057835.1, forward strand.
GGGCTCAGGGCTGGTCACCCAGCGTGCTCTCCGGCTGCTTTGTTTCCACGCGCTCCATTCCGGAGCCTCGCCTGACTTCCTCCCGCTCAAAGCCTCCTGAAGACACACCTCTGGGTAGGTGAGCAACCCCAACTGCTCCGATCGGCCCCGGCTATTGGTCTTTCTAACATTCGTGTACATCATACGTTGCTGTTTTATTTACACGGTACCTCTGAAGAAAGGTGTGAAGTGGTTCATAGTAAGAGATGCAAGAGGACCGAACGCTCTGCAGAGGGAGAGGAATGGGAAGGCACCCACTTTGACACAGATGCTGGAGAACACCCAGGCACGTGCAGCAACCCTCCTTCCTCAGCTTCCGTCCCGGACGCCTGGGATGGCTCCCGCTGGACCCCAGCAGACACGCCGGATAAAAACTGCTGCATCTCCACCTGGGGGAGGTGCCCGCGACAGGCAAACTCACAGAGACGCAAAGCAGAATAGAGGTTACTGGGGTCGGGAAGGTGGGAAGGGAAAGTTATCGGTGAACCGGTCCAGAGTTTTGTGGGGGGTGAGGAACGGGTTTGGCAGACGGTGATGTATTCGATGCCGCTGGGCTGCACACTTATGAATGGCTAAAACGAAAACTACTTTGCTACACAAATTTCACCGCAATTACAGAAAAGATCTACGCCGAACAGAGAGGAACCGGGAGGACAAGTTGCTTGCGACGAATGTCAAAACGAAGATTTTAGAGATGTATCCCTGTGGCGACCCTCTGTAAGGAAACGTGCTGAGGCTGATGAATCTCAGTGGAGTGCCAGTAACCTTAGCAAGCTGCAGTCTGAGGGGTGCGAGCCCCGACTGTTAGCACGCATCCATCCGCGTTTAGCTGCTCCCACCGGGACACACGTCAGGCTGCTCACAGGACCTCACTAGAGCGGCTGAGAAGAGGTGCAGGCAGTGGGCGAGCGAGCCCGGGAGGGGCGGCCCCAACACACCGAGACGTCTCTGCCTCACCGTTTCCCAAAGTGTGGTCTGTTTACAGACATTAAGTGCAAAGGAAGATTCTAGAATCAAATGGCTGAACAACATTTAAACAGTTTCCTCACGAGACTTCCCTAAATCTAATGTATCCCCGCCATGTTTTGACATCTTTAATACATTGGTACACATTTTGAATCACAAAGAAGGGTTGGAGTATGAAATGTTTACACCTATTAGACCTCCGGACCCTCTTGTTCTTCTAGGAGCATCTCAGAGGTGGCCCATGCCTTTTGGGAAATTTCCCTGTTAAGAAGTGAGTATTCATTTGCACCCCACAAGCAGACCCACACGAGGCAGAGACGGCCGGCATCTAGAAACCACCTGCCCCTCTGCAGAGTGCCACCATTACCAGGTATGACTGGCGCCCTCTGGTAGACAATCCAAACGGGGCATGCCAATTTGGGTCACATTTAAGGGCAACTCACACAGAAGAGTCCAAAGGGAGCCTCTGTTCACTGGTCCCACACCACAGAATTTGGGGGCAGAAAGGGGAAGTTGGGCACAGTTTCTTTCGGTCTTTCCTATGGAACATAAACTTCTCTCCAGGACCCACGACGCCATCTCTTAGGATCCCAATAACCCCCCACGTCTTCATGTCACGTTAACTTCTGAAATATTCTAGGAAGAGCACGGTATTAATCTAGATAAAGCTGCCAAAGTACCTAGAGAAAACTGGTAAGCTAGCTCATTTGCCAGAATGCCAAGAAGGACCTGAACACAGAGGAAGACGTCCAGCCTAACGGAAAAGCAGCAGGGGGAAGAGGAGGGCCAGAACTGCAGAAAAGGCAAATGATTAATTAATTCCTTATGGAAGGGCAAGGAGGTCAATAATCTTAAAGCCTCACAAATTAACACCCAGAACGAGCCGTGGGTTTACTGGATTTGATGAGTAAGAATATTTTCACTTATTCTTTCAACCCCTCCTAAACAAAGGAAAGGCCCTCTGTGATGAAGATCACGGATTTATGCTTCTTTGCAAAAGTGCTGAGGGGCGCCTGGGTAGCTCAGGCGGTGGAGCCTCCGACTTCGGCTCGGGTCGCGATTTCCCGGTTCGTGCATCCATCCGGCCCCGCATCAGGCTCACTGCTGACAGCACAGCACTTGCCTCAGGTCCTCTGTCCCCCTCCCTTCCTGATCCCCCTGCTGCTCGCACTTGCCCTCTCAAAAATAAATAAAACATTTAAAAAAGTGCTGAGTGGGGCAGCTGGGTGGCTCAGTCAGTTAAGCCTCCAACTTCGGCTCAGGTCGCGAGCTCACAGTTAGTTTGTGGGTTTGAGCCCCGCGTCGGGCTCTGTGCTGCCAGCTCAGAGCCTGGAGCCTGCTTCGGATTCTGTGCCCCTCCCCCTACCCCGCCCGCCTCTCTGTCCCTGGCCTCCTTGTGCTCTGTCTCTCTCAAAAATAAAGAAATATTTAAAAATTTTTAATAAATAAATAAATGGAAAAGTGCTGCAAATGATGAGGAAAACGATGGACAGTGAGAACCGGACAACAGCAATCTGCCCCAAAGGGGTCGGCAAGGCGCAGACTGGCCACGGGGCCGCTCTGGCTTCTCTCTGGCGTCTGAGTCTGGGACCAGAGGAAAAGGCTCTCCCCACCTCGCTACCAAAGACGGTCAGCCCAGGACAAGGAAAAAGCCACGACACACCCGGTGAGCATCTTGGGGAGTTTCTGAAGGATCAGGATATTCTGGAACCACTGAGCTGATCGACAGAGACGTTGAAACAACTCGACCACGACTCCACGCAATCACTGCTCTCTCTGGCTTACGCACGCGAGAAGCATAAGCCAACCTCTTTAAAGAGAAAGCAAATATTAAGGCCAACCGTTTCCCAGGTAAGCCAGATCTTCAGACAATTCTAAAAGATCAAGTAACAGGCACTTAGGTCCAAGAAATGTCAACGGCCTCCCAATTATCTCATTTCTAAGAGTTAACGGTTAACGTACTCCGTGATCGGAAAAGATTCACCGAGGTCTGAAAGAACTCACAGAAACTTCCAATTATTCTTTTTTTTTTTTCCTCTGAAGTACAACTCAGAAAGTGCAGATCAATAACCTGAAATAACCAACTTGTTCTCTTTATTGACAAGCATTCCTTAAGACTGCCGATCGCTACAGGAACAGGTCAAGAACCCCACCAATTCATCCCCAAGTCGCAGAACCTTCAGTCCTTTTGTGTGAGTTCCGTCACAGTAATGGCTGGCCACCTCCTCCGTCTCCCTCACCTCCCACACTAGGGACCTTCTAGCCACGGTAACTTCCAAGATTCAAAATCTCAGTGTAAACGCTGCCACTCCATTAGAATCTCTCTTAACTTGGAAGCTCAGGTGGCATCCCTGAAATAAGCTTTATTTAAGCCAACAGACTACCATTTACTGGAAATACCTTTCTTTCATTCCTGGCTTTTTGTTGTTGTTGTTGTTTTTTAGATTTTTTTTTAATGGTTTTTTTTTTTTTTTCCATTTATTTTTGAGAAAGGAGAGGCAGAGCACAAACAGGGGAGGGGTAGAGAGGGGGGGAAACACAGAATCCGAAGCAGGCGCCAGGCTCCGAGCTGTCAACACAGAGCCCGATGCAGTGCTCGAACTCATGAACTGTGAGGTCATGATCCGAGCCAGTCAGGTGCTCAGCTAACTGAGCCACCCAGGTGCCCCTTTTTTTCATTTTAGAGAGAGTGAGCATGAGCAGGGGAGAGGGGCAGAGAGGCAGAGTGAGAATCCCAAGCAGGCTCTGCGCTGAGCGTGGATTCCATGACCTTGGGATCATGACCTGAGCAGACGCTGAGAGTCGGACACTCAACCAACTGAGTCACAGGTGTCCCATTCCTGGATTTTTTTAGCCATCCTATTGTAAGGGAAGTACATATACGCCCTTTGCCAATTCTCTAAAACCCAAAAATAGAAGCAAAAGTCTCCAGGAGGCCCACGAGTCAGAGGTAAGCTCTGATAACACTTGGGATACAAACTTTTAACTGCACACACAAACGCAAATATAAACACACACATATATTTCCAACATAAAAGGCCTTGTCACATGCACCAGTATCTCTCCATGTCTGGGCATGTTCCCATCGTGCTGGACATATGTTCATGTTAATTCAGTGCACACATTTGTTCCAGAATACCCTTTTAAATTTAGATTCTGATATTTTCCAAAGAGATTTTGCCAAGGCAAGGAACCACGAGAGAGACCTTTCTGGGAGAATTCTTGCAAAAATAAGAACGCTTCAAAAAATAACCTTTAAGATATACAGTGTTGAGTTTCAGCCGTTCGCTTTAAAATTCCGACGATCTATTTTTAACTCATGTGGTAAAATGAAAGATGAGGGCAACAGACATTAAAATCATTTACTCATGCTCTTAAATCATAACCCTTCTGTCAGCTTCCGTCACTCCATCCATCGAGACTACGTATTCTAGATGTCGCAGGAAACTAGGCTTGTCTGTGGATAAGCATTTACCCGTAAACGTGTAATATATTTATCTGTATTTATCTGTATATATACTGTATTTATCCATGTGTGATGTCTCAGTACGCTTGCACTTCTCCTTTCCTAAGGGATCTCAGCCTGAAGGAAGTCTTATCTAAAAAATGAACTACTTCTCCCAGCTCAAGGAACGTATGAACCCAGAAGTTCTGCAAGCTTCAGAAGACAGGGCAGACTGGTCAAGGCTGGCACTTATATGCCAGGATTACAAGGAAAAATCATACGGGTCATCAATAAAAAAAAAAAAAAAAAGGGCTGGTCAGACAGACATAATGAGGTAGGTAGTCACCTTTCTAAGGTACCTGGAGTCAAGCTTACTGTAAGTCAATTCTTATTTTTTAATGAAGAGGCTTTGGGGAACCTGGGTGGCTCAGTCGGTTAAGCATCAGACTTCGGCTCAGGTCATGATCTTATGGTTCTTGAGTTCGAGCCCCGTGTCTGGCTCTGTGCTGACAGCTCACAGTCATGGAGCCTGCTTCAGATTCTGTGTCTCCCTCTCTCTGTGCCTCTCTCCTCTCTCTCTTATTTTTAAAAAAATAAACATTTTTTAAATTAAAAATAAATAAAGAGCCTTCAAACATATGCAAAACTGCAGACCAAAACTCAAATATAAGAAAACTACTTAACCCCATTTATAAAGCATAATTCATATATCTGGTGATTTTTTAAAAAGTTTTTTAATGTTTATTTATTTTTTGAGAGAGAGAGAGAGACAGAGCATGAGCACGGGAGGGGCAGAGAGAGAGGGAGACACAGAATCAGACGCAGGCTCCAGGCTCTGAGCTGTCAGTACAGAGCCCGACACAGCACGGGGCTCGAACTCTAGAATCATGAGACCATGACCTGAGCCAAAGTCAGATGCTTAACCAACTGAGCCACCTAGGTGCTCCCATCTGGTTATTTTTAAATGTTTACAAGTACAAGGGTCCCAGGTCCCTCTAAAAAGAAGGAAGGAGTCGTTCACCTATGAACAGGGAGAGGTCCAAGAAAGAGGAAGAGAAAACACTGGAAGGAGAGAAGCAAGAAAGGGAGGGAGGGAGAGAGGGAGAAGAGCAGGGCAAAGGGTAGGAGAGCGAGGGAAGAGCGTGCATACAGAGACACTTCAGTTACAACAGTGGCTGGTGATAACGTAAGTAGCACTTGATACGCAATTCGTATTACACTTTTTACTACATTTTACATTTCTCAAAAAAGAGAGAAAGGGAGACAGAAAAAAATTCCTTTACCAAGGCAACTGAGACCGATGGAGATTTTAGCAAGCAGATACCAAGTACCATTAAAAGTCCAAAAAAGAAAAAACAAAAAAACCTAGCAGTTGTTAAAGAGGTAATAACTACCCTTCAGTGAAAGAGAGCAGGGAAGAATGGGGCCCTGGGCACGGTAACTGCCCTCTGGGCGGAAGGGAAGCAAATGTTTGGATAAGCCCAGGTTATAACAGTTAAGTACTGACAAGGGTACTTAATTTTATTTAGGAGTTTATATTTCTTAAGCACCTGCTCCACTTCTGGAAAAATGTCCTCTAAGTAGAACGTACACGTTAACGTGAATGCTGTTCTCTTAGTAACTGTTTATTTTATAGAAAATGTAAAAGATATTTATGAAGAGGCAAGGAACAGTAATATGAAGAAAAAAGAAAAAATATACAAGGAAATACACTATACGGCTCAAGAAAGACAACCCGATGGATTGCAGGTAAAGCCTGAACAAGCACCCCTTCTTCATTGTGGCAAGCTACCTAGAGAGACGCAGCTGACTTCAGAGCTTTAACTCATGTGCTATCTAAATGCTTGGGAAGAAGAAAAAGAAAATCAAGAGAAGAGAAAATACGGTATAATGTGCTGAAGCGGGGGATGGGGGGGAGGAAAAGATTGAATCAGAAACATTCTCATCTAAAAAAACGAACGCAAAATAAAAATACCCGATTTCATATTTACAAAATCAGAAAACAAATGATATCACGTCATGAAAGGGTTTTTATGTTCGAAGTGGCTCTTTACCTCCGAGTGGAGTTAAGGGATTTAATACCAATTTTCCTAGGTAGTTTACTAAAACCGCATAGAAGTTTCAAAATGTCTAGCTTTCCACATTTTCCTCGTAGAAAACAACCTAAGAATTCCATCCTGAGTCTGCCTGTATTAAATTAAACATCCCATAACGACGGCTTTGGTTATTCAAGTGATTAGTGATTCCTTTAAAAAACACTGGGTTTCTTAAACCCAGAAAACCCTTATGGAAGACACATCCGGTACGTTCTGACTTCCAGAGTCTAGGACATCCACAGAAAGACAAAATCATTTTTGAAAGCAGAGCACTAACCTAACAAAGACGTCTGCGGAGGGCTCCTTTCATTTCAAAGCCCTGCTCAAAGGAAAATCAACGAGCATGTGACTTCTACGCCTGGTGGCTCCTGGGCTCCAGGGCGAAACAGCTTTCAAAACCCCAGCCGCCTCAGTCACTTCCTCAGGAAGTGGGACTTAACCACAGCTCGCCCCTAGCTCAGCGTGGCCTCCGGGACTCAGAGAGGGTCTAGGATTTGGCAGAGGTCACATTCGCCACAACTGGCACCACCGGCGAGTCCCCCGTGACCCAGACGCTCCTGCGCACTCCAGCTTGGGGGGTTCTGCTTTGCTTTGTGGCTTTTGTGGGGGGCCCAGGTGGAAGGGGACAGACAGGTCCCTCACTGCTGCGGTGGCCCGGACCATTTGTATAGCTCCCTCTCCTCCCACCAGACCCACCTCGGCGACTCAAAAGGCACATGACACAGGCTGCTGGGTCATGCTGGGACTCGACCTGTGACAGACGTACCCAAATTAAGCACCTCCGCTCCATCCACATGACCGCGGCTTCTTCTTGCTCAAGAGTCAAAAATAGAACTGTGCTCACTTGCCGTGAGTGCTAAGGTTCTGGAGCAGTGCGAGATCCACTTACTGAACATCCAGAGCTTCCAAAAATACCTGCCCCATGTTTTTCTTTAGAAAGCAGAATGCAAATGTACAGGGCAGGGTGCCCCTCGGGTTAGCATTTCCAGATGCCGGCTCTGCTAGAAAAGCTCGAAGTAAGGGTTTACGAAAAACCGAAGCAGCGCGGGCAGGCCTGAAGAGCTCGCGCGGCTCTGCCCAGGGCCTCCTGAGCCCGCGCCAGGGTGCTGCGGGGCAAGCCACCTGACCGGGCCGGCCAGACCTGGCCATCCGGCCACCAAACTCGGTTATCTGGACATCGGGACCTGCGTATTCTCCCCAGGGGTGTCCTCCATTTCCCCTCCAGGAGTATCTACCTGGGCTGAGGTCTCTGCAGAAATCTGGTGTAGGACAATAAAAAGGTGCCCGGGGCAAGGGCTTGCCTAGACGGACACCCCGTGAGGACACCCCCTGAGCTCCCGAATAATGAAAGAGAACCTTTGGCTAAGGAGATTACCGTGGGAACAGCACTCTCCAGAGGCACACCCACAGCCAATAAATTCTTAAAAGTCCAGAAAGAACAAAAAAAGCTGCTCTTTTCCTTAGTTTTTTCCCCTCCAAAGGAAAAAGGGCAAACTATCTTATTTCTGCATCTGGACAACACGTCACTGATCTGAGGGCACGGGGGCAATGTTGAAAAAATACTGAATCTTCTGAAGTGAGAGGCAACCATGTAAAAATGTCTGGTGCAGCAGAACCCTGGAAAACATGTAAATTAGAAGGGAAATGATTCAGTCAATTAGGGTACCTCCTTTTTAAAACAATTCGTGGGGGGGCACCTGGGAGTCTCGGTTTAGCATCCGGCTCCTGATTTCGGCTCAGGTCATGATCCCAGGGTCATGGGCTCCGTGCTGAGCATGGAGCCTGATCAAGATTCTCTCTTTCTCCCCCTCTGCCCCTCCCCTACTCATGCACATGCAATCTCTAACAAAATAAAAATAAATTTTAACAAAACTGTGGTAAAATATATAACATGAAATTTACCATCTTAACCGTTTGTAAGTATACAGTTCAATAATGTTAATATTTATTTACTTTCACTTATTTATTTTTGAGAGACAGAGCACGAGCGAGGGAGGGGCAGGGAGAGAAGGAGACACACAATCCCGAGCAGGCTCCAGGCTCTGAGCTGTCAGCACAGAGCCTGACACAGGGCTCGAACCCATCAACCCCATGAGATCGTGCCCTGAGCTGAAGTCAGATGCTTAACCGAATAAGCCACCCAGGTGCCCCTATTTTAAGGTACCTATTTATTTTTGAAAGAGAGCGAGGGTGCACGAGCAGGAGAGGGGCTGAGAGAGAGGGGGACAGAGGATCTGAAGTGGGCTATGTGCGGATATCAGCCCGATGCGGGGCTCGAACTCATGAACTTCGAGATCATAACCTGAGCATAAGTCGGAAGCTTAACCGACTGAGCCACCCAGGCGCCCCTACAATTCAACAGTGTTAAGTACATTCGCATCATTCACAGTACACCCTTTTTTTATGGACTACTATGTAGTCCTTAAAAGTCAGGTAGTTGTGGAACAATCAAGGTGCACTATTTAGTGAGAGAGAAAAAAAATCAGGTCATAAAACAATATTGAAATTACATTAAAAATTTTTTTTAAAAACAAGCATACTGCATTTTATATGTTTCTAGGTATAGATATGTAAAATGACAGAAAGCCTCAGGAAGCACACTGAGCGTTCTGACGCCGGAATCTAGAGAAGGGCAGGGGCCTAGAAGACAGGGGAAATATTTTTTTTGAAGTTCACCACCCAGGGTAGGTGTGCATGTTCAAAACCTACAAGGAAGCAGATGAAAGTCTGGATTTCCTATGAACCTAGGGACAGTCAAAATCAATCTTAGCAATTCTGTCAAAGGCACTTTTGTGTGAGCCCTGTTTCCCACTGGATTTCCATTCTTTTAACTAAAAGACCCTTGTGCTGGCAACTTACTAATTCATCAGTGAGTTTAGAGAAATACTGAAAGAGTCTGGGCTAAATCTGTCACCATCAATAAACTTCAGGAAAATTCATTATGGCCTCTGCTTGAAGTGGGTTATTCAAATGGTTTCACAAGAAAGCAAGATAAAAATATCTAAATTTCTTCAGTATTAGATGTGAGGTGCTTTTTGAAACACGTTTGGTGAACTCCAGTTCTTCAAACTTAAGAAATCACTTGCCCGTTTCTGTGCTATAACAAAGGATTCCTCATGCAGAAATAAAACTCGTACAAACTTCGGAAGCGTTCCTTTGGCGGCTTATAAATACCACACTTTTTAGTATCATCTCTGCAACTCTAGCTTGAAGCAAAGTATAGATTTTCTAAGTTGGAAGGGATATTTCAAGCATAAAAGGAGAACTTCAAAGTACTTTTCCTTTGACACCTGAATAAGCCTTCTAAATTTTCATACATAAATCCTAAATCCTGCAACAGAAGCCTTTGTCCCTGAAATGCTACAATCAAACCAGCAGATCTAGTTTCTGCGGTTTCTTATTCATTCTACCAGCAATTTTTCTTTAAATTTTAAATACTAGACTTAAAATATTTGCAAACAGGGGTGCCTGGGTGGCTCGCTTGGTTAAGCGTCCGAGTTCGGCTCAGGTTATAATCTCGCAGCTCACGAGTTCGAGCCCCGCATTGGGCTCTGTGCTGATGGTGAGAAGCCTGCTTCAGATTCTCTGTCTCCCTCTCCCTTTGCTCCTACCCCGCTCCCACTCTCCCTCTCTGTCTCAAAAATAGACAAACATTTAAAAACATGTACTTGCAAACATTTCTGTTTATATTCTTACTACCCGAAGTTTGGAAGTATTGTTCTTGCTAAAAGGCTTTAAGTCCGCGGTTCTCAAGCGGGGGCGATTCTGGCCCTTCTCCTCCACCACCACCACCACTCATGTCTAGCAAGGTCCAGAGACATTCCTGGTCGGCACTATCTCGGGGAGGAGGCGGTGAGGAGGGCACTATTGATATCAGGATGCTGCCAAACATCCTACAATACAGGACAGCCCCCGAACACAGCACTGCACAGCCCCAAGTGTTGGTAGCGCTAAAGTTGGAAAACCCAAAATAAATAAAATAAACATTTTTTAAAAAGGGGTACGGGGGGGGGGGCGGTGCCTGGGTGGCTAAGTCGCTTAAGCATCCGACTTCCGCCCAGGTCATGATCCTTCGGTTTCTGAGTTCGAGCCCCATGTCAGGGTCTGTGCTGACAGCTCAGCGCTTGGAGCCTGCTTCGGATTCTGTCTCTCTCTCTCTCTCTGTCCCTCCCCCTGCTCACACCCTGGGTCTTTCTCTCTCTCAAAAATAAACATCAAAAAAAAAAATTTTTTTTTTAAGTTGAAAAGCCTTGCTCTGAGTAAACAGAGATTCTCCCCTGTGACCCTGCCCCACCTCTAGCCAAGACCTAATCCTCTCAAATAAATCACCATAAACCTGCTCCCTCCCCGCTGTATCGTCCACACCAGACTTCTAGGTGGAAACGCTGGCAGGCACTGCTCAGGCTCGCCCGGAACCCCGTCCTCTCCACGGCCTAAGGAAGGGTGTGCGCAAGCGGCTCCCAGAGTCGCTATCACAACGGTTCTCGCGTTCCAAAGTGATGCCATGGCCTGAGCAACAAACAATTCTCACCAGACACCGATTTCGTCCGAAACGTGTTTGGAATTATGAAAGGTACCACTGCATCCTATGAAGACAACTAAGAGCACCCCTTGGTGGCCACTCACGGCAGGCCTACTGGCTGTTGGCTCGACAAATAAACTCGCTCTCCAGTCCTCTTCCTGGAGGAGACGGAAAACAAGAAAAACACAAAGGACAAGAACAAGGCACATCGTTTCGCCGGTGACTACGTTACACTAAAAGGAAGGATCCTTGGAGGCTCTCTCCCTAGTCCTCTCAAGGCCCTCCTGTTTTTCACCAAGTCATCAGTGACAACCCAACAGCTCGAAGGACGTTCACCCAGGAACGTTTCACCAAAAAGGGACTCTACAGCCCCGAACACGGGACATGCCAGGTTAATCGCGTGCGGGGGTGCGTGCGCTCAGACACACGCACACACGGCTTTCTCCTCTCAAGGCTTCCCTGACAGTTCAAGGGCTGCTGTGAACTCCCAGTGTGACTCTCCGCTCCGGGGACCCAGGCTTCACGCCAGGGAGCACTAACCCGAAAGTATCAGGGGCCAGAAGCTTTGGGACGCGCTGGAAACAAGGTGTGAGTAACTGCTCTCCTTGGGGGAGGATACTAAGAAACAGGAATGCGTTCTGGAGTGAGTGGGAGAGAGATGCTTCCGGCCCTTTTTCCTGAACAACTTTTAAGTCCGTGTGTTTCCAGGTAGCTCCTCTCCATGGGCACCTCCCCATGGACCCAAGATGACTCAGGAAAGAGTACAAACGAATGTCCAAATATGGAAAGGACGAGAAAACGGCAATCCTAAAGGGGCTCTGCCTTAACCTTAATGTCACGGAAATGATGACGAAAACGTTTGGCTGGTTCTACAATCATTGCCCAGAGGAGACGATCGCGTTGCAGAATGCACAGGCACGCAAGGAGGGACACGTGCGTATGCTGAAGGAAGAAAAATCAGGAAAGGGAGCAAGCCACCTCTCAACGTTCACCTGCTTTTAGTACCCAGAGCCAGGACACATCGGTGTCACGGACAAAGCCAGAAATACCTCCCGGATCCAGACAACAGGAGAAGTTCTGGTTGACCCAGAAGCAGCGGCTTTGAACCTCGAAGACATTTGAGCCTGCCACCGACTAGCTGTGGAAATGATACCTACAAACCACAGTATGTTGCAGCGGTTAAGAGCACGGGTAAGACAGGCTAGAGTGCGTCCTGGCTCTTCCCTTTACAAGCTACCAGATGCTGAGCAAGGTACTGACCTCTTTAAGCTTCTGTTTCTCAAATGAAAAATGGAAGGAACAAGACCCACTTCACAGGGCTATTGTGAAAGCGACACTGAACAGTCCAGGTAGGTGTTTACTGCTCCGTGGGGCACGTGGAATACAGCGAAGAGCTTCCTGCTGTGAGTCGTCACAGCACCAAAACAAGGTCAGCGAGAGGGTTCTAGCACAGAGAAAGCCCTAGAAGAAATGACGCCACAGCTCTAATGGTCTCGGACAGGCGATGAGAACGCGACCAATGCCACCAGAATTCCCGGCAACTATCTGGGACAGAACGAACATCCTTCAGTGCCTTTTGCAGATGCGTGGCCCGGCCAGGTCTTCTAAGCAGCACAACAGACGCAGAACAAATGTTTCCCAGCCTCAGCGACCTGAAGTAAGAGCACTGTGTAACCAAAGAGGTTAGAGCTAAACGTGAAACTCTGACGGAGGTCAACGATACCCTCACGCTCAAGATTAGAGGAACAGAAAAGTTTTACAATTCTATGAGTCATCGAAATCAAAACCATTAAAGCCTAATTATTCTTACTCAAGTGCTAAACTATGTGTTTAATCTCTCCCAAAATTAACATTGGCCCAATAAACCAGACTTGCCTTTTGCCAAACAAGATATGTTACCTATGAGGGGCTCCAAACATGCACACGCATGCGCACGCACACACACACACACCCCCTACCTAGGAGGGGCCTACGCGTATATATCTATATACCCATGAGACCCTAAACATGAGGCTTGAACAAATCCTCTGGTCATTTGGCCAAATTTCCCACCTCCGGGGTCTCAGTCATTGCGTTATTCAGACAATCGGCATTCACCATGCGTTTGTGGAGCAAACGCTAAAAGCTAAACATACTGTTTTTGTGATTTTTTAGTAAACAGAAAATGGAGAAAAGATTCCATCCCTACACTCCAAAGAGCTCATACACCTTCGCTATTATACTGAAAAACGGTAAAGGGTGTAGAATTGGGGTCAGAAAGATCCAGGTAGGAATGCCAACTCCCAACAACTTAGCCTTGACATGTGTGTGTTCATCTCAGAGCCTCAAGTTTCATGGCATAAAACGAGATGAGACCACCCCCTTGTCAGGCAGCAGGCCCCTCGGGGGTGCTGCACAAGCGCAATGAAAACTGTCACCCATCTAGGGTCAGCAGTGCCCTGCCCTCGGAACCACGGCTGATTAGACCAGGACCAGGGGGTTGTGATCTTGAGAACCAGAAGTTGGACTGAGGACCACAGGTGGTGTTCCTAGGAGTCTAGAGCAGGACATGGAAACACAGGGGCTGTGGGACAGCCACGTTTCCCAAGTGCACTGGGAAGCGTACACAGTTCTACTGAGGGAGAGGCACGAAAAGACAGCCGAGGACACGGGGCCCTGAAAACACAGTAGGCTTACTGCAAGATGACGCTGGCTTCCTCTGGACCCGCGCCACGGCCGGATGATCAGCTCCTCTTCTGACGGAGTCAGTTTGAAAAGCTAGGTCTTGATCGTGTGTCCTGTGAAGTCACACGAACTCCAAACAATCTAGCGTTTTAATGCCTTCCTGTGTGAACCTCACATACCAGGAGCTATTGCTTCTCCCAATCCTTACTCCCGAGCTCAGCCCCCTGAGCAGCAAGGGTCCTCGCTACCCCCAGCACATGAAGGCTGCCAGGTGAAGCCGGCTCTGACTCACTTATCCGGGGATCACCGGCAGCGGTGGCTCTCGCCGCCCTCACTCATTCACCTGTTCATTTCCCCCCCTCCTCGTTCACTCCCCCCAATCCTTCCATGGGTCTCTCCTAGGAGCACGCACCTCATCCCACCGTCGCCCGGTCTCGGCTGTCCTGTACTTTGTACCCACTTGTTCCGCATCCTCACGTTCTGCTCGTTCTTGCGTGTCCACTAGACTTGTGACCATCTGCCTTTGCTTTGCCTTCTGACACCCTCCGGGTATCCATCCACCTAGTCGTCGTCTCCTGATTTACCTGATGCCTCGTGTGCTCCAGTCAGGCTTCGGACGGGCTACCCCACTGCGCTCTCAACTCACCCCCAACTCAGGAGAACTTCCTCAGTTCCACAACCCCTTTCCTCAGGGCTGGCCCCACGGCCTTGTCCGTCCTGAACGCCCAGCCTTGCTGCTCTCCCCTCGGCCCCGCCCGACTCCCCTTCCAGCAATCTGTGACTCCGCAATGGCCACTCACGGGCCAGGCAGACACTCCCACACCAGGCCCGGCATTCTGCACCCAAACAGGGAGCTGACCAATTTAGCCACCGTTAAAAATCCCGGCCAATGTGCCAGACTCTCATGGCCTAGAACTCGGAGTCCACGTGTCCGATGAGATCTAAAATTCACCTAGGGGCGCCTGGGTGGCTCAGTCGGTTAAGCGGCCGACTTCGGCTCAGGTCATGATCTCACGGTCTGTGAGTTCGAGCCCCGCGTCGGGCTCTGTGCTGTTGGCTCAGAGCCTGCTTTGGATTCTGTGTCTCCCTCTCTCTCTGCCCCTCCCCGACTCTTGCTCTGTCTCTATGCCCCTCAAAAATAAATAAACGTTAAAATTCACCTAGAATGTCTGCGAACTGGAGCTTTCTTACAGAGAGATGGATGGTCAGCTCTCTCATGTAACAGACGTGGCTCTATCATTAGCTTATTTAACCAATGCGCATTCCTCAATTTTAAAAATACACTAAAGTTTTGCACAGTCTCTCAGTTTCTCCTTCCTGAAACTCAATTTCTTGTTTGGCCAAAGACCAAGCCCTTCCGGAAGCTCTCCTGGATCCAAGGACCCCAGAGTGGCTGTCTGTGACGTGCTGGAGGAGCTGGCCGGTCTCCAACACCTCTGTGTGAGGGGGGCTCACGATGACCCCCATGCACAAGTCACCTCGATTCCTCGTCAGGCGTGGAGGCAGACACTGTGGCAGGCCAACAGCCGAGCCCTCGCCTCTCGTCAGACACTGACTCCCAGACCAGACATGGCAATCAAGTTTAGATTTACGGCTGGACAGTCCTCGTCACGCGGACTTAAAACGGATACCCTGTCACATATCTCAGTATTAACATTATCTCCGGTTTTATCAGCCTACAGGTGCCAAAGTGGTCGAGATAATAAAGGAGGAGTAGAGCAGATGTGGGACCAGGAACAAGCTGATCCAGTCGGATGGTGTGCATGCTGAAGTCAGCGTTCGTGCCAGTCTCAGCACCTACGAGCAAAACCCCGTTCTGACGCCATCTGCACTCACTGGCATCACATGCGAAGCCGCGGCGGGGGGGGCGGGGGGGGGAGGGCTGTAGGGTCAGACAGGGTTTGGAGAATCCGATCCCTCTGGAGACAGAGGAAGCAGGTCCAAAACCAAGGGGAAGCAGTGCAGACCTTGCTACTCAAAGTGTGGTCCAGGGACCAGGAGACCACCACGACCCGTGAGCTCGTCGGACATGCAGAATCTTGTCCCCACCAGCCCTACGAACCCCTACCTGCAGTATCCAAATCCCCATGTGAATTACATGAAAATTAAAGTGTGAGGAGGGTATCTAGACAATAAGGGCACCCAGGACCAGGCCCAGGACTCTGGGCAGGAGGTACGAGACACCAGCGCCCAGCGGGAGCCGGTATTGGGAAAGGGCAGCATGATTTCAAAACCAGCTCGTCCCTGGTCCAAATCCAGGGTCAGTCGCTCACTAGTGGTACCACCTGGGATCATTCACTTCGCCTCTCTTGGACCTCACGGGGGGTGTTAATTCTACTCCACAGGGGACGAGAAGTGCCTAGCATCTAGCACACGGTAAACTTGCGATCCACGCTGCCTTCCCATTCGGAAGCAGACGCCTGCCTGGCACGGCTGTCTGGATCCTGTGATGCAGACGGAGGGATGAACGAGGAATACCTGGGAGAGAAAAGAGGTCCGAACCAGGGGAGCACGAGTTTCTCTAACAAGGAGGCATCGCGTCACTCTTACACTAGCTTTTTCAACCCCGAGGGGAACTCAACTTCAATAAGTATGAATACTTCAGGGCACCAGAGAAATTTCACTGCTAGACGTATCCAGATGTCTACCCAACATTCCGGACCAGCCCTGTCCCAACGGAAAAAGAATGAAAGCCACGTATATAGTTTTAAATCTTCTAGTAGTCACAATTAAAAAAAAAAAGGGGGGGAGACTAAATAAATCTTAAGTTAACGCTTTTGATAATTTTAATTGAGTAATAATTCCTATTCATCCAAAAACAGCATCCTTTCAACATGCAACCAATATAAAAAAGCATCAATGGAGTATTTTACATTCCTTTTCTTCCCCCCTTTTGTATAAGTCTTCAACACCTGGTGCGTATCCCGTGCTTACAGCTCACCAGTGAGGACCAGCCACCTTGCAAGGTCGGTGGGTGGCCAGATGTGGCTAGCGCCCACCGTACTGACCGAAGATTTAGACAATCACATATTATTCACAGAACCCTGGATCCCGTCTCCGCTCCGTCTTCTCTCACCACCAAATCCCAGCGTGCGAGGTGATGGACACCCGGTCGCTGCCCAGCAAACGCGGGAAGTAAAGAGGCATGGGAAAAGACGGCACGGAGGCTGGGGCTAACCCGCCGCGTTTTCGCAGCCAGGCTCGGTTTGGGTTTTTAGCTCCGGTTAACGTGACGACATCAACGAGACCACGGCCACCACGGACTGGGGTGGATTCGTCTGGAAGCAAAGACCAAGTACAAGATAATAACTACAAAATTCATCCAATAGTTTCCAACTACGAACGGCCGTACGGCCAGGTGGGAACAAGGATGCTCCCCTCCTGCCTACACGTCACCTACTTTATTCTTTTTTTTCCAGCCACTTCAAGCCTGAAAAAGGGCAGCTGCCACTGAACACCGTACAGACAAGGCAGGAGATGCTCACTGTGTGTTTTCCTGGGCAAAAAAAAAAAAAAAAAAACTACTTAAAAACGAAGTAAAAGGTCCGACAGGAGAAACAATACCCTCTAAGATGAGAGAATAATGTCATGGCAGAGGCCCTGGGACATTGAGGACCACAGGACAGCTAAGATTTCAGGGAGGACTTACCACGTGCCTGGCACTCTGCTAAGCACTTTCTACACATTTACTCTTCATAATGACCTTCAAGAAAAGCAAGGCCTAGGACCTAAGGAACTTGCTCAAGGTCCCTCGGCCAGCTGGTGGCAGAATGCAGGCTTCTGTCATCGAGGGCCGGGCAGACAGGTGTACGTCACCGCGAACCAGGCAAAGGCAACTGGAAACCTCCATGCGCTGAGCCCCCACATTTAACCAGAACACCAGGCATGAGCACTTCTCGAACTAGAGATCTCCAACTGCTCTCCCACTCTGGCTACGTTAAATCAGCAGGACAGCTGAAGACCAGCTTCCCAGTGAGTCCCCGTGTGGTTCGCGTGACGTCCAAACCGTAAATATGAGCTGGCTCTTACACCACTGAACGCATAATAAACACTGGAAGGCAGGCGGACAGTAATGACGCAACCTGCCTCACACCAGGAGCCGGAGTGCTGGGTTCTACTTCTCCCTACCGACCCTTCCCTCTCCCCATTGGGGCTCGCTGTAGAACACGAGAACACAAGTATAAATATTTTTAAGTTATTTCCAGCTAGGGGAATCTTCGGGAAAAAAAAAAAAAGAAAAAAACACAGGACTCTGAATTTTCTAACTTAGTCAATTTTTCAACTATCTAATCACGATTCCGTCCCTAGAAAGACCTTGTTCCTCCCAAACAAACCATCAAAATCAATACCCGTTACTGGACCAATGAGTCAGCCGCTGGAAAGCCAGAGTTTTGTGTCCCAAAAAGAAAAGGCTGGGCTGAGAAAACATTCGAGAACCACAACACCTTGATTTTATCTTTAGGCCTCTATAAACCCCGCAGGATGTCTGGAACCTGTAATTACGTAAAGTTGTACGAATATCTAGCTGGAAACAATACAAAACTTGCATTTTTAGGCCCTAACGACCATCAGCCACAGGCTACTTAGGAGGGAATACTCAGGACAGCTAAGAAGGCCACTTTGAGTTGGGCTAAAAATGACTTATTCCGGTCTCTGGATTTAGATCACGTAGGATTTGCTCTCCCTCTCTAAAAGAGGAAAAAGCCAGAACTTCCTGTCTGCAGAAGATGATCCAAAGAATTCTTTTAACTAACTGTGTTTATTCTATTATTGAAACCAAAGATTTTTCTCAGCATGCCTTTCAATTTAAGTTCATCCTCTTTTCAAAGAATCCAGAAAACAGAAACAAAAACATCTCTCTTCCTCCTCCCTTCCAGCGTCTATCCTCACCCTACGGTGCCCACTAAAAACGTAATCTCTTCAACCCGCTATTCCTCGCGCCGTCTCGGGTGTGCAGATTCTCCTCTCTCCATGACGAACGAAGCCGGGGAAAACGGGGCTAATGACAAGGGAGACTCGTATTCCCATTACGGGTTCTCACCTCGGCCATCACCAACTGCCACCTCCAACCTGAACCTTATCAGTGCCTTTACTGTCTAGCACCTACCTGGGCCCTCTCCCAGGCTCCTCCTCCTCGCTTCCACACCCCTAAACACCCTCCATGGTTTCCTCATGCCCACCAATCCTGCTCCCCCGAAGCAGAACAGCCTAGTGGCGAGGAGCAGGCTTCAAATGCGGTCTCTAC
Source organism: Paguma larvata (assembly GCA_030068075.1). Lineage (NCBI taxonomy): Eukaryota > Metazoa > Chordata > Mammalia > Carnivora > Viverridae > Paguma > Paguma larvata. Next base: position 16,230,363 of record CM057835.1, read on the forward strand.
TCTCAGTTATGAACTCGCAGGCTTGGCCAGGGTCTTGGGGTCGCTTTCCCACCTGCGCCACAGGGGAAAAAAAGGACACGGCTCATCTCACTGTTCCAGCCCTACGTGAGGTAGCCAATGGGAAGGATCACCGGACAGACTGCGGTGTCTGCAGGTGTCAGCCACCGATATTACTGTCTGCCTCTCTGGAAATGTCTTGCCCTCCCATTGTCCACAGCACGCATCTCAAGTTCTTCAGCCCCGCCTTCTTTAAGGCTTTAACTATGTAAACCATCACCTGACCGAACCCCAAACTCGACCTTTTTGTTACATCTTTCTTCTTCTATCATCTCTGTTCTACGCCAATCCCTCGTGGTCTAGACCTCCAACCCAAACAGATCCAGGCAGCAAAGGACACCTCCATGGACAACGCAACCCACACTTGAACTCTCCACATCACATCTACCCGCCAGGGCAATTCTGCCTTCTGAACGCCGCGTCTCACAGCCAGAAACAACCAGCAGCAAGGAACCTCGAGCAGCAAACGTGGCGCTCTCCTCTGCTCCACCTCACCCCCACTTCTAGTCAGGTGCACTCCCCTGCCCACCTCCCCCCCCACCACCACCGCTCCATCCCAATGGGATGCCTCGGATCAAAACCTCTTCTCTCCTATGGATTTGCTGCGGTGGTCCCCTCATTTGACCTCCCTGCCTCCAGCCTCAAGAGCCTCCATCCCCTCCTTAGAAGACTGCCTTGGGACCTCTGTCATTAAAAGTAAGGCTCTCTCCGACACAAGGAAGTCCCCACGCAAATGGACTGTGTGGAACGACCTTCCATCGGTCGGGCCCCTGAGTGCCTCCTAACTCCAACTCCTACTCTCCCACACCCGCCCCTACTCTCCCATTCCTGCTCACGACCCCAGGCTCGCTCGGCGCCTTTCCATAGGCTGTTCCATCTGACTCTCGTGCTGTCCCCCCAGCCTCTGCCTGCCTGCTGTACCTACTCTTCCTCCTCTTTCACGGTTCAGCACAGATGCCACCTCTTCAGGGGCCCCTCCCTCTCCGTGCTGGGCATCAGGTGGCTCACTCGCATTCCTATCATAGAATCCGCGGGCTACGTCCCACTAGAGTTTTCTCCCTGGATCCCTTTTCCCTTGGTGCTCCCAGTGCCTGGCACCACACGTGGCCCTCAGTAAACGTTCGGCGTCTGTAAGATGGGGGGAACAATCCCCAAATGAACATCGCTTCCCACTTCGCGGGCCCTCCTCTGTCTACGGCACCACAGCCTTGGTCTGTGTGTCCTGCCCCACCCTGAACGATATCTTATCCTCCAAAAAAATAAAAAATCCAGGGGCGCCTGCGTGGCTCCGTTAAGTGGAGCTTCTGACTTCCGCTCAGGTCACGACCTTGTAGTTCGTGAGTTCGAGCCCCACATTGGGATCCTCATTGATGGTTTGGAAGCTGCTTGGGATTCTCTCTCCCTCTCCCTCCCTCTCTCTCTCTTAAAATAAATAAAAATTTGAGAAGAATCTGCTCCCCAAATCCCCCTACTTCGTTGCCCAGATCTTAAGTATTTTCGCTTCCTTAAAAGGCCTAAAAGCTGGATAATAACCGCAGATATTAAAACAACACCCATATTTTGGCAGTCAAAAAAAAATCAAGACGCATTATAATTCATAATATGTTGTTTACGTAACTCAGGTTTCGACAAAGCTCTCTGGTACCACTCTCCCAAATTCTGGGTGTTACCGTTTGGTGTCTTACTGAACCTGAGGACAAACGTAAAGATTAAACTGCCACATGTTTCTGAAGAGATTAAAAATAATTGCTGTGGGAAATAAAGGATATTTTATCACTCGCAGTTTTTTGTTTCCACTTTTGGCTAATTCCGATTAGTTCTGGGTTATAAAGCATGTCATCCCGTTAGTGAGTGGTCTATTATCATAATCATCTCTCCTGCGTCTTCAGATAATGCTGGCCGCCGTCTCTTTCTGGGGAGGTCTTCACTGCAGCTAACGAGGCCGGATCTCTCATGCTACGCAGAAGTGCGGAGTGTATTTTCTTTCGAACTTCTCATTCTTCTGCACTCACCATGTGACCCGGCCGTCCCACTACCCCCAAGTACTTAGGGAAGAGACATAAAATTTACCTTCCGACAGAAGCCTGCATGCGAATGTTTACAGCAGCTTTATTCCCAAGCACCCACGACTGGGAGTCACCCTAGCGGCCTGCAGCCGGGGAATGGACCAACTGTGACGGGCGCACAAGTTGGCGAGAGAAAAGCAGCAAGCGCGGATACACGCGACAGCACGGGGGAATCTCGAGTGCGCTTTGCTAAGTGAACGGAGCCATTTGCTTGGCATTCTTGGGACGGGACAAACCAGCGGCTATCAGGGGTTGGGGTGGGAAGAATCGACTACCAACGTTGGGCAGGAGGAGAGTTTTGGGGGTGATGGAACCACTCCCTGTGGATGGTGGTGGTAGACACGCCTGCGCTGTACGCTTGTCAAAACCCATAAAGCTATACGCCACAGACTAAATTTCACTGTATGTAAATTTAAAAGTTAAAAAAAGTTAATCATTTAACCATGACCTGGCTAAAGGTTACACATTATCAACACGAAGATGCAGACTTCCCTAATGTTTACCCTGGACGTGGTGACTGTATTGTACCGATTAGCACGAGATGTCGGGGGAATGAACAGAGAGCAAACCCCCCCATCTTCCCCAGACACTTTCGGTTTCCCTTGTGTTGGTGACCGTCCCGAGGTCCCACATCAGGGCAACCTCTGTTCCAGCTGTGAGCAGCTAGATGGAGTTCCAGCAAGGACAGGAGGAAGGTTCTACAAAACCAACAGAAGACGGACCCAAGAACACATGCCAAGGAAAGAAAGAAAGGAGGACAGGAGACACAAATCCGAAAACTGTAACTCATCCGGTCAAAGGTATCCACAAAAAATTCCATGTCCAGGTGGCCTCCCTTCTTCCTATAACCCCCATAAAACTGAGTCAAAGCGCCTGGGGGCGGGGAATCTCTTTGTGGGAAAAGAGGGGTAAAAGAGAGAGAGGCAAGAAAGGCCTCTTCTCCTGGACCAGGAGTCTGAGAGCCCTGAAAACCTCCACTCCAACGTTTCTCAACATAGAAAAACTAGTTCTCAGGAGGCAAATGATAAAAACAAAGGTTCGACCGCCCGGTGACACTTTCTTTCTGGTGTCCCCTCATCGGCCAAACCCACATATTCCTCCTCCAGAGGGGATGGCCATCCTGTCAACCCCGGAGACGGCCACAGGCAGTCCCGACCAGGCTGCAGGTGTGGCCGCCGCCCGCTTGGCGACGGCGGTGGCGGCGAGGGCACAGGCCCGGCCCCCCCGGTGTGGGTGCCACCCTGTTCCCTCCTGGCTCTTCCAGGAAAGAGAAGCCTGCTTGCTCATTCTGCACACGCACACTCACATTCCCCAGCCCAGAACACTCTCGGTTCCTCTCCGCAGAGACCCGGGCCTGCTACATTGTTACCCCTCGGCCAGCGAGCGCCACCTGAGACACACCTGGCTCCACAGATGAGCCCCTGCCTGCAGCCCCAAGGAGCAGCTCTCCGGGCTTCACCAGCACTTGCAGCTGGAAAGACTGGCCTAAATGCAAAACAAATGCGATTTTCCAGGAGCCTTCTGGGGGAGAGGGGGGCCGGGGAGGAGGAGTAACAAAGCTCCAAACCACAGGGAGAGTAAACCAGAACATTCTGTGACCTGCAATGCCTCACAAAAAGGGCTCTTCGACCTACGACCCAGCAACAGCCACATGCGAGGGGACGGCGGTCCGAGTGAAATCAAAATCACGGCCTTTCTAAAGACAGGGGTGAAGGACTCAACGGCAAGACAGCTGACTGTGCTGAGCTAATTAAGGTTTATCAGCTCGGCCCTCGGAGTTGTAGCTGGCACCGGAAAGGCAGGCACGGCACACCACGCGACGTGGACCGCGGTCTGCGTGGCAAGCAGGTTTCCCCCACGCTCAGACACAGAACCGCTGGCGGTCGAAAATGATGTCGAGTTGAAAACCAATCTTAGCACAGTGATGCGAGGAGAATCATTCTGCGCCATCGGGCAAGCCATTTGCTGGCAGGCCGGTCCGAGAGGGCACGGATCCCCAGTAACCACGACCCCGCGCATCCCGCGCTAACCAAGGCCCTCGTTTTTCCCTTCCGCCAGCGTTCTCACACCCTGGAGGCCCTGCGATCACATGAAAAACAATTCTGAACAATAAAAAGCCCTTGCGTGCTTGACACCTCTCGCTGCAGAGGCTCTGCCCACCCACTGCCGGCGCACAACTTCCCATCTTTCTGAAAAGACTCCCTCCTGCTGAAGTGGGAGAGGCGCAAGGTGCCCTCCTCAAAGTCGGGGCGAAATTGATTTCCGACCCCCGTCTTCCGCGAGCGCCTCTGGACCGTACTGCTCCCCAACCAGGAGCCAGAGCTCCTTCTATCTGCTGTGGAGATCACAGTGCAGAGGGTTCTGGAGCTGCTGGTTTCCTGTTTGGGGAAGTTGCAGTGTTTTCGCCAGGAACCCCAAGGCAAAAAAACACGTTCGGTGTTCCCCTGCAAGCGCGCGCTGCCTTTGTTCTTCGTTTCGCTCCCCTCCTTACTGCCTTCCTCTCTCTGCTCCTCTCAGACCTCTGGTTTAGGGGGTGCACGAAGCCGCCAGCCTGAGTCTCGCTGCGAGCTCTGGAGGCATCAGACATTTTCTCCCGTCCCCTGCCAGAAAGCTTGGAGTTAACAGGCATCTTTTCACAGAGGAAGCCAGACGAGCCGGTTTCCTCCTGGTGCTGCATTAGCATTCCACAGTAAAATGTATGCCACAAATAATCCAATGGCGAACTCACCGTCAGCAGCCCCCAAAATCAATAAAAGCCATTCCACCACTTGACTCGGAGGGAAAAAAACCTTTCGGGTTAACACAGAGCACAAGGTAAAGGGAAGGTGATGAACGAACAAAAGGCAAATCTACCTTCAGACGCCTCAAATCCCAAAAAGGAGCCCAGGCTGCCTGACTTGACCAAGTCCTTCCTTTTTCCTCTTTTTCTTTTATTTTTTTTTTTGGGGGGGTGACAGTCATCGACGGGGATAATGCTCTATGTGTGCTGTTTCAGTCTTATGCAAAACAGGGCACTCTCCACAAGGCCCTGATGCCTACCATTCTCTACGCTCGCTCCTTTCCAGGCCTGCGCCTTCTAAAGGACTACCCACATGCGAGTTAATGAAGCCATTCTGATTTTGGCCTTGATAGCAATACCATCATAACGTCACTCTAATCCCCTTACACCTGGATAACGTTAAGAGTATTTCTTCTCCACTCTGACACCCGGAATTCTCTCCAAGGTACCCGTCCACTGTCGGCCTGTCTCGGAAGGGATCGTGAAATAAACACTTAAATTCATGCTCAAAATATCGTCTCTCACCTTGTGAACCTTGACCTTTTGGAAAGACTTGGGCCCAATGTTCAGTTACTGTCACACGGTTGCATTCTCTGCAAATATGAAAGGGTTAAAAGCAGCCCCAGTCAACAGGCCTACAAGGAAAAAAAAGACAGCATGTATGCCTTGCAGCATCACTGGAACGCGTTTCTGCTCGTTTCCTAGAACAATATTGTTACCTTTTGGCCTTCATAATAGTCAGAAGTACCCCCAACACCCTTCAGTAGCTTCTAAAAGGAAAAGCACAAAACAGAACATTCCCTGCAAGAAGAGAGAGAGAGAGAGAGGGGAAAAAAAAAAGGCATGCAAAGTAGCATTCTCCAGCAACAAACTACCATTACAAACCCATCAGTTCATTTTGGTTTTGTTTTGTTAAAAACACAGAGAAAGAGAGAGAGAGAGAGAGACAGAGAGAGAGACTGCATACACCAAGTGTCCCCACCCTAGCAAGGCACAGTTTTTCTTTAATAAGGGTCATAAATCTCAGCTCCTTGTCCATCCCCTAAGCAAAAGAAAAAGGCAGGAAAAGCCCAAGGAATCTCAGACCTTGCAAACCTGCACAGTTTCTCCCATCTTCTCTACACAGAGCCTTTCGGGGCTCCATTAGTCACGTACCAGCGCTGTGTGGTGTCTAAGTGTGCATTCACATACTGTGTTGGGATGGTACCTTCCTGCATGGTCCTCTGCTTTTGGCTGCCATGAAGGGAGGAAGCTGCTATCCCACTGTAGTAGCTCAGTGACTGCATTGTGTTCAGGAGCTGATCTGCCTCAAACCAGTTTCAGCCGGTTCTGGTCACCCTACATAAAAAAGCTATGGCAACCCTCCCTGAGTTGCCAACAAGTCCCTGAAAATCAGCAGCACGGAGGGGAATCTCGCTGGGGGGTTGGCTTCTCCCTTTCAGGGCTTCGTGAGCAGGGCAAGGTCGGCGTGGGTCCCCCCCCACCGCCGCCCGAGCACGCCGCCTTGGAAAGGCTCACCTCGCCAGCACCCCAGAGCCCCTGAGGGCCCATCCCCCCGGCCCCTCCGCCCCGAAGCCCACCGCAGCCACTGCTGCCCCCTCCTTCTCCTTCCCCCACTTACCTCCCACAACCTGGCTCACATCTTTGTGTACCTGTGTGTCAGTGTGTGTTCCCTGTGTTGGTGGCTGACAAAGAGCCCCCAAGAAAGCAATCTATGTGTGTCTCCTCACACTGGATGCGTCGGCTGCGGGAGCGGCCTCGGCCTCCTAGCAGAGTGGTGCTGGCTTGTTGACCAGGCTCCTCTCTGCCTGTCACCCCCACCCCACCCAGCCCCCTCCTCCCGTCCCTCTCCTCTCTCTCCCAGCCCTGTCACCACCACCACCACCACCACCACCACCAGCCGCCCCCCCAGTCTCCTCCTCCTCCAACCTTCTCTTCTTTCAAGCACCTGGGGGGGGGGGGGGGAGAAGTCCAAATCCCTTCACCTCGGGGTAGGAGACTAGGGATGCCTGCAGTGGGGGTGGGGGGCAGGCCAGGGGGCAGTGAGAATGAGGGGCTCAGCGGCCTTTCAGGAATCCTCCGTGCGCCGCCAGCGCTGGAGGGGGGGGAAGGAGCGGGCTCCTGCGCTCACGTGGCCCCCCTCTCTGAACCTGTGGGGCCTAGCGAAACCGGCTCGTCCTCGGCCCCCCCCAAGGAGGCTGGCGGGGCGCGAAGGCCGGCCTGTCCCCAAGGCCGGGGTGGGACAGGCCACTGCAGTCAGGCCAAGGGGCCTGAGCCTCACGCGCTCGCCCCGGCCCGCAGGGGTGGGCACGAGGGGCCGGCGCGCCCGCCTCTCCCCCTGCAGCCCACCCGCGCGCCCCGTCCTGCGCTGCCCTCGCCCCTCGCTCGCCCCCGGCCGCCCCTCGCCGCCCCCCGCCCCGCGGGCGCACACCCACCCCCTTCCCGGGGTTGGCCTTCGCAGCGGTCAAGCCCGGGCGTCTGGGCCGCAGCTCGGATGACCTTTGTTCAGCGCGGCGCCGCCGGCTGCTGCTGCTGTGGCTGCTGCTGCTGTCGTCGTAGCGGCGGCGGCGGCGGCGGCGGCTTCCATGTTACGGGCGTGTCATCCGCATTCCCGCTGCCGGGGTCTGTGTGTGCGTGTGCGGTGGAGCGGCCTCGCCGCCGCCGCCGCCGCCGCCGCCTCCCGGGCTGCCGGCTCCCGCGCCCCCCGGGCCGCCCCGCCGCCCCGCCGCCGCCGCGGCCTCGCCGTGCGCCCGGCCCGGGCCCCGCGCCTCCCCGGGCGGCGCGCTCTAGGCCGCGCGGCGGCGGCGGCGGCGGCGGCGGCGGGGCGGCCCGCCACGCCGGGGCCTACGGCTGGGGGTTGCGGGCCCGGCGGCGGCGACGGCGGCCCGAGCGGCGAGCGAACAAAAGGGAGCGCGGCAGAGGGGGAGGGGGCGGCCGGTGGGGGGAAGGGAGGATTCGGGGAGAAGGGAGGCGAGAGCGCGAAGCCCCGCAGCCGGGCGGGCGCGGGCGCCCGGCCGGCGCCGACTCCGCGGCTGCGAGAGGAGCCCCGCGGACCTGCCAAGTCTCGCCCAGACGGGGCTGCCGGGTTGCGGCTTCGCCCCGGGGAGCGGGGTGGTGGTGCTGAGGGGATGGAGGGAGGGCTGCTTTTTTTTTTTTTTTTTTTTCCAACGACATTTCGGGCTCTCACCCTGTCCTTGCCGTGGCCCCAAGCCGCAACTTACTCGAGTGGAAGGAAGCAAGGCCTCGCCAAAGATGGTTGAAAAGGACCGTGAGCCTCTACCCGGGATCTTGACGCCAAGGTGGTGTTTTGTTCTCCTCGCGGTGGTGGCAAATAAGTAAGAAGAGAGCACGCTCTCCTCGGAGAAATTAAATCTGAAATTCTCCCTGGAGGTGGGAGAAAGGGGCTCTCCTCTGTCTAGTTCGTGGTTTGGAGCCCTTTTCGCCTTAAACCGAGCCACAAAAGAATGGAAGACACCCCCTGGGGTGGGGAGAAAGCCCTGGTGTAAAAGACACACGTTTTGCTTTCAGAGAAAAAGCCACTGGGGCCAGATTGAAACATGGCATGTTCGGTCCTTGTAGGATTTTTTTTTTTTTTTATAAATGGGGGAACGATATTGAGTAAACAAGATGTAATAGCTAGGTCTTTAAATTCAAGACGGGAGATGGTGTACAAATATATCAAGCACACAGTGTACATACAGCAGGTGGTCGTAGCCTACACAACGCAAAAAGATACATGTCTAAACCCCGTACAGACCACAGAGGTGTGCGCCGTCCCTGATACAAACGAGAGGGAGACAATATATTACCAACAGGCGAGGTATGCTATTTTATCCATCCAGCCCTGGGTCCTGCCTGGGTCCTACCTCGTTCACAGACGTGCGCTCAATTGAAAACGTTGTGTTTTTTTTTAAAGGAGAGAGAAACCCCATGTCAACCTAATTGTGCTTACCCAGGAACCAGGACAAAATGGAAGGATCTGAAAATCATGTCACCAGAAGCTCTTTAAAAGGGCTCACTCGCCTGTGAACGGCCGGACTCTAAAGATAACCACAGTTACTCCAGTAGCAGAGAAGACTCCCAGCATGGGAAGACGTTTTGGTGTATTTTATTTTAAATTCGACTAATTGGTTAATATTTGCAAAGTAGGCTGAAGTGTGGTTGGTGGGGGTTTGGTTGTTTTTTTTTTTTTCCTTTGAATCTCAGTATGCCTCTCCTTTGCATTAACTTCCATTGAGGAAGCCATTGTTCTCTATTATGGAGACACTATGATGTAAATTGGAAGTAGCATTTTTGCTATTTAAGACTTTACATGTAAATGAACCGAATGATTATCTCACGGAAGAGTCGCCGGTCTTTCGTTTCAAACAGCAAATAGTTTGGAGTTGCACACAAATTGGCACACATATTTGCACGTGGCTTGAAAGACCTCTGTAATCTGCAAATTTTGTCACATTTGTCAGTGTTATGGGATGATGAAATTGAAACACTCATCTGCTTTTAGCCTGAAAACGATGCCAGTGCTCTGTGGGTTGAGTTTCAGCTTTACCTGGGCTTGATTTCATTTGAAAGGGGGCCTTTTTTCTTCTCTCAAAGGTGGGCCTTTATTATAATGCATGTAAAAACATTCCGGGCGTTGAAAGTATACAAGGACCTACTTACCTGAAATCTAGATACGCGACACCCATTACGATATATGAAATCGCATCATACACATATCCAAGTGAATTGGGTTTCCTAGATTTGGACTCTCTGTTTACTTAAAACACTCTCCTGCCCCTCCCCCATCCCTTCTCTTAAAAGAGTAGAAAGCACAGCAGCGTTTGAATGGTTTACCAGAATTGTGTTACCAAAACTAAAGTCCGGACTTCTTACTTTTTATCATAAAGAATCTTCGGTTGTACAACCGCCTCGTGGCTTCATAATGCCAAATACTTTTTGAGCAGAGCTTTTTACAAAGCCCCGTGTTAGGGTCAAACTCGCCGGAGGAAAGGAGTTGGAAGGCACAATTCATCGTTTGCACAAACGGCAACAGATAACCTTGCATCTGCCTTTAAAAACCATACACAACGGAAAATAAAAAATAAGAATTTCCTGCAAACGATCTCAGTTCTATTTTTACAAAGACGATTACAGAGAAACGCTTTTGCCAGCTAGACCAATAGTTAAAAGCAAGGCACCCATCCTAGCTCATTCTATGAAATGATTGAAATTCACAGCAGGGAAAAAAAAAAACTTTTCAGTGTGCGTTTTTTAAAAATGACACTCCCCTCGTCCAAAACATCAACACAAAGGTTCATTCTGTTATTCCACGTATGTAAGGCTAACTTGGGCACCGTTCTGCTTTGCACAACACTTTAGAAGCAACCCGACTGCACAAATGAAATAAACTATTATTTGAGTGCTGCAGATAAGAAAGAACAAAGAAATCATATTATTCTTATGCCAACTAGAAACTAAAGGAATTCCAAATCCTTTGGGATTTTGTTTGTTGCTGCTTTTATTGCTAACTCTCGTTGTCTTAGTTTTTCCTCCAATCAGTGTGTTGCAGAATCCCAGCTTGTTTTCTTTTAATCCTTTTGTGGTTTGAAACCGGCTTGGCAAGCGCATGTAGATATCAGTCTACACATAATACTTTACCTCCAAATTCCACTATGAATTCGGAAATTCCTTTGTTAGACGGAGCACACAAAAGGTGTGTTCCTGGAGGATCAGAGGACAAAAAAAAAAAAAAAAAAAAAACCGAGAAGAAAAACCTCTTCTTTATCTCACCATCAAAAGGCCTTGCAAACCGCTCCTAAGCCGCCAGCCTCCTGACCTGAGCTGCGCATTTTTTATTTTTATTTATTTATGTTTTTTATTTATTTATAGAGTTTAATATGTTAAATTTGCTGGCTTGTTTTTAGAGGAAGACATAACACTATTCCACACTAGCGTTATAATTTCAAGATCCGGAGAGCGAGTGGCCAGCAAAGTCACCTTTTAACATCAAAATACGGACAGAATCAGGGTTTTGTTGTATTTTCCAAAAACCTACCCTTGAAAGAAACCACAAGCAGATTTAAATTATTATTAGCCTACCAGAAAGACTGAGGGGAGGTCTGGGAAAGGATTCCCCTTATCCTTTGTTAGCGATTTTATAAATAGATCTATCTTCTGCAGCAAAGCCTCTTCCCCTTTCTCGACCCTTAGTTTGGAAATGCCTTCCACGCAGAGACCTGAATGTGGGGGGAAGGGAGATGTCTGTCTGGTAAAAGCTAACCGAAGCATCTTACAAATTTTAAGAGTTTATTGGAGCAAATATCGATTCGAATTGGGCAGAGCCAAACCGGAAGTGGTTAGAAGCGTACCACCCACAAGAGCCCAGGGAAAGACAGAGAAGGTGCAGAAACAAAGAAAGGAAATTATTTGATGGGTTACAACTTACAGCCCAATCGGCCGTTTGTGATTGGTTGTCCTTAGCTTTTCCATTGTGTAACCTGGAGGTATTTAACAGGCTAAGATTTGGGGGTCGCTTGCTTACGTTGGGTTGGCCACCATATCATTGGAGCCACCTCAGTCTAATGGACTCCTGTGTAATTAATTTAACGGTCCCAAGTTGGGCACTTGTAGGAGGACGCTCGGTATCGGAAAGACTTCCTGAGCCCCGGCTACTAGATCGGACCACCAATGTTTATCTCCTGTTGTCACTGTAGGCCTTAGTGCTGGAGAGACGGCCTTGCCCAAGGAGAGAGAAGGGTAGAGTGTGGTTTTGTGAACGCTAGAGAATCAAGGAAGAGCCAGAAGTGTGGAGTTTGGCACGCCAGCAAAGAGTTATCTTCAGGAACGGCGGGCCAAAGGGCAAGGCCTGTGGAGAATTTTGTAAGATTTCCTAACCCTTTACGTTATGTCTGAGGTTCCCTGAAAGGGACTGGTATTTGGGCTCCTTTTCACTTTCTAAGCCCAAGAAAAGGGAGGGAGAGCTGAAAGGTGTCTGAGAAAAGGAGAAGCCGTCGGGGTTCCTCTTTTAAGGAGGAGAAGGGGAACAGGCAGGAAATAGGGACTCTGTTCCACCGGAGAATTGGTGCGCTGCAGGGCAGCTGCTCCCTGGGCACCGTGTATTTGAATCTTCCTCTTGGCCTCTGCCCCCACCCTCCCCACCAGGTAGCACAAGGCCTTGTACAACCCACAGTTGACGTTAACTAGTCACCGGGATGGCTCAGACAGTAGAGCATGCAACTCTTGATCTCGGGGTCGTGAGCTTGAGCCCCATGTTGGGCTCATAGAGGGAAGGAAGGAAAGAAGGACGGAAGGAATTAACTAGTTATTTGTGGACTAAGGAATGGATAATAGGTTCACAGGCACCTAAAAGTAAACATGTCCCAAAGCACATGCTTTTGCCAGAATAGTGGATACTGTGGTGCTTCCTCCAGGACTTCCCTTCGGGGCGTGTGCCGCCATCCCCGAGCTGCCGACCACCCACAGCTGAGTCCCTCCCTGCAAGTTGCCTTGGAACTGTCTCGCCTAAATTTACCGCCCCCCCTTCCAGGTAGCGAGCAACCAATGTCTGGCTGATGTTGAGACACAAAGGCATAGCCCTCCTGCCCTTATTTGGGTTAATTCTAAGGAGCCACCCAGTTCTAGAACTCCCAGTGCGTTGGCTGAGGCCTTGGTCACCACAGCACTGTGGCTCCGCTTCTCATGCTGCCTACTCCTGCCTTCCTCCCGCCCTCGCGTATGTACCTCCAGAGACTTTCCAGAGCCTGTTTCCAGGAGCCTCAGCCCCAGACACCCACCGGACCAGACCTATCTCCCCATTGACTCCACTCTCTGGTGGCACTAATCCCCCTCATCTGCTCCATCACCGTGTGCTGTGGATTCTACTTCCCATGTATCTGTTAAGTCCAGAACCTTCTCTCCACATCCGCCATCAATGCCACACCTAGCCCATCCCTTCATTTCTCCTTCCCTGACTGATCTTCATACCTCCAACCTGGCCAACTTCTAATACGTTCTCCACAGTGAAAACACTAGGAGACTTTCTGAAGATACCATTGTGTTGCCCGTCTCCTCAACCCTTTCCATTTCTTTCCATTGTCATTAGCTTAAGGTCCAGACTCAGTAAATCAGGCTAAGTCCCTTGCCCCTCCCTTCTCCGTTCCAAGATGCAGCCTCATTGAGCTTTTTGTTATTCGAATGAGACCTGATGGCTCTCAGGGTCAGACCTTCACACTGCTGTTTCCTCTTCTGGAAGATTCTCCCACCCTTCTGCAACCCCCCTTGTCTAACTAACTCCCACGTGCTATCTTTAGGCCTAATTTATGTCACTCGGGAAGTCTTCCCTGACCTCTCCCCCCATAACTAGCTGAGTCTGGGTGTCCCTGATGTGTCTTCCTAAATTGTCCTTTTCAGACCGTATTTGAGTTTGTTCAGCTCTTTCCAGGAGACAAGAAACTTGTGAGCTAAGACGCAATGATATTTTGACTCGCTGAGTTCTCCCCAATGCCACCACACACAAAAAGCCATTTAAAAATCAGGAGTTCAGGGACACCTGGCTGGTTCAGTCAGTTAAGCATATGACTCTTGATTTTAGCTCAGGTCATGGTCTCACAGTTTGCAAGTTCTAGCCCCACGTCAGGCTCTGTATTAACAGCGCAGAGCCTGCTTGGGATTCTCTGTTTCCCATTCTCTCAGCTCCTCCCCCTCTTGCACCCTCTCTCTCTCAAAAAAAAAAAATAAATAAACATTTTAAATAAATAAATAAGGGGCGCCTGGGTGGCACAGCCGGCAAAGTCTCCAACTTCAGGCTCCGGTCATGATCACGGCTTGTGGATTCAAACTCTGCATCGGGCTCTCTGCGATCAGAGTGGAGCCCGCTTCAGATTCTGTCTCCCCCTCTGTCTGTACCTCCCCTGCCGGCTCGCTCGCCCTCAAAATAAATAAAACGTTAAAGAAATTTATTTCAACAAATAAAAACTAGGAGTTCACATCATTGAGACCGAGTAAACACCAGTGGGATTTTTTTTAATGACATTTAGAGATAAGGGATGATCAGATACTTTGCAATTTTTGCTCAACTTTATGGTAAACTTACTTGATACCAAAGGACCCGAAGCCACATCTGACTGGGGAAACACCGGTTATTCCCAGAAAGGTAGAAAGTACAAACAAATGTTGAAATATGAAAAATAATAACCAGAAAATATGACTGCAAAAGAAAATACATTCATTTGTCAGCAAACAGTTGGAAGACGCTTAGAAAATATTGCTGTAGATTTGAAGAAACACGTATTAGAATAAATTACACAGTGTGGGAGGATTGCTCTACAGTTGAAAGAAAAGTACAGCTATTTCGAACATGCCGCTGCTTAGGGTATATGTTTGATCCTGTTCCAATGATGACATTTCTGAAAAAAACTTATTTTTTATGAACCGCCAAATAAAAAGTTTAGCAGGGAAGGTATGTTCGAAACAATAAATGACTTCTTTAACAAAAATAATATGCATCTATCATTTTTTAAAGTTTGTTTCTTTAGCAAGCTGTACACTCAACACGGGGCTCAAACTCACAGCCCCAAGGCCAAGAGTCACATGCTTTCCTGACAGAGACAGCCGGGCGCCCCATTGAATATATATATATATATTTTAATGTGTAACGGTAACAACTAAAAAAGCAGCTTCTCTACAGAAATGTAAAATTCTGGGATTGAATTACAAAAATTCCAACACACAGAATTTACCACTGCATCGCTCACAACAGATAAGCTTCGGAAGAAGCCAAGAAATTGAAGCCAGAAGTGTATAGATCGCGACTGTCGGGGAGGAAGAATTCCCTCTGCTCCTCGAGGTCCCTCTAGCTAGACTAAGAATAAACACGACAGGAGACAGATGAACAGGAGAAAAATCAAATTTAAGGCGTAAGTAAGAGGAATCCACACAGACTTAGAAATTCCAAACAGTGAGGCAACACAACCTTATAGGAGCCTAGGTAGGTAGACTCTGAGCATACAAAGGTGAGAAAGACCACTAGGGGGGTGAGAGGAGATGTTTGCAAAACCAAGGTTGCTCTGTTACGCAGATCAATTTCTTAGGAAAAGAGGAATCTCTGCTAACAGCCCACTTCCTGGTACTTTGCTTTTAACTCAAAATAATGTCCTTGCCAAAGGAGACATCTTGGGGTGGCCTGCCCGTGGCCTCTTTACTACAGGATATTATCAATGAGTTAATTTCATCTTTAAAGGGGGGTAAGAAGGAATTTACAACCGTCCCTATACAGGGGACGTTACTGCATTTTTGAAAGAGAAGGTGTGACTACTGAAATCTTTTATATCACAAAGTGCTTTGCCGGCTATGGCAGCAGAGGTGAAGTCAAGGGGAGTTATTCACTGTAGTTTCAAATTTGCTGAACTTTTGTTTGGGAAATGCTGTCCCTAATATGCTCTCCGGCAGCTATTTCTTAGAACAAAAAATTGTTTAATCTGTCACTTTGCGGTAAAGAGAACATTTTGATCGTGAAAACAAAAGTGACTGCTTTCAGGAAGAAACTCGTGCTGTGGAGAGAGCATTTTAGAAACAGGTGTTTGGGGGCGCCTGGGTGGCTCAGTCCGTTGGACGGCCGACTTCCGCTCAGGTCGTGATCTCACTGTCTGTGAGTTCACGTCCCGCGTCGGGCTCTGTACTGATGGCTCGGGGCCTGGAGCCTGCTTCAGATTCCGTGTCTGCCTCTTTCTCTGTCCCTTCCCCTGTGCATACTCTGTCTCTATGTCTCTCAAAAATAAATAAACGTTTAAAAAAAAAGAAACAGGTGTTTGGAAATCACTCACAAGTTTGGTGCTAAAATTTTGAGGGAGCCTGGGTGGCCCGGTCAGTTAAGCATCTGAGTCTTGGTTTCAGCTCAGGTCATGATCTCACGGTTCGTGAGCTCAAGCCCTGCATTGGGCTCTGTGCTGACAGCGCAGATCCTGCTTGGGATTCACTCTTTCCGCCCCTCTCTCTCTGCCCCTCCCCTGTTCTCTCTCAAAAATACATAAACGATTTTAAAAATAAATAAATTATGTATGAATATTCCCTTTCACAGCTACAGATGTGTCCACTTAAACTGTCAAAAACAGATTTTTCTTTTTTTTTGTTGTTAGGTTTATTGATTTATTTTGAGAGAGATAGAGAAAGTGCAGGCTGGGGAAGGGCAGAAAGAAAGGGGGGCAGAGGATCTGAAGCGACCTCTGTGCTGACATCAGACGGCCTGACGCCTGGCTTGAACTCACAAACCATGAGATCATGACCTGAGCCCAGGTCAGACGCTTAACTCACTGAGCCGCCCAGGCGCCCCTTGAAACAGAACTTTCTAAACCGTTAACAATTCCCAGATGAAGGATTTCAGTGTGCTTGAATCTGTTTAAAACATAAAAATGCAAACGTAACATCTTCCAATTTACATTGCAGGAACAATGGGCCGACTTTGGTAAACAGAGATTCACCAACTAAATTTCAACTAAACCTATTTGTTGTAGGCGAGACTGAAAAACAAGCATTATGGGGCACCTGGCTGGCTCAGTCAGTAGAGCAAGGTTGTGAGTTTGAGCCCTATGTTGGGTTCAGAGATTACTCAAATATAAAATCTTAAAAAAAAAAAAATTTTTTTTAAGTAATCTCTACACCCATATGGGGCTTGAATTCACGACTCCGAGATCCAGAGTTCCATGCTCCAGTGACAGAACCAGCCAGGTGCCCCTGAAGCCTTACAAAAAAAAAAAAAGGAGGGGGGCACTCGGCTCTTGGCTGGCTCAGTCAGTGGAGCCTGCAACTCTGCATCTCGAGGTTGTGAGTTCAAGCCTCACTTTGGATACAGAGACAACTAAAAAATAAAATATTTGTTTTAATTTTTTTTTTTAAGGTTTATTTGTTTTTGAAAGAGGGAAACACAGAATTCGAAGCAGGCCCCAGGCTCTGAGCTGTAAGCACAGAGCCCGATGCGGGGCTCGAACTCAACGAACGAGGAGTTCATGACCTGAGCCAAAGTTGGACGCTTAAACGACTGAGCCACCCGGGTGCCCCTAAAATCTTTAAAAAAGTTAAAAAAAAAAAAAAAACAGAAAATGAGCATTATCAATAAGTATGTGGTGAAAATAGCCCACCGCTTCCAATGGTACATAACTTTGTGAAGCATTTTTATTTGAAATAAATTGAATTCAGAACAAGATCTTTAAATCGCTTTATCATAAAGCATGTTTGATATTCAGAATTTTAATGAGAGCAAAATACTTCATCCTGCTACTCAAGAAAAAGGAAATTTTAATTACATTTAATCCAGCAGAATTTCAGCCTTCTTTGACTTCTATTTTTGTGTATAACTTGTAATATAAC
This sequence comes from Paguma larvata, assembly GCA_030068075.1. Classification (NCBI taxonomy): domain Eukaryota; kingdom Metazoa; phylum Chordata; class Mammalia; order Carnivora; family Viverridae; genus Paguma; species Paguma larvata. Next base: position 16,247,607 of record CM057835.1, read on the forward strand.
GACATATTAGCAGAGTACTCCCTGTATTGAATTTATAAGTGGGCATATAGGTGTGACCGAGCAAGCGTTTGAAAGCCAGTAGGTCCAAAAAATTTCCTCGAGTGGACAAGCACAACTTTTGCTGGACGCAGCAAAAAGCACGGCCCGAGAGTCTAGATTTGCATAGATAAGATGCAGGTGATGCTCAATAAACCCAATCCAAGCATCGGGTGAATAGCATCACAGGCACCGTGAGTTTCCACCGCCGCCGCTCACCAGACCGAGGAGCTGCCCGGATTGCACCGCTCACGGTGAGTTCCCGGATCCTCCCTTTCTGCCTGCACCTCTTCCCCGATCCCTCCCCTGTGTTGTCCCTCTGAGTGTGTCACACACAGGCTTGTCGGCCGACTGTGGCCATGGAAAATTGAGAGCATAAGCCACGACCAGTGTCTAGTGTCTACCTCAGGCACTAGACACCTCGCACACTGCCAGGCAGCTCTGCAGAGGGCGCTGTAAATGAGTGCCAGGTGCTACCCATCTGTCTGGCTTCATTTACCTGGTGCATCCTACTCTTTACTTTCTAACATAAATTAACTCAAGGGGAATAATGACCCATTCTCTTGGGGCATAAAAGAAAGCCTTGGGGGGCACCTGGGTGGCTCAGTGGGTTAAGCATCTTACTCTTGATTTCAGCTCAGGTCAAGATCTCATGGTTTGTGTATTAACCCTCGCATCAGGCTCTGCACTGACAACGTGGGAACCTGCTGTCTTCCCCTCCCCCACCCGCAGGTGCTCTCTATCTCTCTCTCAAAAATAAATAAATAAGCATAAACAAACTAACAAATTAGCTAATTAAGCCAGCCCCTTTTTGACCACCTCCCTTAATGAAAGGACAGTCTGAAAGATCTTTTCTCCTTTGGGAATTCTCCATTGGACACCTCCCATCAGCCCCTTCTTCACCGGCTCTCATTCCTGAACTTCCATGAGCCCTTTCCCCTTACCATATAGGTCATTCGTTCTGAGGCTTTCTTCTTAGCCGATTTTTCTGTGTTCCTAGGTTAAGTATGGATTTTCTCAGGAGTTTATCTGTCTTTTAAGTTTTTTTCTTTAGTTTTTTTTTTTTCCTTTTGTTACGTAAGCTCTACGCCCAATGTGGGGCTTGAACCCATGACCCCGAGATCAAGAGTGGCATGCTCTACCGACTGAGCCGGCCAGGTGCCCCAACCTCCTCTTTTCTGAATCCGTACCTGTTGGGTAAACACATTTGCACCGGAGGTTCCAATATCCATTTTGATGTTCCCCAAACTATGTTTCTAGTGCTACTGTCTCCTCCAACTCCAGATCACAATGAATTGCCAAGTAAATTAGAGAAATCACGCACAACCACTTTAAACTCTGGAGGCCCAAAAGCGTACCTCCTCCCCTTCCTCCTTCCACCGCCAGCGTGGACACGGCGCTCACTCCTCCGTCCCTTGTTGTACTCCACACCTCCCCACATTCCCAAGGAGAGGGATGTTCTTCCTGCAGACTTCACAGAATCTGCCCTCTTTCTGTCTGCATTGATGCCTTGTTTTAAGCAATTGACGGTCACCTGGTCTCTTACAGAGACTTAAGGAATCACTAATGTCTTTTCAACCAATTTCTTCTTACCGACAGCCAGTTTATTACAGTAAATGCACAGGACGATTGCTATTCCTCTCCTCTGAAAGGAAAAGGTGCCTCTTGTCGGAAGTTGGCTCCCCAAATATGACCAACACAACCTGTTGACAAGGCAAAGCCAAGTTCAAGGCTTACCATGGTAAGTCGGGGAGAACGATGCCTCAAAAGCTCAGGCAGTATCTCAGAGACGGGTAGGTAAGGTCAGAGTCTATTGAGAACCGGAAGTTTGGCTTAAGGTGGGTCTCTCAATGCGGGAACTTGGCTAAGAGATAGAACTTGGAATCCTTGGCTAGGATTGGTGGAAACAGTAAGGTGAGGACTTTGAGGCGAGGGATTCAAAGAATTTTAGAACCCAAACTTGGGTCCTTTCCATTGGATCTTTGAAGAATTTCCTCTAAAAAAACAAGCAAAGTTTCTCCTGGGGGAAAGAGTTCTAGAAGAAGAAAGAAATGCTAATTAAAACAACTGAATAGGAAAGTAATGTTAATGTGGATTCTAAGGTGTGGTTTAAGTTCTCAAAGAACAGGCTGGGGTCGGAGTGGGGGAGGAGCCCGGTGGTCCTCCAGCCTCATCTTCCATTCTGGTCTTCCTGTTGGAGGTCCTGAGGCCAGTGACTGGAGAAGGAAGAGAAAACGTCCCGCAGAAGTACCTCAAAGCTTTCTTCTCAAGCCTACTAAACAATAAAGCATCTAGATAAATAAGAAAAATCTCAATAAGAAGGTCTGGTCTTTTTCTCCTTATCAAATCCCGAGTCTGGCCATTAAAGAGGAGGCAAATCTTGCCATCTATAAATCCAAGACCATCCTGGGATGCACCCTGCTGCATGATCGGGCGGGTAGGATCTGGGAAAAGAACCATTTCAACTTTTAGTCTCCACCTATTTATTTACTTACCTATTTATTTAAGTTTATTTATTTTGAGAAAAAGTACAAGCAGGGGAGGGGTGGGGAGAAGAACCCCAAGCAGGCTCTGTGCTGTCAGCGAAGATCCCCACTCGGGGCTTGACCCCACGAAGCCTGAGATCGTGACCTGAGCTGAAACCAAGAGTCAGATGCTCAATTGACTGAGCCGCCCAGGCGCCGCCCCCACCCCCCCCCCCGTTTATTTTTTTTTAAGATTTTTTTATTTTTAAGTAAACTCTCCACCACGGGCCTCGAACTTACCACCCAGGGACCAAGGGTCACACATCCACCCCCTGACTCAGCCAGGCACAGCTCTTAACCTCTCTCTTTTGTGTTAAAATATTTCTGTTGTTTCTGCTAGGAAACAAAGGAAAAAACCTTCCTTTTTTTATGACTGTTCCTAGGAAAGATGATACGCACTTAGAACTAAAAAGCGGAAGCCCACGGACAAAGAGAAAGCCAGGGAAGGCCTCCCTTCATTCTAGAGATGGGGCTTTCCAGGGAGCATTTGGAAAACCATTCTTTATCTGTCATCCAGGACACTGTCTGACAATGGACGCTCCAGTTGTGAGGTGTACTTGCCGGTGTGGAAACAACAGGGGCACTCACGCTCATGCCGGACTCTGCTGCTTCTGGGATGGGATTTAAACCAGCCCTTCCGGGGGCGCCTGGGTGGCTCTGTTAAGCATCTGACTTCTGCTCAGGTCATGATCTTGAGGTTCATGAATTTAAGGCCTGCATTGGGCTCTGTGCCTGGAGCCTGCTTCGGATTCTGTGTCTCCCTTCCTCTCTGCCCCTCCCCCACTCGCATTCTGTCTCTCTCTTTCAAAAATAAATAAACCTTAAAAAATTTTTTTTAATAAAAAAATAATAGGAAAGCTGCCCCTTCCATCTGACAACTACGCTACCTTGAGAGACCCCAGCGAGACTCCCCGGCCTGGAGCCATAAGCATAAGGTCGTAAGGATGCCGTCCAGCCAAGCCCAGTGTGGAGCTTTGAGGCTGACGTCCATTCTCAGGCCATGGCCAACAGTCACCACCCCGCTTCCTGCCCACTCTCTGTCCTTTCCACCACTTGGACTTTGATAAGCATATCACAGAATTAGTGCCTGCGTAGCTAAAAGAACTGTGGGCTAAGAGTTGGACCACCCCACTGGGGCTGTTTGTTTATTTTGAGAGAGAATGCGCTCACATGAGTGAGGGGAGGGGCAGAGAGACAGGGAGAGCAGGAATCCCAAGCAGGCTCCACGCCGTCAGCACAAAGCCCGACGTGGAGCTCGATGAGGCCAAGACCTGAGCCGATATCAAGAGTCAGACGCTTAACTGATTGAGCCACCCAGGTGCCTCCAGGGCCCACGTCTTGAAGCTAGAATTGGGTCTCAGGGCCTCTGCGGCACAGTTCCTGTTGGCTCGGATGCTCTTTCCACAGATTTCTCCCTGCCCGGCTCCCTCCCTGACCTCTCCGCTCAACCAACGCTTTTTCAGAGGGTGCTTCTCTGACCACTCGAACTAAAATGGCACCCTGGGATCTCCACCTGAACCCTTCCTCTGCCTTATTCGTCCCATAGCACTTTACCTCCTCCTGGCTTTATTTTTAAGGTCACCGGATAAAACACACCACATCTTCAAAACCTACTTACACGAAAAAGTCATCCATTGTTCATCCGGAGTTCAAATTTAACTGAGCGTCTTGTATTTATATTTGCTATATAAATCTGCTAGCCCTCATTATATTGCCTCTTTCCCTCCCACTCCAAGAGAGACTCCGTGAGGCAAAGATGTGGTCTGTTGGATTCGCTGCTCTAAATCCCCAACGTCGAGTGTTCCGGGGCCTCATCAGAGCAGCGCGGCACCAACTGAGGACTTAGCGCTAACAGGGCAACGCATGCCGCATTCCCATCTGGCTTCCGCTGTCTCCTTGGAAAATTTTCAATTGTAATGGGGATTCCAAGGATGTAAACGTTTGCTTTCTGGTCCAGACACTGGATTAAGACCACCAGTACATACCAACCTGCCAAACCCCGGGCAAAGGACAGCTTACAAATCCTGCTGACACAAATCTGAATTGAGCCATAAATGTGGCAGTAAAAAACCGAATCTTTTTTTTTTTTTTAAACAGAGCCCCTCCTTACCCGTTCCTCGGCCTGCCAAGCCTCCCTCGTCTCCAATCACCAGACTTCCTTCCCCACCTGCCTTCGCTCTGTTACTCCCCCATGGAGCTCTCGTTCCCATAAGCGAGAAAACAAAACTACATCCATCAAATACTGTCCCTCAGCAGCTAGCCTTTAAAATGCACGGACGTGTCTAGGGTGATAGTTTGGGCAGCTTCGTGTGATGTTCTGACAACTGGGTATTGTTAGTTTTGACTCGGTTACTTAGAGGAGACTTTGTAATTCTCCCCCGATCGCTCATGTGTATTTACTCAGCTAAGTAACTCTTGTGACCCGTGGCATTCCTCTTAGGGGTCTTTTCCAGAGGCAGGAAGCCAGAAAGGCGGGTGAAGCTCAGAATGCACACCTTTTCTGCCCGGCAACAGAAAAATGAGCCCTTCTCGCATGGTTTAAACTTGAAGAGTTTCCACCCGGAAGGAAGGGAACCAAGATGTTTTTTCTTCCATCTCTTCTACACCCCACCCACTTGGAGAAAAGAAGGAAGGAAGAAAAGAAAGGGAGGGAGAGAGAAAGGATGGAAGGAAGAAGGAAAACTGGAAAACATCTACCTTTCTACAAATACGTTGCCATGTGTGTATTTTTTCTTGCTAATTCCTTGAGCTTTGCTCCGCCTTACTTAACTCTACAGCGTAGTTCTGAGTAATTGCCTATCTCCGTCCATTTTGAAGTAAATGACCAAATCCCAACAACATAGTGGCGGGATACAGGAAGAAAGTGTGGCTAACAATCTAGACGGATGCTATTGCAAACTTGAAAATTTTAACGATCCAAGAATCGACCCCGTAAAGAAAAAGTCAAAACAGGTGCCAGCCAGACAGCCGGGCATGATGGAGCTGCGGTTCAGAACGGAAACACCAGGGGCGCCTGGGCGGCTCAGTCGGTTGAGCATCTGACTCTTGGTTTCCGCTCAGGTCACGATCTCGTCATTTCGTGGGTTCGAGACGGGCGTTGGGTTCTGCACGGTCAGAGCGGAGCCTGCTTGGGATTTTCTCTGCCTCGCCCCAAATCGCGCTGTCTGTGTCTCCCTCAAAATAAACAAATAAACTTTAAAAAGAAAAAAAGAATTCTAGAATAGAAATACCAGAGAGATTGTACACTGCGCTCGCTGCTTTGCGTTGGCTCTCTTGGGAACCTGTTATGCTCCGTCCCACATAACATGATTTCTGAAAGTCCCTAGAACATTCCCCTTCCTTAATGGGCAAATGTTCCGTGTTCTGAAGTGCCTTTATGTTCTCGATAGTCGTACTGAAATACAGGGAAGGCGTCCCTCCGTGTGCTTCGGGTGGGTCGGACTCCCCCTGTGCTCTTGATGCTCTAAACCACCATCTGCCAGTTTGCTACGCTTCTGTGGTTCTTGTATCTCTGTCTCCTAGTACCTCTTGGATTTTCCATGAGCTGCCAGGAGTCCCTTCTGCCTTTCCTAGGGGACTCCTTTTCCCATCAGCTATGGAAACCAAGCAACCAAGTTTGTAAGGAAGCCTGACTAACCTGAGGGGCGGAGCCCCACATGCCTGAAGATTCCATCTTCTGGCGATTTGCAAGCGTCCCCTCCCCTCCGCATTCCTCAGGTGTGTTTTAGAGAGCCGCCTTTGCAGCCGACTTAGCTGACTTCTTGGTGTGTAAGTGGTAGTGAAAGACAACTTACTCTATGCCAGAGCACTTACTCTATGCCGGGTCCTGTCAAAGCCCTTTCCTCGTACGTTATTATCTCATTTAACACACGTTCTCTCACAGAAACTTCCGAGTTGAGTACGGAGATGGTCTCAGTACTTTCTCGAGCACACAGCCTTCAACAATGGCGGCAGCACTCAATCTCAGGCGGACTGGCGCCATGTTCTGTTGGCCACTGCTCAACATGGAGTCCAAGTTTGAAAGCCCTGAGTCATCCAAAGCCCTCCTTTAACCTTCTCTCCATGCTCTAATTTTTGTTGAGCCTGCGGAGCCCTGTCTCCTAACATCCCATGTCTCTTAGGACAAAATCCAACTCCTTTATGTGGTCAGACCCTTGCTTACCTCCTCAGGTCTTCTCAGACCCACATCCTCTGGCAAGGAACGCTCCCGTAGTTCCTCATTATCTCCCTGTTGGAAGAAAGTCTTTATTTCCTTGAGGGCTCTGCACCAGGGCACTCGGCTTCTTCACCTCTGCTGGGCTCTTACTGTTCCTGTCGTAGCTTGGAGAACAGGGACTTGGGTCTTCTAGCTAGGAGCTCCAGTGAACACCCTTATTTCCGCCATCCTTGTCTTTATTCCACAGGAGCAGGGTTGGTTATTTGCCTCTGTCCCCTGTGGACTGTAGGCTCTGTTAAGGCAAGACCCTGTGTCTGATTCACCATTAAATTCCCAAAGAGTAGCGAAGTGCCTGGCACTTGGCAAGAGTAGCCATAGTCGTTATTCATTTAACAAATTGACCGAGCTCTATGGTACCCGGGATTTTCGCATTTAACCCTTCTTCAAGGATTACTTCATTTAAACTTCCTAACGACTCACTGGACAATCCAGTTTATAGATTAGGAAAGTGAGAGGTAGTTTCTTCTTTAGAAAGAAATTGCTCTAGGTATCATTAGACACTCAAATATATCTTCATTTAAGGGATACCTCCGAGGCCCAGACTGGGCTACCCTCAATGGAACTCAGAAATAAGGTTCAAAGTTGGCCTCCTTAGAGGTGAACTGTTAAAAAAAAATCTCATATGAAAGTCCTGAAATAGACAAAGTCCTATTAAGAGACAAAGCCTGCCAAGGCAAGACTCGACTGTAATCTAATTGAAGGTATTAGCATATCTAAAGAAAGAATGTGTCAATCACACTAAGGGGGGTGGTGAGCTTAGAACTTTGGGAAAATTAACTCTAGTCGGTATCCTTCTTTGACAGCGCCCACCCAGAACCTTCCCTGGCTGGAGGTGCCAGCTAACGTGGCTGGTGGAGCTGGGCTCCGAAAGGATGCACCAGCCGCTGAATCACCAGCTTACCTCCCCCGCTCGAGTTCCAGCAACCCGTTTGCAATCCTGCTTCCGCCTGCAGGCAGAGGCTAATAATAGCTCCCATGTGTTTGGTCTGCGTCCTGTGCTGGCCACCTTGTGTACACTGCTCGTTGCATTTTGGCCCCATGCAGCCCAGCTTCCCGCCAAGAACCCAGACCTGGGAGAGCTAGAGGACTTGCCCAAGGTCGAACTGCAGATAACCAAGAAAGAGCTGGAGTTTGGATCCAGGCTCGCCCAGCTCCAGGGTGCAAGATCACTTGGCCTCTCCCTGGCGCGCACCGCCCACGAGAGCATGCCCAGACCAAGGAGCGTTGGGTTTCTCTGCGTTGAAAATAACCAAGTTGGCATTCTGGTTTATGCCTCTGCCTTATGCCCGGCTGGTTTCATGCAGGCCTTCCCTGAGAAGCAACTCCATCTCGATATGTTGATACTGAACCGTCTACACTTCCTCAATCCTCCTTGGACCACAGCACCTCTCTGCCACCCAGCAGTTCACAAGAACATAGAAATGCTCCCATCTAAGGCTTTTCCCTGCCTTCCTCTACCTGCCCTCCTGTGATCTCTGCTTTCAAAACCACCACCAGCCTTTCTCCTGTAGGTAGAATAAATAGATGGGTGCTTTCCTCAAATCATTTAACAAAAGAAACCATTTAACATCCCAACTGTTCTACTTCGGCCAACGTAAGAGGTGAGCCATAGTAAAGGTGGAGGACGTTGGGTGTAATCTGGGGCCTGGATGCCTGTTGACCCTGTGCACTTGGAAGTGACTCTGGGAAGATGTATCTGAAGTCTCGGTTCAGGAATCACAGAGCTGTGCGACCTTGGAAAAGTCACTTAACCTTTCTGCCTCTGCGCGGATGGGCACCCCATTCATGCTTGCGGCTCTTTTCCCCTCGGTTCTATGCAGACAGGACTGCAGTGATAAGAGAGCCATACAGTGAGAAAAATCTGTGCCGAAACCTGATGACCTGTGTTGTTCTTTCCCTTTTTTCCTGCTCTCACTCCCCTCTCCCAGGCTCTTCAAACACGCGCCACTGCCTCATTAAAGACTGAAAACCATCCCATTAGGTCCAAATGCATGGAAACATATTCATGATTATTCAAATGATCCCCCGTAATACAGTATAATCAACACCGGCTTCATAAATATTCATTTTCACTGTGCTAATCACGATGTAATCTCACAAGAGGGTGTGCCTCTGTAATCCTCTTCCCTTTTGCCCTCTCCTCCCACCGCCCCCCCCCCTCCTTTGTCTGGTAGTCTTTTCTCCACTGGTAAACCTCCTAAGGTCTTCCTAGGTCTTCGCGATCTCATTCGGGGTAAAGATATTTCTGGTTCTGATCTAAAGCTTTCTTGATTTATCTCTGTCTCTTTAGATTGTTGTGCAGAAGGTTATCTTTGTTCTGTAGAGTATGTCTGACCGAGGCCCCGCAGCTCTGGAGTCTCAGGCATCAATACTGCCTTGGTATTCCCTGTAAATGGATGAGAGAGGCTCTCTTCACATTTGTAAGTGGGTGTCCCCTGGCAGAGCAGTGTGCCTGCGCTGGAGGACCACCCGGAAGCGTGACCCCTTACCGTCGGTGTAGGAAACAATGCTCCGTAATAACACACGGAACGAGGGGGCGCCTGGGTGGCTCAGCCAGCGAAGCCTCTGCCTCTTGACTTTGGCGCAGGGCACGATCTCAACGGTTCGTGAGTTCAAGCCCCGCGTCAGGCTCCGCACTGACAGTGTGGCGCCTGCCTGGGTTTCTGTCTCGTCCTCCTCCTCTGCCCCTCCCTGGCTCGCTCTTTATCTCTCTCTCAAAATAAAAATAAACTTAAAAAAAAAAACCCGCATAACACGCAGAATGAAATAAACACAGTGGACATACAAGGCAAAAAGCTACAATGGAGGCAGCGGGAACCTGGGGGAGCCTGGAGATAAAGAGAGAGGGGGCAGATGAGGCCTGCGTGGCACTCAGAGCTCCTATTCCAGCTCTGTACCTGAATAGTCCCACTCATGATCTTTCATCCTTATCTGGAGTGTCTTCTCTCCTAAAGTGACATCAGTCATTGATTACGGCGACCGTGTACTAAGTTACTGAAGAAGGGTGACTTGGAGCCAGCTGGGGCGGGGGGGGGGGAGGAGGCCCCTATAAGACCCATGAGCCTGTGGAAGTTAATCCTTTACATGAAGTTCCCCGGGAGCTTGTTTCCAGTCACTGGGACTTGGCACAGTGACACGGAAGAGCCCTAATTCACGAAAGGAAAGGCATTTGCAAACATAAACCCACGGGAGCCGCACACAGGGCCCGCGGCATCCTCATTTCTTACTGGTAGTGCCCAGAATAGGGCCCAGTAGCGCGAACCGGTGCATTTGATGGTAAGAAGGCGTCTACGCCATTTACATCTTTTTTTTTTTTTAATGTTTTATTTATTTTTGAGAACAGGAGAGACAAAGCATGAGTAGGGGAGGGTCAGAGAGAGAGGGAGACACAGAATCCGAAGCAGGCTCCAGGCTCTGAGCTGTCAGCACAGAGCCCGATGCGGGGCTCGAACTCACAGAGTATGAGATCATGACCTGAGCCAAAGTCGGACACTTAACCGACTGAGCCACCCGGGCACCCCCCGTTTACATCTTTTGATGGAAAAAGACACAGGGAAAGAGGAATATTTTTATAGCGAAGGACTTTGGAAATTCTAGAATGGGACTAGAAAGAACAAAATTAAGGGGAAAAAAGGATAATGGCGGCTAGCTAATACAGCCGCTAGGCACAGGTAGGAACTGTAAGTTTTCCTTATTGCGTGCTACTCTCTAAGATCTAGGGAAATTTCACTGCTGTCTTTAATTTTATATGACAACCATTTCACTTTCCAGGCTTTTCAGAGTATAAGGAAAACCCACCGTTGCTTATGGCTTGAATCAGAATCATTCTTTTCAAATGAGAGGCAAATTTCTCCTAAGCACCAAAAATGTACGGGACAAAAAGGAATGGACCGTAGTTTCGAAGGCAGTATTTTCAGTAATTTTTATTGTCTTCTTAAAAGGCATAAACGTGAGCTAGCTTGTCAAAGAAAGCCGCTTTCTGCAGGAAAGAGAAAAGGGGATAGAAAACGCACGTGGGGTGACAAAAACCTTTGTCGATTTTTCACGCTTGATTTGTTAGCGGTTTCGGAGCGATAAATAATTCTATTTTCTAATCCAAAGAGGTCTCCTACCTGAGATTTGCAACATTATTTCTAAAATCAACATAGCGTTTTCTTCCCAGGAATTGTCCAAACACACACACACACACACACACACACACACACACACACACACACACACACACGAGTCCCTGGTTTGATTTAATGAGATTTACACAAAGGGAGTTGTCAGTAACCACAGAAACAGGGCAGCGTTTTCATAATGATTGTGCTCAAATTGTATTCCAGTCTGAAAAGAGTCTTTTTAATTATAGGGTTTTGGGGTGGGGGGAGCAGGGTGTAGGAGGGCAGAAGGGGGAGGGGAGAGTCCCCGTCGTTTTTCATGGCAAGAGATAGAAATGTCTTTTATCTATTTAAAAGGATAGCAGGTGGGCTCCAATAACAAGTCTTAACCCCAGGACTTGGTTTAACTCTGGAGAAAATGTTTTTCATTTTCGACCCTATATATCCGCTGGTTCTTCACTTCTTTAAATTGCCAGCCCTTCAAACAGAGCTTAGCAGGCCTGGCAAGCGGAGCCAAGGTCCAGCCAAGGACAGTTCACGGCAGTTCAGGAATACCTCTGCATAACAGGGTTCCTGGAGGCCTCGATTTCGTTTTGCAGGCGGCCAGGCCCAGAATCGGCGGCTCCCCGGCCACGGGAGGCGCGCCGCCTTGAAGCGGGCGTTGAAGCCTGACACCCGGCCTCCTGGTGTAATGGCTCATGAGCTGGGGTTTGGACGATATCAGGTCATTCCATCCCATCTGCGTTGCTCTAGTTTAATTTTTCACTTCAAGCCTGATGACATCTAGGGAGAAGCACGGTTTACTGCAAATATGCGGCGCAGGACTCAGCCCCACCGCGAAAGGTCAAGACAAAGGGCCTTCTTCCTGCGTGACTCATGCTTGGACGTCGGGGCAGCTCAATATCTCTCTGGGTTCTGCTCTTCTCAGGGTCACCCCTCCTCCACCACTCAGCTTCTTTTTCTCTTCCGCTAAGTGTGCTGAGGTATAATTTAACGTACAGCTGAACTCTTGAAGCAAATGGGGTGGCAGCTCAGTGGATTCACAAAACAGAGGGTTATTCCTCATTCACACCCCAGCTTCTGCTGCTCAGATGCTTCTCCTCCAAGCAGTGACGGAGGGATTCTGGCCATCCCCAGCATGTGGTTCCGCCATCTTGACCAAAAAAATACCCGAACGGGCCAATCGGCACAAGAAGAAGTGCTCAGCCCCATGAGTCATCAGGGAACTGCAAGTTCAAATCATCACAATAGGGGCGCTTGGGTGGCTCAGTCGGTTAAGTGGCCGACTTCAGCTCAGGTCATGATCTCACACTCTGTGAGTTCGAGCCCCGCGTCGGGCTCTGTGCTGATGACTCAGAGCCTGGAGACTGCTTCAGATTCTGTGTCTGCCTCTCTCTCTATGCCCTTCCCCTGCTTACGCTCTGTCTCTCAAAAGTAAATAAATGTTAAAAAAAAATTAAAAAAAAAATCATCATAATAAAATATCATTATATGCCCTCCGGAGAGCTAAAAGTTACTTTTTCTAAGTTTTAAAGAGAGTTTCTCTAAGTTTATTTATTTATTTTAAGAGAGACAGAGAACACGAGCCGAGGAGGAGCAGACAGAGAGGAAGAGAGAGAATCCCAAGCAGGCTCCATGCTGTCAGCGCAGAGCCTGCCATGGGGCTCGGATCCCAGGAACTGTGAGATCGTGGCCTAGACCGAAACCAAGAGGTGGACACTTAACCGACTGAACCATCCAGGTGCCCTTATTTTTTTTTAGTTATTAAATTTAAAAATATTTTTAAATATTTATTTATTTTGGGAGGCAGAACGTGAGCAAGGGAGGGGCAGAGCGAGAGGGAGACACAGAATCCGAAGCAGGCTCCAGGCTCTGAGCCGTCAGCACAGAGCCCGACGCAGGGCTCGAACTCACACGAACCGTGAGATCACGACCTGAGCTGAAGGCAGACGCTCAACTAACAAAGCCACCGAGGCGCCCTGAAAACTCTGTGGACCTTCAAGGCTGTCCCCCTTCGCCCATCCCTCAACTCGGTTCCGGCACTTCCCGACAGTGGAGCTGCCTGACGTGTGACTCCTCCTGCCACATGGGAGAAATCAGCTCATATTTTCTGCCCTTCCCTTCTGCAGCATCTCGTCTACAGAAATGTAATCGTGCTGGGCGCAGGGACAGGTGTGGGCAGGTTTCCCCTCCTGCCTCTTGTGTCCCACCGAGGACCGGGCACCATGGCTAATAAAAGGTTGAAGAAAAGACTACCATGGCCTTTTCCTGTGTACCTCGCTGTTGCTCTCTTCTCCACAGACTTCCTACCCTATTTCTTTCCCTGTGGAAGGGTCTTGGTCCTGGTAAAGGTGTTTCCTAATGAATGCTTCGAATTAAATCCGAGTGCCCCCCAGATACCATGTCAGGTGCTCAAAGTATGTATAATATAACTTAGTTATTGAGGTAAAATATATATATAACATAAAATTTGCCATTTTAATGATTTGAAGGAAATCCTTCAATGCCATTAATTATCTTCATGATGTTATGCAATCTTTACCACTATTTATTTCCAGAACTTTTTCATCGGCCCTGCCCTCCCAAAAAAATTCTGTACCCCTTCCTCCATTACCCTCTATCCCAGCTCCCCCAGGCCCTGGTAACGCCTATTCTACTCTCTGTCTCTAGGAATTTGCTATGCCGGGTACCTCAAATGAGTGGAATTAAATATTGGTCTTTCTCTGTCTGCTTTACTTCACTCAGCATAATGCTTTCTGGGTTTATCCATGTCGTAGCCTGTACCAGAATATCATTCCTTTTGAGGCTGAATACTATTCCATCGTACGTATGTGCCATATTTTATCTATTTATCTGTCCAAGGATATTTATGTGGTTTCCCCCTTTTGGCCATTGTGACTAACGCTGCTATGAACTTGGCTGTGTCGGTTGGAGTCCCTGATTTCAATTCTTAGGGGTATATGTGGAAATGCTGGGGGCACGTAGTGGTTATACGTTTAACCTTTTGAGGAACTGCCATACTATTTTCCATAGCTTCCATTTTCGGTTCCCACCGGCAGTGCCCAAGTGTTCCAGTTTCTCTATACCCTTAACAACACTTTTTATTTCCTGGGTTTTGGTTTGGTTTGGTTTGGTAACAGTCATCCTAATGGGTGTGAAGTTGTAGCTCATTGTGGTTTTGATTTGCATTTCCCTAATGTAGAAATATATACGTTTCTCCTGAAAACAATTCCATGAGATAGACAGTATTTCCATTTTACAGATAAGGAGGTTTAGATTGGTAGGAAACACACTGCTTTTAAGGGGGGGGGTGCCTGATGTAATTCGAGGTATGTTGATTTCATTCTAACTCTACCCTACTGACTCCCTGTGTGCTTTATAAAGTAATAGGTGCTCTGACTTTCACTAAGCCTGAATTAAATTAAATATTGAATCTAGCAATGTGACTAGTGTTCAGAAAAGTAATGCTTTAACTTAATCTATGAGACACATTCTATAACCCGAAGCAGGTTCACTGTGTCATTCTCGCCTTCTGCTGAATGAAGAGTATTCCAGCCAAATGCGTGCTTACTTTGAGAATGAACAAATCTAGAAAAACCTCCTGACAATTTTCTTTTTAATGAGAGGAAATGGAACATTGGAATGTCCCAGAAGTTTTGAGCAAGACAAAGGGTTTTGAAACATCGGTGTTTTCTCCGTATTGGTGGGTACTCAGCTAATAGCCTCGACACCGGATCCTATGGGAATTTTTGATAAGGGAAGATATTTCCTGGGGGTAAACACAATAGACCTTTTTCCTAGGCAGAGAAATAATCACCATTCAAAAAGAAAATCTCCCCTACGAATGCCTACGATTCCACCTCACTAGCATTAAGTAATTGTAAAGGTGAAATATGCAAGTATTATAGAAATAGCAAGGGGGCGCCTGGATGGCTCAGTTGGTTAAGGGTCTGACTTTAGCTCAGGTCATGACCTCGTGGTTGGTGGGTTTGAGCCCCGCATCGGGCTCTGTGCTGACAGCTCAGAGCCTGGAGCCTGCTAAGGATTCTGTCTCTCTCTCTCTCTGTCTCCGCCCCTCCCCCATTCACACTCTGTTTAAAAAAAAATAGCAAGGTACATTTATCCTTCCTATCAGCTCCCATCCCATTCCCTGGGGATTGCCACTTTTTTTCTTGGGTCACCTTTCATATAGTTTCTATGCAAATCAAGTACATGCACACAAGCATATACACAGACACACCTAACGGGGCCACACTGTACATACTTGTCTACAGTTTGCTTTTCAATTTTATTTCTATCAAGTGTCATCTTTCTATGTCATTAAATCCAAAGTGTGGGGTATCCAAAGCATGAATATAACATAGTTTATTTAGTTATCCTCATGTTTATAGAATTTTAGGCGTTTAGCTTTTTCAATTACAAATAATACACACCCTTGCGGCGCCTGGATGGCTCAGTGGGTTAAGTGTCCAGCTTCAGCTCAGGTCATGATCTCATGGCTTGTGAGTTCGAGCCCCATGCTGGGATCTGTGCCGACAGCTCAGAGCCTGGAGCCTGCTCCGGATTCTGTCTTCCTCTCCTTCTCCCCTTCCCCCACTTGTGCTCGGACTCTCTCTCAAAAATAAACATTAAAAAAAATTTTACCCTTAAAGACATGTCTGTTTACATGTGCTAGTATATTTCTATGCTTATCATATTTTGTCAAGCTTTTCCTTCCCAGTACATCCCTTGTAAACATATATCTTCAAATTCATGCCACAAGAATTGCTGACAACCTGCTGTATGCCAGGGGACAATGGCGAGAATATAAAAGTAAAAGTACTAACAAGCAGAGCCGTCTGGTGCTATGACAACATAGGATATTGGAGCTGACCTGGCCAGAGAGTTGAGGAAAAACTTCCCTGAAGACGCTCTGACTGAGCCGAGACTCTGTCAGTTTAAAAGATGAGAAAGCTGGGGGCTTAGGGAAAGCTTTCCAGGAAGAGGGAACTGTTTGTGCAAAGGCCCTGTGGAAAGAGGAAACCCAGCATATTAAAGAAACATGGCTGAATATAGGAAGCTGTTTATCTTGTGCTTTGTAAAGTTGGAGGGCAGGTCGGAGCCAAACCTCACAGGGTCTCCCAGATTTTGGTCTTTATCCGAGGAGCCCTGAGACAACCCTCGTATTTTCAAGCAGGAGGGTGGTGTGACTAGGTCTGAATTTAGAAATGACCTCTTTGGTCGTGGGATGAAGAACAGATTGGCAAGAGGGAGATGTGGATGACAGGGACTGACCGGTGGAGAAGAGAGAGAACGGCTTGGTCGGGCATGGTGGCAGGGGACAGAAATGGACGGATGCCATCTGGGATGCATGAGCCCCGGGATGAAAGGCCCAGCGTAGGGAATACAGTCAATGGCATCGTAACATCGTTCAATGGTGACAGATGGGGGTGGCTACGCTCGTGCGCTGTAACCTACAGAGTTGTGGAGTTACTACCTTGTACACCTGAAACTAACATAACAGTGTGTGTCAGCTATATTGAAAAGAAAAGAAAAGAAAAGAAAAGAAAAGAAAAGAAAAGAAAAGAAAAGAAAAGAAAAGAAAAGAAAAGAAAAGAGAAAAGAAAAGAACAAAGAAGGAAGTTAGGAAAGAAGGAAAGAAGGAAACGGACAGGTTCCAGTGATGACGCTGAAGATTCCCTGGGAGGGGCGCCAGGGCGGCTCAGTCGGCTAAACGTCCGACTTCAGCTCAGGTCATGATCTCACGGATTGTGAGTTCGAGCCCCGTGTCGGGCTCTGTGCTGACAGCTCAGAGCCTGGAGCCTGCTTCAAGTTTCTGTGTCTCCCTCTCTCTCTCTCTCTCCTGGCCCCCCACCCCCCCGCTTGTGCTCTGTCTCTGTCTCTCTCAAAAATAAACATTAAAAATTAAAAAAAAAAAAAAAAAGAGTTCCTGGGAAGGGGAGAAATTTGGCTGTCCCACAATCTCCGTCCATCCTCCGATAGAAGACGCTGTTGAGGTCCACCTGTGACCCTTCAGCCCCCCTTGGAGGTTCCCTGCACCTTTAAGAGCCAGCTTCCCTACACATTGCTGGTGTCTTGCTTCCAGCACTTGCGTCTCTGCCTGGCGGCCTTCCTGGGCCAGCACGCACACATTTGGAAATGCCGCAGGAGCAAGCTTGAGTCAACCGCTACAGGAGCTGATGGATAAACACCACCCCCCAAGCTTTGTCCCCTTTCTGTGCGACAATTCTGAGAAGTGTCCTATACCGTCTCTCAGCGGGGACCCAACAGGATCCAACCCCAGCTGCCTAAAGGGACACCCCACTCAGTAACTCACACTCTGTGCTTTGGTTGTCTTGCCTGTCCCACGTTCCCGTTAGCTCACAGAACTTCTGGAATCACATCCCACACAGACCACTAGCACTGGGGGGACCCAAATCTAAGACTCTCCCCTAGAAGCCACCCAAATAAATAAAACCTAAACGAATAAAATACCTGCTGTGCAAAGACAGCTCGAACCTAGCTTTTCTTTCCCTTTCCACCCTACACAGAATTTCCGGAGTTGCCAATATTAGGATCTGGCGGTACCTTGTGTGATAGAGGGATGGGAGGTTGAGAGAGAGAGAGGGGGGAAGCGAAGATGATACTTAAGCTTTATTTTTTTTTAATTAAAATTTTGTATTTATTTATTTTTAAAGTAATCGCTACATCCAACATGGGGCTGAATTCACAACCAAAAGATCAAAAGTCCGACTGAAACAGCCAGGTGTGCCAATGTTACCTAGGCTTTATTATTTTTGTTCTTTTTAATTTTTTTTTAAGTTTATTTATTTTGAGAGAGAGTGAGAGAGAGTATGGGAGGGGCAGAGAGAGATGGTTGAGAGAGACTTCGAAGCAGGTTCTGCATTCACAGCTCAGAGCCTGACACAGGGCTCGAACTCACAAACCGCCAGATCATGACCTGAGCTGAAATCAAGCGTCAGACGCTTAACTGACTGAGCCACCCAGGCGCCCCCAGTTTTATCATTATTTTTTTTAATGTTTATTCATTTATTTTGAGAGAGACAGAGGGCACGCACATGCAAACACAGGGGAGGGGCGGAGAGACAGGGAAAGAGAGAATCCCAAGCAGGCTCCGTGCTGTCAGTGCAGAGCCCGACACGGGGCTCTATCTCACAATGGTGAGATCACGACCTGAGCCCAAATCAAGAGTCGGGTGCTTAACTGCCTGAGCCCCCCAGATGCCCTGATACCTAGACTTTAGACTTGCAAGCTGGAAGGGTAGCGGTACCTTCCACTGAGCTGGGGGTATTGAAAGAGGGTCAGTTGAGGGTGAAGACCATGGGGGTGCTGCATTCCTTGTAGAACCCGGCACGGGGGGCCCTCTTCCACCACCAGATGTTAATCACGTGGTCAAAGCCACAGCCACGACTGGCTATATAATTTGTGGGACCCGTGCCCTTATTCAAAAATGATTATGAATTTCAGGGTGGCAAGCGGAGAACATTAAGCCAAGCACGGGACCCTCCTGAGCCTCGGGGTCCCGTGCAAATGCCTAGGTCCCGCAGCCCCGGGCTCGGGCTCTGGGAAGACAACCAGGAAGGGGACGCGGTCCGGTTCCCACAGAGCTCATAAACCGTGGGGGTCAGAGAGATGTAAACAGTGGTTATAAAAATTATCCTTATCTCTAGGAGATACACGGTAAATATTTGCTGATGGAGTGATATGCTATCTGGGTTTTGTTCTAGAGTGATCCTGAGGGAAGGAGGAAGCGGGCGGAGGGCGCATTTAAAACACCATTGCCGTGCGTTGATAATTGTTGAAGCTGGTGATGGGTTCGTGAAGATTCAATATAATATTCTTCGCATTTTTGTATATGTTCGGTATTTTCTATGATTCGAAACAATTTTGCAGGAGAACCAAGTAATAACACTATCAGAGGAAACATGCCGGTAGAGATGCTGGAATTTGGAGATTATTTACAAACGAATGTAAATAACCCGGTCCAACCCTGTTCCAGACTGAAAGCATTTTTGAAATTTATATATTCCGATTTGGAATTTGTGTACATGTATATATATACACACATACTACATACATACAGTTCTCAAAGAAAGCAGAATGGGTTTTTTTCCAGCTTTATCAGGATATAATCGACATGCGACATGGTGTAAATTTAAGGTTGTACAACGTGGTGCGTGCCTGGCTGGTTCAGTCAGAAGAGCATTGCAGCTCTTGATCTCAAGGTCATGAGTTCAAGCCCCACGTTGGGTATAGAGATTACTAATAAATAAATAAATAACTTTTAATAAAAAAATTGTTTTAATGTTTATTTATTTTTGAGAGAGAGAGAGAGACAGAGTGTGAGCAGGGGAGGGGCAGAGGGAGAGGGAGACACGGAATCCAAAGCAGGCTCCAGGCTCCGAGCTGTCAGCACAGAGCCCGACGCGGGGCTCGAACTCACGATCCGTGAGATCATCACCTGAGCCAAAATCAACAGTCAGCTGCCTACCCAGGTGCCCCCGGAATGAGTTTTTAAAAGAGACATTTTAGTTGTCTTGTGCTGTGAAACGAACAGTCCCCAAACCCAGGGGCCTTAAACAGCAATGCTTTGTCACATCTCCCGATTCTGTGGGCCGGCCGACGGCTCTGCGGTTGGCGGCCGGCTCGCCTGCACAGGTGGTGGAACAGCAAGAGCCAGACTGTCTTTGAGATGACCCCTGGGCTGGGCCGGCCGCAATGGCCACAAGGAGACGGCGGCCCCCTCTCCATGTGGTGTTTCACCTTGGGCTTCTCCACAGTATGCTGGTCCCAGGGTTCTAAGAGGGTAAGAACCAGAGCTGCCAGACTCCGAAGTCACATAGCATCACTTCTAGCGCATTCTATTGGTTAAAACAAGTTCTAAGCCTCCAGCCTCTTGATAGGAGGGCTCGCAGAGGACTTCTAGCTGTATGTTTTGCATGTTTTGATAATGACATGGAGACTCGAAAACACTCATTGTCTGCCCAAGCCTAAAATTACTGAGAGGACTCACAGACTTCATACCTGACCAGTGGGGCTGTTGGAGCCTCTGTGTCTCAGATGGAGCTGCTCTGATATCATTTGCAGCCCAGAAGGTCATTCCAGAAAGATCCGTGAGGAACACACTGTAGCAAATCTTCAGAATGGCACGTCTGGGCTTTTCCTCAGTGATGATTGCTATGGACTGAATGCGTCTCTGCCATATTCATGTGTTGAAGTCTAATCCCCAACGTGATGGTATTTGGAAGTAGGGCCGTTGGGAGGTGGTGAGGTCTTGAGAACGGAACCCACATGGGATCAGTGTACTTATAAGAAGAGACACCAGAGAGATGACCGACACTCATCTGTGTGAGGACACAGAGAGAAGGCAGCGGTCTGAGGGCCCGGTAGACGGCTCTTACCAGACACCAAATCTGCTGGCACCTTATTCTTGGACTTCCGGCCTTCAGAACTGTGAGAAATAAATGTTTGTTGTTTGCTTACGGTACTTGGTACAGCAGCCCAGGCTAACTAAGACAACGATCATTTTCAAATGACTTTTCAGAACAAGCCTATTGTTTGGGTTGGGTCTCGTGCATGGAGACCCTTGGTTCACTGCGGTTAGCGTGGCTGGAGTGTAGGGTCCGCTGTGGAAGCAGGGGGGTGGGGGATGGGCCTGGAGGAAGATTGTATGGTTGTCTAAACAGCACCTCATTTTGGGGGGAACTTGCCTCCCTTGTTCCATGTGGTTCTAATAGGGACTGCGTGTCGAAGTGCCTGGGCTGCCTGGCTCGTCTGACTTTTCCCCAATAATTGCTACCGGGAAAGAGCCCCAATTTGGCTTGGGGGTGACAGCAGTCAGGGAGGGGCCGTGGTTAGCCAGGAAACGGGAGACCCAGCGCTCCAGCGTCCCGAGGCCGATGCCTCTGCTTCTCTCAACACGTAGACATTCGGCTCTGAACCAGTTATGCTAATAGCCCCAAACACTCTTCATTTAATCGCTCTGAACAAGGGTCCTCGACACTGGAGAAATTGGAGTCCAGCCCACAGGCATCATTAGCACACCGTTTAAGTGCAGAGTTAATATCTTTGTTTAACGTATTGTCTCTGAACTCCTTTCTCTCTGTGTCTCCTGCTGGCGGGGATGGCTGCTAGGGATGTCTGTGTCCCACGCTGTTGGCTGGTTCCTGCCAGGCAGGGCTCTCTTTGTAGGGACCTCCCCCACCCTGGGCAGGAGAGAAGAGTGCCACAGTGGAGACAAAGCTGGCCCCTCAGCACCGTGCCAGCGGCAGAGAGTGCCCAGGAAACAAGCTTTTAGAGGCTGTTAACTCCATCAGAGCTTCTCAGAGACAGCGAGCGGTGGCCTGAAATGCCAGCTGGCTGCCAAATCTGGGGGGGGGGGGGCTCCTAAGACTGTGAGGCAGACAGAAACCACGTGACCTCTCCAGAATCAACATCCCCGACAGTAGACAGATGTAAACATCCAACGTCAAGGGAGGCACGGCGCCTCTTCCGGATCGCGAGGAGCGTCAGATCTGGGGTGGGCCGTGGAGTCCTGAGATCCGGCTTTGAAGCCCAGCCCGTTTCTTCCTTCACCCGTGAAATATGCTTGATAACATCTGTCTCACCGATTGTCCAGAGCACCGACTGTAATTGTGTCTATGCAAGTACTTTGTGGGGCGCCTGGGTGGCTCAATCGGTTATGCGTCCAACTCTTGACTTCGGCTCAGGTCATGATCTGTGGGTTTGTGGGTTTGAGCCCTGCGTCCGGGATCTTGATGACTGTTCAGAGTCTGCTTGAGACTCTCTCTCCCTCTCTCTCTCTGCCCCTCTCCTGCTCACTCTCTCTGTCTTAAAATAAATAAAAAAACTAAAAAAAAAAAAAAAATGAAAGTCCTTTGTAAAGAGCACTTAATTACTTGCCATTGGTCTCCCTTCAAGAAACCGGGGCCAGCTGGAGGGCAGGGTCTGGGTCTTCTTCTTCTATTATTTTTTTTTATGGTGGTAAAAAACATTCAACATAAAATTTAGCTTCTCAGTATATATCGTTTTAGTGTATAGTTCAGTAATGTTAAGTATATTCACATTATCATGAAACAGACCTCCAGAACTTTTTCATCCTGCAAAACTGAAAACCTATTAAACAACGACGCCCCTTTCTCCCTCTTCCCAGCCTGTGACAACCACCCCTCAGCTTTCTGTCCTGTGAATCTGACTGCACTGGATACCTCACGTAAGCGGAATCATACAGTATCTTCATTCGGTGTTAAAGAACCAGTGCTGGCAGAACACCCGGCCCCTTCAAAGACCCTCACTAAATCGCCACTGGAAGGAATGAATGGTGGTCACAACTCTGTCTAACCCCAAGGTGCTCAAACTTCTCGCCTTCATAAGGATGAACGCACCGCCTTGGTGTGCCTGGGACTTTCTGTGTTTTAGCGCTGAAAATTCTGTCTCCCGGGCCACCCCTTCGTCCCAAGCAAACTCGGATAACTGGTCACCCTATCCTAGCTAGCTGGCTCTGCCAAAGAACGTAGCTTGATCCAAAGATCCAGGAAGGAGCTGGAATGGGGGGGGGGCAGGTTCCTGCTGAGCTAAATTGATGCTTCCCAAGGAGAAACATTTCTGTAGGACTTGGGTTTCTTTTCAGAGCCTTACGGCCACAAGGGTCAGTGTTTTTGCTCAGAATTGGGCTCCCCTCCTGCCTGAACCCTCCAAAGAGATCTGAGTGGACAGTAGGGGAACTGACTTGTCTCCGCCAACCATTTATAGGGCTCAGATGGGCGAGAGCCTTCTCCGGGGCAGAATCAGGTTCTGTGGGGTCTGAAACTTACACAATTTGGGGTCTTCTTAAAAAAAAATAGATATCGCCATGGGAACATTTTACTAGGGTTCCTCTCAGGGCCCTGGAAGGGTTTAAGCAACCAAGGACCCTGACACTTATGGTTCTTCAGCTTTAGAGTAAATCTCTCTTCTTCCCTGTGCTTTCTTTTTTTAAAAAAATATATAGTTTTAGAAATTGAGGTAAAACGTACATGAAATAAGATTAAACCCATTTTACTTATTTTTAAATATTTATTCTGAAAGAGAAAGAGAGCGAGCAGGGGAGGGGCAGAGACAGAGAGGGAGACAGAACCCCAAGCAGGTTCCATGCTCATGGCAGAGCCCGATGCGGGGCTCAAACTCCTGAACTATGAGATCATGACCTGAGCTGAAACCTAGAGTCAGACACCTAACTGACTGAGTCGCCCTGGTGCCCCCGAGATCAACCATTTCAAAGCACACAAATCTGCGGCATCCAGGACCTTTACGATGTTGTGCAACCACGGCGTTTATCAGGTTCCCAAACATTTTTATCACGCCGAAAGATAACCCTGGACCCAGTAAGCGGTTTACCCCCCCACGCCCCACTCTTGCTAGCCCCCGGCAATCACCCACCTGCTGTCCGTCTCTGTGGATCAACCTATCCTGGACACTACGTATACACGCAATCACACGCTGTGTGGCCTTTTGTGTCTGACTTCTTTCCTTGGCGTATGTTTTCAAGCTGCGTCTGCATCGCAACGTGCGTTCATACTTCGTTCCCTTTTACAGGCAAACCATATTCCTTTGTGCAGACAGAACACACTTCAAATTCTCATTTCTCCATATTCCCGCCAAAACTTGTTATCTTCCATTGGAAAAAAAATTGTAGCCATCCTAGCAGGTGTGAAGTGACATCTCATTACAGTTTCTGTCACGCTCTTTTTTGTTTTCCTCTCAGTTGGACATTTTCTCTGACTTTCGAAAACATCTTGAAAACAGCTATGTATGTAGAAAATATTTTTTCTGACACAGGTCTGCAATAAAGCATTTCCGTGTGTCCGTGCCGACTCGCAGTGGTGCCCGGAGCCCCCGAAATCTAAAGGACAGGACAGGGGTTGGGGGTGGGCAGGTCTGTCTTCCCGAGAATAAGCCAGGACCTGGGAGTCACACATACTCCCAATCCTGGGTTCGAAGTTGCCAGTTGGACCTCCATCTTCTCTCTGACACCAGGAAAACTACTTGGTCCTTGTATTAGTTTCCTAAGGTTGCCAAAATACCACAGACTGGGTGGCGTCAGCAACAGATGTTTATTTTTTCACAGTTCCAAGATCAAGGTGTTGATGGGTATGGTTTCTCCTGAGGTCTCTCTCCTCAGTTTCTGGACAGTGGCCTTCACGTGGCCCTTCCTCTGTGTGCACGCATCCCTGGCCTGGTGTCTCTTCCTAGTCTTCCTTTTTTTTCCCTAAATTTTTAAATTTTTTATTTCAGAGAGAGAGAGAGAGAGAGAGAGAGAGAGCACAGCAGGGGAGACAGGCAAAGCAAAAGAGAGAGAGAATCCCAAGCACTGTTCACCCTCAGTGCAGAGCCTGATAGGGACTCGATCCCACAACCCTGGGATCATAACCTGAGGCAAATTCAAGAGTCGGCCGCTGAGGCGCCTGGGTAGCTCAGTCGGTTAAACATCCAACTCTTGTTTGGTTCAGGTCATGATCTTATGGTCTGTGGGCTCGAGCCCCCCATCGGGCTTTGAGCTGACAGGGAGGAGCCTGCTTGGGATTCCCTCTCTCCCTCCCTCCCTCTCTCTCTCTCTCTTCCTTCCCCACTCACATGTGCACTCTTTTTCTCTCTCTAGAAATAAACACATAGGTTTAAAAAGAAAAAAAGAATGGGATGCTCAACCGGCTAAGCCACCCAGCCATCCCTCTTCTTACAAGGAGAGCGGCCATATTGGATACGGCTCCCCTCGTACAACCTCGTTTAGCTTGAATTGCTTGTTCAAAAGCTCTATATCCGACTACAGCTTTAGGGCTTCAATATATGAATTTGTAGGGGACACAATTCACACTTTCAAAGCATGGACTTTATCATCGTATAAATAACTGAAATCAATTTGAGAAGTTTATAAAAAAAAACTAGAAAGGAAAAGCTCAGCCCTCTGCCATGCCATTTGTAATAGTGTTCAGCCTCGATGGTGAGACATGGCAGAAAAAGCCTGTGCCCCCAGGGCCGGGAGGGGATGACTTTCAGTGTAGAGGCCACCCACAAAGTTCTTTTATATCTCCGGCCCAGGAGTTTCTGATGAGGCTCAAAAGGGAAAATACGTTTGAAATGCTTTGAAATGATAAAGCACTATAAAAAAGCAAGCCGTTACCATTACTGCTTTTCTTGTCCGTAGGTTGCAATCTGAGCTAAGCTATGCGGTTCCCAATTTTGTCACTAAATGTCACCTCCTTGAGTGCTGATTTACACCATTCGCCACTGAATTAATAATGAATCAGCTTGCCTGAGAGTGACAGAAAACCCCAAATAACAGTTGCTTAACAAGATAGACGAATTGAAGAAGTAAGCAATCTGCTTCAGGAAGTCTTCAGGGACCAGTCCTTATGCTCCAACATGGCGGCATCAGCATTCCCAATGCCAGGCTGCAAAATGAACGATGAAGAAGAAGAGAGAAGAGAAGGGTGGTGAGCCACACAATCTTCATATCCATCCATCGCACTGGCCAGAAGTTAGTCACGTGGCCACACCTGGCTGCTAGGGAGGTCGGCAAATGTAGTCATTGCTCTGAGCGGCCATGTCCTCGGATAAAATTTTTACTGCTAGGAAAGATGAGAAAAACACAGACTGCCGGAAACTAGGAGCCTCTGCCTTATAATATTCTTCTCCGATTCTCTGGACTTTGGCAGGTACACGAATCGATCGACAGCAAGCTTTGGATAAGTCAAGAAATACACAGTGGTGCCCCCTTATCCACGGGGGATATGTTCCAAGACCCCCGGTGGGTTCCTGAAACTGCAGGTAGTAACCAACCCTATGTATACTATGTTTTTTTCCTTGTACATACATACCTATGATACGGTTTAATTTATTTTTTTTAAATTTTTTTAACGTTTATTTATTTTTCAGAGACATAGAGACAGAGTATGAGCAGGGGAAGGGCAGAGAGAGAGGGAGACACAGAATCGGAAGCAGGCTCCAGTCTCTGAGCCATCAGCACAGAGCCCGATGCGGGGCTCGAACTCACAGACCATGAGATCATGACCTGAGCCGAAGTTGGCCGCTTAACCAACTGAGCCACCCAGGTGCCCCTGATACGGTTTAATT
This sequence comes from Paguma larvata, assembly GCA_030068075.1. NCBI lineage: Eukaryota > Metazoa > Chordata > Mammalia > Carnivora > Viverridae > Paguma > Paguma larvata. The sequence continues at coordinate 16,273,595 of CM057835.1, forward strand.
TATAAGTTAGGCACAGTAAGACATTAATAACAAAACCATTGATCAAGGGGCACCTGGGTGGCTCAGTGGCTTAAGCATCTGACTCTGGATTTTGACTCGGGTCCCGATCTGTTTCATGGGTTTGAGTCCCGTGTCCTGCTTTGCGCTGACAGCATGGAGCCTGCTTGGGATTCTCCCTCTCTCCTTCTCTCTCTGCCCCTTCCCTGCTCTTGCTCTTTCTGTCTCTCTCAAAGTAAACTTTAAAAAAAAAAATTGGGGCGCCTGGGTGGCTCAGTCGGTTAAGCGTCCGACTTCAGCTCAGGTCATGATCTCGTGGTCTGTGAGTTCGAGCCCCACGTCAGGCTCTGTGCTGATGTCTCAGAGCCTGAAGCCTGCTTCAGATTCTGTGTCTCCCTCTCTCTCTGCCCCTCCCCTGCTCACGCTCTGTCTCTATGTCTCTGAAAAATAAATAAACGTTAAAAAAAAAAATTAAAAAAAAAATTGATCAAAGCTTACCGACTGGCTACGGCTTAAGGCCTAGATGGCTGTCGGTGGTGGGTTGTCCTCAGGTTTCAATTTTGTAAACTTGAGGCATTTACAGGCTCAGAGCTGGGTTTGCTTCCGTGGGCCACCTCGGCTTTCGAGCCACCTCAGTCCGATGGCCTCCTTGTTTAATCGATTTAACAGCTTTTATTATTCATATTACTGTGCAGTTTGTTTACACAGTGATACAGAAGTCAAGAAAAAATGGGTCATTTATTTATTCAGCACCTACCCTGTGGGAGCCACTGCCCCAGCCCCCGGAAATATCTAAGGAACTAAACGGGTTCCTGCTGGTCTGGAATTCACATTCTAGTGGGGGAAACAGGCGAGAAACACATGGATGAAGGAAATGCAAGGAGAATCCAGGAAAACGGTCATGAAAATAGTTCCTATCACCTCACTGGGTGACACTGTGCTAAGGGTTTTCCACCCACATTCTTATTTAATCCTTAGGACAACTGCATGGGGATTATTATGATCCCCATTTTACAGACGAGGACGTGGAGACTCGGAGAAATTATGGTGCTAGTCGATGGCACAAACAGCCTGATTTCCCAGCCGCTGTGTTTTGCTGCCTGCCTTTGTCGTCGTTGCTGTCGTTTTGCTATCGTTTTAAAATACGGCCTCCAGCGGATGAGAGTAGAATCGTATAAATCAAGGAATCTTTAAAATACGCTCTTTGTAGTAATTCATTGTGCTCATGCTCTTAAAGAATATTCCTGAAAGTATACTTTATCTAAATTAAGCCTCTTCCTGGGAAAACTACTTCATCAGCTTCTGTGTCCCCGAAGTCAAATGCTCTGAGTCAGCCCGCACTAATGGCTGCTTGAGTCAGAGGTCTGTTTAATTTCTTTTTCTCCCACTCTGAGGTTCTTTGGCAGAGAACTTGGGAAATCTCACATCTCACAAGTTGGGAACTTCTCCGCTAGGAGCTGGGAAATGCAAGGAAACACAGCTGACCACAGCTGACCGCATCCAGAGAGCTTCGTAAGGCTACAAAGGTGCACGTCTTCCCTCTGGCCAAACGTTCCCGGTTGAATGTACTTAGCATCGGATGGCACACAGCCGAAATACCATTATCTTTTTTTTTTTAAATTTATTTAAGCAATCTCTACACCAAACGTGTGGCTCGAACTCATGACCCTGAGATCAAAAGTCACCCGCTCTTCTGACTGAGCCAGCCAGGCGCCCCTGAAATATCATCATGGTGGATAAGGCCATGTCACGTCTAATCTGACCTCCAGTGAATTTTACCCTGTAGCCTAGCCCAAACTTTCTGGGTTTCTTTTCCCCCCACTAAGAATCATTACTTCCCTAAACGTTCCCAATTTCTGTCCACCTCCAGGACAAGCACCTGGCTTTTTTCTTTTTCTTTTTTTCTTTTTTGTTCAGAGCTTTGGGTATTTATCTCACCACAAGAGCAATGATACACCCAATTACGAGTAGGAACCACCAAGCCTGATAGAGCCATCGATGCTGGGAGGCTCCTTCCCCAGCCACGGAGCACAGCACACCTGCTCTCAGTAAGCAAAGTACAAATTTGTAGCTCAATGAAGTTATGGAGAACTACGTGACATTTACCCTTGAGCCACTGATGAAAAGTTGAAACTATTAATGCCACAGTGCCAAGAATACGATATATGAATTGCCTACGCTGCGTAAAAAATGACCTCAAGACATGGTAGCTTCAAACGAAACCAACCAAAACGGAAGTTACCTATTATTGCTCTCGGTTTCAGTGGGTTAGGAATTCAGACAGGGCACACAGCAGGGATAATTGACCTCTGCTCCTCGGTGTCTCAGCTGGAAGACTGGAAAGCCTGTGTGTTGAAATCAGCTGACTGTGTGTCCATTCTCATGTCTGGGGCTTTACGCCCGTGAGGCCGGCTGTTGGTGGGTGGCAGTGGGGGGGAAAAGGATGTTGGTCAGAACATCCACACTTGGTCTCTGTATGTAGCTTGGGCTTCCTCACAAAATGGCGGTTGGGTTCAAAGGGCAATTATCTCGAGAGGGAGAGGGAACAGGAAAGGGAGAGACACAGAGACAGAGAGAGAAAGAACCAGGTGGATACAGTGACTTTTTACTGCCTAGCCTCAAAGGTCCCACGGCATCACTTCCACTGCGCTCCATCAGTCAGAGCAGCCACCGCCATCACCCAGATACAAGGCGTTGGGGAAAACTCTGCTTCCTCCGGTAGAAGGGGAGACAGTTCCATTGTAGGAAGAACATAGGAGATGGGATAAATACGTAGGTATCTTTGGAAAATATAATTTGCCATGGATGCAAACGCTTATTGAGTAAATCTGTGAGTGCTAAGTGTGTGCTCTCAGAGAAGTTATAATCCAACTGATGAAATAAAACACAGAACCATAGAACTCTTTGGCTTACTGACACCTAAGATCAACTAGCTACATGCTTCCTAGCTGTTTATATATCACCACTGGTATCAGAGGTGGTCTATGTAGGTCATGGGCTTTCTTGACACTTAGTAAGCATTTGTAACCTTTGGATCCCCGTGTGTACACACGGGTGAGGTGTATCCTCTGCTGACCACCTCTGTGACCACCTACTGTAGGTCACCTGCTTTGGCTCTTTAGTCTACATTTGGAGAAGTCCTGTGCTGTGGCCGACCAGACTTAGTTTTAAGCTCCAGCTCAGTTCCTCACCAGCTGTGTGATCTTGGACAAGTTAGCTAAGCCCTCCAAACTTCTGTTTTCTCTTATAAAATGGAGAGATCAACCTAGCCAAGAAAATTTATTCAAAATCTTTGATATAAGGCAAAAGGATGATCACATATCCTTTCAATAGCATAGGGGAGCGCTGTCCAGCCCAAGTTCCTCCCCAATTTTATTTAACTCTGCAGGAGATGTACTGTTGTTTGTGTTGCTATTTGCTAACGACTAATGCCCAAATTCTCTGAAGTTACGTGTTAACTTGTAGATTTTCAAGACTAAGGAAGGTAACTCCAGAGGTTATAGTTTTTTTGACCCATAAGTTACTACCCAGTTTCGTCTGTAGCTTAGAACATTTATTTTAGGATGTCTTTCCTGACTGACTACACAGACATCTGTTCATCGAATTCTCCTTTGAACCAGCTTTGCCATCCTCCTGACCCCCTCGTGAATTAGCTACATAAATAATTGACATGTGTTCGTTCTATATTTGTCTGAGAGTCGGGTTTTTAGCTTTTTGAAAATTATACTTTGATCGCCCGAGGTCCTATGCACCATGAAAAAGAAAGTAATTAGTGTCCTGGCTATTCACTGGAGGAAGAGATCGGAAGAGAGCTAGGAGGACTTTATAGGAAAGACTTTTCATAGAAAGACTTTTGAGAAGATCTTGAGAGAGGTGAATTGTTTCAGGACTGGGAGAGCATCTAAGGGCTGGGAGGCCCTCTCCGCAGAAGGGCCAAGTAAGTGGGGAAGTCCATGAACAAACCAGAAAGCCACCGTCTGGCGGGGGGGTAATAAATATCATTTTGAAACTAACCACATGGAAGACGATTGATAACCTCGCCGTTTCACCAATTGTAAATTATTAAGATGCGAACCAGCGGTTGTTACATATTTCAATTGTCTTTGGTTTTGTTTTACGTTTTTCTTCTCTTGTTTTTTCAACATGGAGGAAAGAGCAATACGGTCGTTTCGATTTACAGCTAAGTCTTTGCTCTGTCTGCCCAAGCCTGCATGGGTGGCCTTTCCTGGGGTTGGTTTAGAAAGGAAATGGGATAGCACTCTTGGTCATAAAGTTTTAATTTTTTCCCCCGCTGGGCTCTGCAGAGCAATTCAGCATGAAAAAAGCCTGTGTCAATGCAGGGGTTCGGATTATTAGCTAGACTTGTAACGTATACAAAGAAGAAGTCACTTTCTGCCTTTGATGTCTTTCTTTAACTCATGAATTTTTTATTCTGTAAATTAAAGAAAGATCAAGCACAATGCTTGGAAGCAGCCAAGGCAAGCCCTTGCAGAAAGAACGCACGGAAGAGGGAGCCCTGTTTGGAAATATGGACTTTAATTTCACCTCCTTTATACGCTCCTTACTCGTGCTGCTGGTGTCTCGGCTTTGAGACACTGCTTCCTTCTTCATATTGTAGTGAGCCATATAGGACATTAAATTTTACTGTTTCAACCCTTTTTAAGTGCATGATTAGTGGCGCTAAGTACACACGTGGCATTCACAACCCCGTGCAAACTACCCCTGCCGTCCATCTCCAGAACTTTTTTTTTTAATTAAAAAAATGTTTTATTTATTTTTGAGCGTGAGAGTGTGAGCAGAGGAGAGACAGAGAGAGGGGGGAACAGAAGCTCTGAAGCGGTTTCTGTGCTGACGGCAGCAAGCCCGATGTGGGGCTCGAACTCACAAACTGTGAGATCATGACCCGAGTTGACGTCGGGCGCTCGTCCAACTGAGCCACCCAGGTGCCCTCAGAGCTCTCTTTCTCTTGCACAGCTGACACTCTCCACCTGTTAAACCATGCCCCACACCGTTCTCTCCTCCCCCCAGCCCTGGCAACCACCCTTCTACCTGCTGTCTCTGTGAATCTGATCGGTTTAGGGACTTCGTGTAAGTGGAATCATACCACATTTAGCCTTTTGTAAGTGGCTCATCTCACTGAGCTGTCAGAATTTCCTTCCTGTTTAAGGGTGAATAATATTCCATCATGTGTGTGTGCTGAGTTTCGTTCGCCCTTCCGTCGGTCCATGGACACTTGAGTTGTTCCCACCTTCCGGCTGCTGTGAACACGGGCGTGCAACTATCGCACGCTGCCTTTTATGCGCCCACTTTTAAAAAATGACCGGCGTGGCCCAGGAGATTGAGGCATGTCCTGCACGCCCTCCGTCTCACAGGGGACTTCTGGCAATGCTTTGTCCAGTCCAAATCCTAGTCACACTCCTATGCGTTTTCAGGAAGAGCAAAGTCCTGAGCTGTGATAGCATTGCAGCGTTGAATCGCCATTTCCCCTGGATCAAACATTCATGGGCATAGGTGGCTGGGGGGCTGGGGGGCTTTTGCCATCTTGCTGGCATATTTCCCAACTTCCTGCACCCTCCCTGGTACGAGCCCCAGCCGCCCCTGAGCGCAGGAGGTGGGCAGATGAGGAAGCCAAGCCAGCCAGGCTATGTTTAGAAATCTGAAAACAATCACGCGATGGCGAGATCTCCAATGGAAATTCTCCCTGAGCCTCTGGCAGGTGGTCCCTAGCTCTGCCCTGGATCCTGCTTTCAACTCTGTGAGCAGCTCAGCGTCACTGAAATAACCCCTCCTTTCGGCCTTCAGTCTATGAGTCAACTTCTAGGGCTTTCTATCAAACGACCTTGACTGATAAACTATTCCAAACTAATGATGCTTGAATTTCTTCGGGAAATACAGGAATACCATAACACTCTATCCGACACGGACATGACCCGTTTCAGTACGGTCCATTTCTTTCTACGTTGTCCTGACAGCTATTTTAAAAACATGTCGTAACCGAAGGAAAATCTTTCTCCGTTTCCCCCTGTATCTTTCTGCACATCTCTTTCTTCGTGTTTGTCTCTGGCTCTCTCTGGGTCTGTCTGTCGGTCTGTCTCTCAGAGGAGAAAGAGAAAGGAGGACTGAGGAGAGCAGCAGGAGAGATGAATGTTACAGGGTAGAATCTTCAACCGTCTCGAAACGTGGAAGCTTCCCAAAGGGTGCCTGTTGTGGGCTCCTAGGGGCACATGCCTTGGCACAAGAGTGTTTCTGATTCGGGGCTTCATTTACTGCCTTCTGGCATCTCCTCAAAGTAAAGACCCGCTGGGGCTGGAGAGTTATTCCATCAGAGGGAGAATAATCGTGTCTGCATTTTCCACGATTTGCGTGTGTCTGTGTCTGTGCGTGTGTGCGTGTGTTTTAAATAGGAGAATTCCTCTAGAGTCGGAACTTCTTCGAGTGCTCTAAAAACTTCTCTTGTTTGAGCCGTCGCTCTCTGTGAGCTCTTCCTTCTGAAGAGCCGCTTCTGGAAGCTCCTTCCACAAAGCATTTCAAAATGTGGTGTTGGCCTCTTTTTTCCTGAGCCACATCAAAGAGCCCATATTGTTTCCTTTCTGAGAACAAAACTCTTTAATGGCAAGAAAGAACGAGAAACCGAGCAGCCAAACGTCCCTATCAGGAAAGGCACTGGTAACCCAAACTACGAGAAAGATTTGCATCCCCAATCGCTACTCCCGTTCTGAAATCTAAGCCCGAGTACGGTAGTTTCGCCCCAGTGTTTATGGCTCCAAAATGCAATCATACTCTTCCACTTTAAAAACTCTTTGTGACCCTGGTTTAATTACTAATCCTCACAGGGCAGCCAGTAACACCTACCAAATATTTAGGGTGAAATATTCAGTAAAATCACCAAGAGCAAAATCACAAATATTTAGCGAAATTTGCGAATGTCCTTGTTTTTTGACTCAGCAACGTCACTCGTAGGACTGTATCCCGCACATATAAGGCATCGTCATTTGCAATATATGTGATATATATGCATCTGCATAAAATGATTAAGTGTTGCTTGTTACAGCACTGTTTGGAAGAGCAAAATATTGGAAACGACCTCATGCTCATAAATGCCCTCATAGTCCATGTATCCAGTGGAATGCCTCTAAAAAAAGAGCATTCAAGGGGCACTTGGGTGGCTCAGTTGGTTAAGCGTCCAACTCCTCCTGGTTTTGGCTCAGGTCATGATCTCAGGGGTCACGGGTGCTCGCGGTTCGTGAGTTCTGCCCCGCTTCGGGCTCTGTGCTAATAGTGCGGAGCCTGCTTGGAATTCTCTCTCTCCCTCTCTCTCTGCCCCTCCCCCAGCTCACTCTCTCTGTCTCTCTAAAAATAAATAAATAAACTTAAAAAAATAATAAAATAGGGGCACCTGGGTGGCTCAGTCGGTTAAGCATCTGACTTTGGCTCAGGTCATGACCTCGTGGTTGGTGAGTTTGAGCCCCGCATCCGGCTCTGTGCTGACAGTTCAGAGCCTGAAGCCTGCTTCAGATTCTGTGTCTCCCTGTTTCTCTGCCCCTCCCTTGCTATCTCTCTCTGTGTGTCTCTCAAAGATAAATGAACACTAAAAAAATTTTTTTAATCACCTAGGGGCTTTTTAAAAATACTGCTGGCTGCATCATTCCCTTAGAGATTCTGATCTAAGCTTTCTGAAAAGCTTCCCCAAATGATTTTTCCCCCCAGGTGATTTTAATGTGCAGCGAAGGTTGAGAAAAGCTGGTATATGGTGTGCTTCCATTTGCTTAAAAAAGAAAAAAATATGGATTTCCCTTTAGAAGCTAAGATGATCTCTAGAAGGAAACCCAAGAGAGTAGTCAATGTTTACATTGAGGATGGGAACTGGATAGAACTTTTCAATTGTATCCCTCTCAACTATTTGAATTTTACATCTTGTGGGCACATTACCTATTTTGAAATATGTAAATGAAATCAAACTTTAGAAATACTCTTTATAAATACTACTTTGGAAAGAACACGTGGGAACATGGAGCAAAATTATCTCCTTTTCTCCTTTTTCTTACCCCTGAAGGCTAATGTTGTTTAAGGAAGGTGCACTAGGGAAGCAACTGTGAAAAGAATGAAAACGATAGTTTTCTGGCTGGCCCACCCTTTCTGCTTAGCCCAGAATTGGAGCTGTCATTCTGCCTGTGAGGGAGGTAAGAAAGGCAAGAGTTCATATCAATTGTTGAAAGTAAAATACTTGTCCATCCATCTATCCATCCATCCATCCATCCATCCATCCATCCATCCATCCACTTATCCATCCATCCATCCATCCATCCATCCATCCATCCATCCATCCATCCACCCACCCACCCATCCACCTATGCATCCATCCATCCATCCATCCATCCATCCACCTATGCATCCACCCATCCATCCATCCATCCATCCATCCACCTATCCATCCATCCATCCATCCATCCATCCATCCATCCATCCATCCATCCATCCATCCACCTATCCATCCATCCATCCATCCATCCATCCATCCATCCATCCATCCACCTATCTATCCATCCATCCATCCATCCATCCATCCATCCATCCATCCATCCATCCATCCACCTATGCATCCATCCATCCATCCATCCATCCATCCACCTATGCATCCATCCATCCATCCATCCATCCATCCATCCATCCACCTATCCATCCATCCATCCATCCATCATCCATCCATGCACTTCTTCAATAATATGTTGGGCACTTACATTGTGGCAAGCACAGAGCCCCTGCTCTTAAGGAGTTTATTCGGGTTGGGGGAAAAAGAAATTTTAACCAAGAATAATAATAATAATCCAAAGTGAGGATGTCTACATTACAGATGCATGCAGAATGTGTTGCTTTTGAAACACTTGGGATCCCCTGCATCTTATGAGGATGGAAAAGTGGAAAAACTCATGGAAAGAGAATTTCAAGTTTACTGACACCATGTGTTTTCCCACCTGGGACAGGTTCAAAGGGGCTTGGTACATGTGGGAAGGGGCATGACAACAACAGGCCAGGGGCATGGGTGTTCCTTCTGCCTCAAAATATCTTTCCAACTCATCAATTAGATGTTCACATGCAGACGGGATCTCTAGGTTCATAAATATGAATTTGATTGTTTGGCTAATCATTGGCTCCAATGCAATTTCGTGTGATCTATCTCTTTTTTCTGGTACTCTAAATTTAGGTACTTAATCTGTACTGTATTCTCAATAATTCATTTCGATTTAGTAAACAGTTACCGACTGTCTCCTTATTCAAGGCATTGGGATATAAAGCTAAGACACTGTCTTATAGCAGGAGCCAGGCAGTTCACCAGGATTCGGGGTGCTGAATATGACCCTGTACGTGTCTACACACCTGTGCTGCCCCCAGCCTCCTCTGAGCAAGCAGCCAGTTCTCAATGCAAAAATTGCCCAAGATAGGAATAAGTACATTGGAAGTCCTGAGGAGGGAGTGATTACTTTAGGGTTGGGAGAGAGTTAGGGCTTAGGCTAGAGGTTGGTATGGAGCCAACCAAGGTGATATTTGAATTTAGACTTGAGTGAGAATGAGAAAGAATGAGAAACTTTTGGGAGAATTTGGAGGTATGCCAGTCCATGGAGTATCAGAGTTATGAAAAGAACAATGAATATCACATTAGGGTTTGGGGGTTGCGGGGGATGGACATGCGATGAGCTGGGAGAATAGGCTGGGGTCAGATTGAGGGGAATTTGGACTTGTTCCACTGCAGTGAGGGATCCTCAATGCCTGGTAGTCATGGGACTGAGGTTTGCAGCCCCGGTGCCTGCACAATAATGGTTGGTACAGGGCCTGCGCGCAAGCCCCCGCCCACTTCTTGGCAAGCTTGTTAATTTTTAAAAAAATTTTTTTAATATTTTTGAGAGAGAGACAGACACGAGAAGGGGAGGGGCCAAGAGAGAGAAGGAGACACAGACTCCGAAGCAGGTTCCAGGCTCTGAGCTGCCAGCACAACCCATGAGCCGTGAGATCATGACCTGAGCCGACGTCGGAAACTCAACCGACTGAGCCGCCCAGGCGCCCCTAGGAGCCTGTTAATTCTTAACATTGCACTCCATTGGAACACACTTGTCTCGCGTTCTCCACTCACTGTAGATTTAGAACATAAAACAGCAGATCTGAAAGGAAACGCTGACTTGCTAGATGCAGGAAACGAGGGAAGAGACAGAGGAAGACCAGCCAACAGACAGAGCAGTAGACAGCCAGGCGGTGTGGGTGCATTTGGCGGCTCATCAAACCGACTTTTGTCAATAACCTCTGAGATCCGCCTGCATTTCAGCCCAGCCGGCCGTGCTGACCCCCCGGAGATGTTTAGGGCATGATCACTATGCTCTGTTTAAGAGAGTAGGACCACGCATTGTGTTGGAGAAAATCTCCATTGAGAAACAAATATTTCCAAGCTTTGACATGTCAAGGGATAGAGCAAAAAAAAAAAATTAAAATTTTTTTCTTGTGGTAAAATAAACATAACAGTTACCATTTCACCATTTTAAGCGTACAGTTCAGCGGCATTAGGTACGTTCGCAATGGTGGGTAGCCATCGCCAGTATCTATTTCCGGAACTCTTTTGTCATCCCGAACAGAGGGTCTGTACCTTTCCATTTTCTTCTCTCTTCAGCACCTGGGAACCAGCATTCCACATTCCATCTTTATGAAACTATGTTATATAAATGGAATCCTACGGTATTTGTCCTTTTTGACTGGCTTGTTTCGCTGAGCATAACGTCTTCGAGGTTTACTCATGTGTCAGAGTTTCCTTCCTTCTGGAGGCTGAACAACAATAGACACCCCATTTATCCATCCGTCCATCCGTGGACACCCGGGTTGCTTTCACCTGTTGGCTCTTTGTGAATAACGCTGCTATGAACAAATACCTCTTTGTGTCCCTACTTTCGATTTTGCGGGTGCGAACCCAGAAGTGGGATTGCTGGCTACATGATGATGCTATTTTTAGTGTTTAAGGAACCGCCATACTGTCTAAAAATCATCTTTTTTTTCTTTACTCAACCGCTCCCCATCCTTCAAGGTCCTAATCAAATTTTACCTATTCCAGGAAGTCCTCAATTTCTCCTGCCCTTTTTCTACTTGTGTGTTGTGGGCCACACGGTTCGGGCAGCCCATTAACTCTTCCCCTGTGTTACCTGGTCTTGCTCTCCTTGTGGTCGTTGTAGAGCCCAGATTAAGTTCCCCACGTGCAGATCATGCCTTGCCCGGATTGTTCTCATCCCTCACTGCAGAGAGCCCAGAGAAGATGGTATGGCATTTACTCTGGAAGCATCACTGACTGATTTCTTGAAGTACCTTTAGAAGGAAGCACAATGCTATAAATCTTCATCCTCAGGTTTTGGAGGATTTGGTAAACGGCAAAGCTATTTGGAAATAGAACCCTGAAGGAATTCCCACACAAGGTGGGGGGTGTACACGGCAGGAGGTGAGACCAAAAGCTCAGGGTCGGGTTGGCATTAGCATTGAGTAATGACCAAACAAAAACGGGTTAAACTTGGCCTCATTGCCCACTAGAGAAGTTTTGTGGCCTCGGACAAATGTTTAACTTCTTGGAGTCTTAGTTGCCCATCACTGAAACGACATTGCTATATGGTCACCTTACAAGGTCTTGCTGATGCTGACCTGGGCAATGTCCAGGGTCAGAAAATACCGGTCACCTGCCTACCCTTCTTCGCAGATTCTCCTCCACCTCTGGTCTTCTGGATGGAAGTGGTAGTTACAGGTCTTAGCCTTCCTTCTCTTTCTTTCTTTGTGGGAGTTTGTCGAGAGCATTGTGGATGTTTTAAAAATGTAGGCGGTGTTACTATGCAGGGATGATGGGGCCAAAAGATGAGGAGACAACTGGCATTGAAGAGACAGCCACCTGCAATTCCCTAGAAACAGGAGGGGCCCCGCACCACCCAGGGCCACACGGGAAGCCCCAAGGCTGGGCAGGAGGCATGGGGGGTGGGCAAGGGGAAGGCATGGAGGAGAGCCTTTACCGTGTTTTTCCCGGAAGGAATGATCTGTGCAGTGTACACGGTGTAGACAGGTTTAGGATTGGCTAATTTGAGCACTTCCAATGTAACTCTGGAGCCCAGAGGTTGCTGCCAGGGGTTTGGTGCCTGGGCCCTGGGAAATGGGCAGAGGAGTGTTGTCTTCTGGAGTGTAAGCACCACACGGCGGGGGTCAGGCTCGGGTTTGGTGAGTGGGCATGTGGAAGGGGCGCTCCTGGGAGAGTAGTTTGCTCTCCTTCCCAATTGGCTACACCCGGGGGAGGACAGTCTCTCCCAAGGCGGCAAGTCCCCAGATGCTAGGACATCAAGAATATGGAAAATTAAGATGTATACTGTAATACAGCCGGTGAGTGGGGGACACAGTCTGGCTCTCAAATACAGAAGGCATGATTCCTAGGCTCCTGGGACCCTTGGCCCAAACCCGCCCTTATGGCTAAGGAATCGCTTCATCTATGAGACTGAGAACAATAGTCATTAGGAAAATAGCCTCTCTTTGCCCCAATTCCCCAAAGATTCTGACTTTCCTAGGCCCTATCAACTGTCTCCTCTCTGCTTTCCTGGCACAGAAAGGTTTTAACTAACGATAAATATCTCTGAGAGGTTAAGAAAATGACCTCGATGGGAAGAAAGTGAAGGCCTCACTGGAAAATTTCAATGCGGGACGGCTCTCTTTCAAAGAGGAAACTTCAAAAAAAAAAAAAAAAAAAGCAAGAACACTAATAAATATCTTAATACAACCTATTTCCAAATAAGAATTGCAGCTCAGCTGTACAACCTCGCCGAAGCTTAATCTTGAAACGAGACTTTGAAAAAATAAACCTCGCTCCAAATTAGGACGCCTGCAAATGTAGTCATTTCTACCTAAGAGGCTTTGTGTCCAAACATGTCATTTGAGAGCCCGGGCAGACAAAGGAGAATGCCCTTGGAAACAAGGCTGCCATTCAGCCCGGCAGCCCCCGGGCATTGGATTTCCTCACTGGGCTCAATAACCTTTTCAGCCACATTAGGCACCAGCTCCAAACCTGGTGGGAAGCAAATTTAAAGTGTCTCTTTAAGCGAAAAACAATGAGAACGCTGTATTTCGCAAAAGAAAGGAATCCCATCGCTCTTGGAATGGCCGACCTGGCGTCCTAACGATTACATTTGACAGTAGCTTGTACTCCTAGAGGCCGAATTTATAGCCACCTTTGGGCTGGCACGGCGTGTCCCAGGGGAGAGTGCTCCAGATACTTCACGGAGCACGAGTTCCTCAATAGCCTAGGAGCCAACGTTCATCTATTCATCTTCGTCTTCCCAGGGGTAAGTTAACGAATAAACGAATGATCCTATAAACAGAAAGGCAGCCCCATCGCACTGAGAGTAAAGAATAACAGAAGATTGGAACGGCATACCCTCATTCGTTCATTCCCTCACTCGCTCGCTTCTTCAGTGAACAGACGGCCCTGCCAGGTGCCTGAGAGACAGCGTGAGCGAGGCCCGTGGTGAGAAATGGACATAAGGGATGTACTTCTCACCTTCGAACGGAGGGGAAGATAGACTTTTCGGAGGCACAGAAGAGAGGAGAAGGGACGGGGCCCTGGCGTCGGATGGAAATCACGACACCGGGGACGAGGGGCGCAGCTCAGGATGCATGGAGACCTCTGCCCAGAAACAAACCAGCAAAACAACCCAAGGAAAGTTTTACTGTGAAGCGAGGGCCCCGTCCAGCCCAGGTCCAAGCTCACACCCAAGGGTATGTGGTTGGGGGAGGAGAAATGGACATTTAAAAATTTAGGGGCGCTTGGGTGGCTCAGTCGGTTGAGCGTCCGACTTCGGCTCAGGTCATGATCTCGCGGTCTGTGAGTTCGAGCCCCGCGTCGGGCTCTGGGCTGACAGCTCAGAGCCTGAAGCCTGCTTCACATTCTGTGTCTCCCTCTCTCTCTGCCCCTTCCCCACTCATGTTCTGTCTCTCTCTGTCTCAAAAATAAAATAAACATTTAAAAAAAAATTAAAAAAAATATTTTCAAGTGAGCTCTGTGCCCGTTGTGGTGCTCGAACTCACAACCCTGAGATGAGTCATGTGTCTACTGAGTGAACCAGCCAGGCGCCCCTGGAAGAGGCATCCGTTAAAGCTGAAAGGCCATGGACCAGTCTGCCTCAATTTAAGAGAGAGAAGTCTCCGCGTGTGTCTGACGGATGTGCTGGGTCGGGTAAACTCTGGATTTGTGGACGTGATCTCCGTGCTCTGGAACACATTCAGCTCCTGTCACCGTGTATGCGAGGTGCCCAAACTAGGATCACGGTGCCCAGCTAGGTCTTCGGTGGTCAGCAGGTCAGGAGGCCAGGTAGGGGGAGGGGGGGAGGGCATGGTGGCCAGAGTTGCACAGGTGAGATCCTTCTACCTCCTGCTCTTACCTGTATTCTGAGACCTTGTGGCAGGAAGGATTGTAAAAGTCTCCCGCACCATTTCCTGTCCTCATTCCCGGGTCCGGGAATAAGATAAGATTCCATGCCCAGATTATGTTGGGGGGGGGGGCAGAGAGGAAAGGGGACGGGAAGGGATTTTGCAGGTGTCATGAAGGTGGCTAATCAGTAGACTTAGAGTTAATCAAAAGGGGGATAATCTGGATGGGCCAAGCCCCTTAAAAGCAGTTTTATCCGGCTGACAGCAAAAGGGGAAGTCGGAGCAACTGAAACCAGAAGTAGGGTTTGATGCCCCTTTGCGAGCTGGAAGATGGAGGAGATCGTGTGCCAGAGAAGGCTCTAGGCGCTCAGGGTGACCCCCAATGACAGCCAGCAGGGTAATGGGAACCGGAGTTGTACAGCTGCCCGGAGCTGAATTTTACCAACCACCTCAATGAACTTGGAAATCTCTTCTTCCTCAGAGCCCGGCCCAGCCTGCACCTTGTTTTCAGCCTGGGGAGACCTGGAACAGAGAGCCCGGCTAAGCCTGAACTAGAACGGAGTGAAAAAATAAGGGGTGGGGGCACCTGGGGGACTCAGTCGGTTGGGTGTCTAACTTCGGCCCAGGTCATGATCTCACAGTTCGTGAGTTCAAGCCCCACGTCAGGCTCTGTGCTGACGGCTCAGAGCCTGGAGCCTGCTTTGGATTCTGTGTCTCCCGCTCTCTCTGCTCCTCCCCCACTAATGCTCTGTCTCTCTCTCAAAAAAAAAAAAAAAATTAGAAAAAAAAAAAGGGGTGGTTTGAAGTGGCTGCGTCTGTAACATTTGTTACCCAGCGACAGAAACGAATACAACCTTCTGAGTATCAGACATTGGGCTGGAGACGAAAGAGACATAGCTGCTGCCTTCAAAATCTTTCAGTTTGCAGGGACAACACACACAGGATTGTGCAGAGAAATGTAGGATTAAAGGCCAAACGAGCAGGACATGGAGAATCACCCAAGAATCACTACTCAGGGGGTCTGAGAAGAGACCGGTGTGCGAGCGGCAGTGACGCGGCGTGGTGCCGGGGATGAGCTGGGCGGCTCCAGCGGCAGCACCAACCCCACCGTCTGGATGATCCTGGGGCGCCCAGGTGCTCTATGGAGGCACAGGTATGCACTGCCACCCCTCTTTTTGACATTGGGATCCACAGAAAAGGAATCAAGAGTGAAAATCTCATTGAGGAGAAGACACACGGCCGTGACGTCTTTTGCCGCTGACAATGGGCTGTCCCGATGGTGTTTGTCGCAGATGCTATTCATGGGCTGTTTCTGTGTTGCTATAAAAATGCCGCTACTGCCCAATTATCCAAAATTCGGTTTCTTTTCAAGAGTACTTAATAAAAAGGCAGCACATGAAAATAAAAGGCATGTTTAGGAACCCAGGGGAGAGGAAGCTTCCAACCAGCTACGGCAGGCTTGCTCTTGGGAATAGAATTCCTTCTTTTTTTTTTTTTTTTTGTCTCTGCGGACCCTTCCCCAGCACCCCTGATGGACGGGGATGTCAGCGAGGGAAATACACCCACTACAAACTTCTCCCGTCTCTGAAGGGAGAGGTGGGGAGGCCGGAGATGGGTGGGGGTGGGGCGGCGGCACACGGGGAGAGGGAAGGGAACTTCATGAAGTGTGGCCTGGGAGGTCCCCAGGAGCGTCACTTTCCGAAGGAGTCATTTGCATTCTTCCAGTCTCCAAAGCCCCTGATGAAAGGATGGCAAAGACATCTATTGGTTTCTGGCAGGTAAGTTTCCACGTTAACACTTCGCTTTCATGACAGCGTATACCTCCTTCAGATGCATAGGACATTCGTCCTCTTCCTTCCCCATCTAAACTATCACAGTAAAGGGCTGGAGACCTCAGACCGTGAAGAAAGAGTCCAGTGAGGGAAAATATTTACCACCGCACAAACCAACATCTTAGCGTTCGCTTGAGTATCTACCTTGAGTGCCACTCTGGTCTGAATGGTTGCGTCCCCCACCCCAAATTGACAAGTTGAAATCCTAACTCCCAAGGTGATGGTAGCAGGAGGTGGGGCCTTTCGGGGGCGATTAGGTCATGAGGGTAGACCCCTCAGGAACGGGATTAGCGATCTTCCAAAGAAGGCCTCAAACAGCCTCCTCGTCTCTTCTACCACGTGAGGACCGACAAAGCGATGGCTGTCTATGGGCGAAGAGGCTCTCACCACACGTCCAGTCAGCCGGTGCCTTGACCGTAGGCTCCCAGCCTCCAGAACTAGGAGAAATGAATTTCTGCTCATTATAAGCCACCCTTGTGGTACTCTGCTACTGGAGTCCCAACAGCCCGACTGACTAGCCCAAGGTAATAGTCCCAATAATAGCCCCCAAAGACAAATACCATGGAATCTATTTCAGGATTTGGACACAGGTGGGAAATTCAGACAGACCTGGTGTGTTGATTCAGTCACGGGGGGTACGACTATCTCCTTAGGGGAGCCCTTGCCCCCCCGGGAAGGTCTGCTGTGGGTACTTTTGTGCAGGATGGATACGCGGCCCTTGTTTGCTGCGCCGACTCTCCGTCGCTGCCTGCCTGCGGGCGAGTTTCCTCATCGCGGTCCGCCGGGACTTGTTCCTGCCCACCCGTCTGGTTTCATATTTGGAATTCTTCCCTCCGTACCGACCTGCTGCAGCCACTCGGGACTGTTTTCTGCCTCCCACATACCCTGTGCCTGCACTTCTCTCTGTCTAGAAGCGTCTGGGCCCCTCCTCCTCCCTCTTCCAGCCAAATTCCTGCTTATTCTCCAGGTCTCGGTGCAAACCCTAGCACCATTAAACTTTCCATGATCCTCTCAAACACGCCGGGGCTGGTTTCTCCACGCTCTCACCAACCCTTGATCGCCGTGTTGTGTTGTAATTATCTGTTTGCCTGAAAGTCTCTCCCTCAGACTCAGCTACCTCAGGGGGTGGTCCTGTTTTGTTTGTTTTCTTTCTTTCTTTTTTTTAAAATTTTCAACGTTTATTTTTGAGCGAGAGATACAGAGCGCGAGTGGGGAAAGGGCAGAGAGAGAGGGAGACACAGAATCCGAGGCAGGCTCCAGGCTCTGAGCCGTCAGCACAGAGCCCAACGCGGGGCTCGAACTCACGAACTGCGAGATCATGACCTGAGCCAAAGTCGGACGCTTAACCGACTGAGCCACCCAGGCGCCCCTGTTTTGTTTTCATATTTTTATCGCTAATGTTATTATACTTCTCTGCTAAACATGCGCCAACTGACTACAGAGCTTAGGGACTGTTACGCAGGTGACATCTGTAGCTAACTCATCCCACCCGAGGTGTTTACGGAACATTGGACTTCTCTCATGGAAAACAAGGGATCATGCGGAGAAAAATGCAGAATGCTTCAGAGCGAAGTCACCCGAAATGCTAACATACCTGGGGGGAGCATTTTTTTTTTTTTTTTTTTTTTTGTGGCAGAAATAAAACAATAAGACTTTGGAAAGTCCTTGTGAGACATTCGGCTGTTGAGAACTTTGACATGATGATGTTACAGAAGAAAAGAGTCAGTAGAGACCAGTTTCCTGACTGCTTCTCACTCGCCTGCAGTCCCACTGATTTCAAATGCTGCCCCCTTCAGGCAGGGCAATGAGTTACATGGATGGGGCTTTCCTGGCATCGGCATGTGAACCATCATGTACCTGGAATGACAGGTCTGTTTGCTTGCTAAGTCACCGTTTCCATGCTCACCGATGACAAGGAAGTGAATATACGATGGGTGCCATTTTGTTTAACTCAGCAGTGGACAGAGTACGAGACTGGAAGTCAGAAGACTCCGAGATTCCTGCCTTGCTCTGCCACTCCCTGCTAGTGTGACCCTGAGCTCTAAGCTTCTCAGTGGTGTCATCCTCAAAATGGGGGTATAACAACTGACAGCGGTAATGGCCTCACAGGGCCGTAGAGACGGTCAAGTGAGAAACTTAGATATTGCTAGAAGAGACTTGTTTTAAAGGGTAAAACAATGACTTTCACAGCTGTGAAAGAGACGAGCATCAAAGACTTGATTTAACTCGTCCACTGTCAGTGTGGACATCAGTAAGATGTTAAAACTGATTCAGATGGGGATTGGACTCACAGAGATGTTTGTTCTCCACAGCATGCCATTCCTCCGCGCGGCGCAGGAACGGGAGTCCGTGCGTCCCTAGGCACAGGGAAAATTGTGGGGTCAGTTTTCTACAACTTAACTTCTTTCCCTGTAGATTTGGTAACTGGCTTAGTCAGTCAAGAATAACCCAAGGTGCACATCCCCACGGAGGCTGGTAACTCGTGGAAGATTCACTGGAGAACCCACAGCCCTCCATTACAAGGACACCAGGATTCTCTTCTGCAGATTTCCTCTGGCCGCGAGCTGGGTTTCCTACCGCTGGAAGGTCTCTCTTGTCCTCTTTCTCCTTGAAAAACCACTTCACACCTTGACCCTACCCCTCCCGCCCAACCCTCTTCACTTGACCGGATCCAACCCATTTTCGCCATTGTCCCTTCCTCCTTAGGGACCCTTCCCTTCCAAGATCCATTCTCCTTTCTTTATTTTTCCTTTCTTCTGTGCTTTCTTTTTCTTTTCTTTTCTTTTTTTTGGTTTTATTTATTTATTTTTTAAATTCTATTAAAATTTTTTTCAACGTTTATTCACTTTTGAGAGACAGAGAGAGACAGAGCAAGAACGGGGGGAGGGGCAGAGAAAGAGAGAGAGAAGGAGACACAGAATCCGAAGCAGGCTCCAGGCTCTGAGCTGCCAGCACAGAGCCTGACATGGGGCTTGAACCCACGAACCGTGAGATCAGGACCTGAGCTGAAGTCAGATGCTTAAGTGACTGAGCCATCCAGGCACCCCTCTTTTTTGGTTTTAAATATTTATTTATTTTTGAGAGAGAGGAAGAGAGAGAATCCCACGACCGTGAGATCCTGACCGGAGCTGAAATCAAGAGTTGGACGCTCAACTGACCAAGGAACCCAGGCGCCTCCTTCTGTGTTTTCAATGGTTCCCCTCCTTCTTCTCTATCCTTCATGCCCCATGGTTTAGAAACATTTTTAAATATCTCTTAATTTATAGTTGTAGTGTCCTCTGGTTTTGTAACGTTTTTCTGTAATCTTTACATCCAACATGGGACTCAAATTCACAACCCTGAGATCAAGAGTCCGATGAAATCCCTCTTAATTTAAAAATAAACAAAAATATGAAACCGTTCCACCTATATTTATGCAGTAATGCTGCGTAACAAAAGAACACTTGACATTTTGACCGCTTATGGCAGAAATCTACCAACTTTTTCCTTAAAGGGCCAGATAGTAAATAGACTTTGTGGACCACATGTGGTTAAGGTCCTATGCACTGGGTTGTTCTTTACAGCTCCTAAAAAATGTACAAGTCAGTTTTAGCTCATGGACCCTATGAAAACAGACTGGAGGCTGATCTGACCTGCCGGCCAGAGTTTGTGGATTCCTGGCCTAAAGAAATAAGGCTTTAGTGTTCCACCTGGGTTCTCCCAGTGACAGAAACCTTTTAAAGATCCACGTTAGCCTTTTAGAGTGAAGCTGCTCCCCACAGCACAGCCCCTGGTGTGGGCCAGGCGCCCGGCACCCGTCGGCTCTCTTACATTTGAATCACGACGTAATTTACAGAAATGCCCTTCCCGTAGCTTTTATAGTAACTGTTTTTCAAAGACAACACACCAGCCCCCACCCAGAGGTTTAAAAAGCACTGCTAGGCGTAGAGTAGACGCTCAGTATATACTCAATAAACACTGATGATCGGTGAGCGAAAAGAAAAAAAAAAAAAGAAATAAGGTTTTAGTTTTCATTCACGTCTCTGAGGCAGAGTACGACACGTGTCCATCTCCCCACTGATGTTGGGAGCCATGTGCTTGCTTGGCTGGTGGGATGTTAGCAAGTGTGGCATGAGAAGAACACGCCTGGGGCCTCCGCGGGTCCAAGGAGGATGAAAGCCGTGTGGATCAGACCGGGACCCGGACCCCAGCTTGGAACCATGGCCGCCTGGGCCCAGCTTAGCTCCGCCAAACCTCGGCCAGCCCGTGTGTTGTGCGGTGTGGATGGCTGACTACTTCAGCGTGAGCACGGGATCTGGGGCCTGCAGCTGTTTCTGTCTTGCTGCTGAAAATCTTAGACTAGTGCTCCCGCGCATTTGGTCAGGGACCACCCGCAGGGCGTGAGCAGAATCACCTGCACTTGCTAAGTGTCAGTCTGGGGCCTCACCTTAGAGGGAAGAATTTGAACTATCTGGGAGGGAAGACTATAATAATGTGCCTTATTTCTAAATTCCCCAGGGGGGTTGGGAAACCTGTCTCAGACTTTTTACAAGAGTTCTTTGGGGCAGGTTGATAATAGCAACTTTAAAAAAAAAATTTTTTTTTAATGTTTGTTTATTTTTTCTTTTGAGAGAGAGACAGAGCAGGAGTGGGGGAGGGAGGGGCAGAGAGAGAGAGACACATACACACACACACACAGAATCTGAAGCAGGTTCCAGGCTCTGAGCTGTCAGCACAGAGCCCGATGTGGGGTCAAACCCACCAACTGCGAGATCATGACCTGAGCCCAATCATGATGCTTAACCGACTGAGCCACCCAGGCGCCCCGTGATAGCCACATTTGTTGGATACCTGCCGTGCACCAGGTCCTCTGCATACACACACGACCTCATTCCTAAACCCTATAACGACGCCTCTGTGAGGGAGGTTTGGCTGTCCCCGTGTTACACTGGAGAAAACTAAGACTAGAGAGGGTCGGTAACTGAGCCAGGATCCCACGTCTATCAGGGAGGAGGGTCAGGCTCACCGGATGCCTCCTCACAGCCTGCTGGCATACTTACTTCGGTTACACCTTCAGTTTTACTGGACTTCGGTACTTAGGCAAATCAGCTTGTGCGGTCAGTCCTTCCGATCAAAACAGCACAGTGAGGCCAAGAGAAGACCACATCAAGGAAAGGAGGGGAGGATGACATCGCGAGGCTCTGTCTGCGGGCCGTTGGTCCAGGGCAAGGGAGGCTCGAGGGCTTGGTCTGCTCTGTTTGCGCTGATAGGCTATTGCTGGTTCCTGACGATGTAGAGAAAGGAGGCAGAGAGGGTCGGCAAGGAAGGCAGGCCCTGGGCCGTGGGGTTGAGTGGTCACACCTGGAATGCTTCACTAGAATGAGCCAGAACCTTTGGAGAGGGCAAACATCCCCAGAGACGGGCCACATTCCCTTATGGTGGCCTGGGGAGGGTGCTTACAGTGCTGCCGGTCAGGCCGTCTCTCCGGATTTGGACCCAGTAGGTCTGACTTACACGTAGGGACCTTCCCGCTGAGCAAGCTTCCTGAGTCAGATGCTGATGCCTTTAAACCACAGTTTGAAAAACACTGCACTAAAGAAATGATTCACGAACATTAGATTTTCTCTTATATATATAATATATGTGTTGTGTAATTCTGAAATGCAGAAAAATAAAAGGGAAAATAATCACTTGAAGTCCCACCTGTCGGGGATACGACTATCAACATTTTGATGTGTATTCTCCCACGTCCCTCCTGTGTGTGTCTCATATATAGATGGGGCCATATAGTAGATATATATATACACATACATATAGTAGATATATTGCACTTATATATGTATCTACTATATTTATTATATGTATACTATATATACTATATATCTACTATACATACACACACATATATATAGTAGATATATGGCACTTAACAATATCTCTTATTCACTCTTCCATATCAATAAATATAAACCTACATCCTGTTTATGGTAGATTTTCAGGTATCAGTGAGAAAGTTGTTTTGGGGGATAGTCTGGGATCTTTCACCTCCTCTTCAACTTGTGTTGTCCAGCAAACACCTACTACCCTTGGGTGAAGCCAGAGCTTGGGGTTCACTTCTGAACCTCGGTGCCCTGCATTTCGCTATGCTTTACAGAGAATCCTGCCTGGGCCCGGAAGTGGGGAGCTACTGGCTGGTTCTGGGCAGAGAAGCAATCTTGACGGGCTTTTGGGCTAATGTTCTGGGGCGTTAGCAAGCAGTCAGGGGAATTTTCAGCCTCTGACGCTAATCCTGAGCGCTTCCGGCTCTGAAGGCACCATCCATCTGCAAGATTTGCAGCTTTGGGTTATGCGGAATGTCCGTCTCGAGTCCCGCCCCCACCCCCCACCCACAGCAGCCCCACCGGGATGGGGTTCAGGAGGATTCAGGGATGCAAATAGCGGGCCAAGAGAAACCAGAGCCACCCCCGGGCTCCCTCTCCCCTGAGGGCCCCACAACAATGCAAAGTTCAAATCTATGGTTACTTGGAAGCACATTTGGGAACAATCAGGGGGCCCCTGACCTCTGACATGTGACCCCAGGCCCGCCCTCCCTGTCACAGAGGCCTGGCTTGAGGCCTTGGAACCAAATGGAAAAAAAAAAAGGTGTTGTCGAGGCCTGTTTTTTGAGAAGAAATGAACTTAAAATACTTAAAATGAACTTAAGTTTCTCTAGGAAACTTAAAAAAAAAAAGTAACAGGAATAATTGGCTTCAGTCTAAGAGATAAACAAACAACAAAGCAAATCCTTTAACCTCCTATTTGAGGCCGTAAAGAGGCTGCATTTGTATTTTCCTGGTGCTTTTATGACCCAGGGGCCGGCCTTTCTCTGCCTCCGGACTGGGCCGGCACAAAGCCCGGCTAAT
Source organism: Paguma larvata (assembly GCA_030068075.1). Lineage (NCBI taxonomy): Eukaryota > Metazoa > Chordata > Mammalia > Carnivora > Viverridae > Paguma > Paguma larvata. Next base: position 16,296,726 of record CM057835.1, read on the forward strand.
CACAGAGCAGTTTCGGAAATGAGGGTCTAGAATGGAATTTCCTCCACACGCCCTTCGGGCTGCGGCCTCCTCCCCGAGCTGCCCCCTCTGCAGGGCTCTGGGCCCAGCTCTGCACAGGGCTGGAGAACAAAGGGACTGTTTCTCTGAATTTTCCCTGGAGCCCAGGCAACCTTGTGTGGTACAAAAATTCAGTAAAAGCAGCTCTTAGGTTCCCTTCTCGGCTCTAGGACGGTCAGAGGAAAATAAATCAAGTGCTACGCGGACATCCCTGTGGGCGGAATACAAAAATGTATGTTGTAGCTAGGAGGCTGGCCCTCCAGCGGCTTACTGTTGAGCTGGGATGTCACCGCTAATCGGAACGCAGGGGAAAAGTCAACTCACAATTCAAGACGGCAATCCGAGCGATTGCTTGACAGGCAGACGCAAGGTACAGGCCTTCGGAGTTTGGTAACTGTGACGACGAGTCCCATGATCTCACCCCCATGTGGAATTTAAGAAACAAAACAAATGAGCAAAGGAAAAGAAAAAAAAAAAGAGAGAGAGAGACAGACAGACAATCCATAAAACAGACTCTTAACTCTAGAGAACAAACAGTTGGTCGCCGGAGGGGAGGTGGGTGGGTGGGGGCTGGGTGAAACAGGTGAAAGTGATTAAGAGTGCACCTGTCTTATTGAGCACTGAGTGATACACAGAATTGCTATAGCATACACCTGAAACTAATATAACGTATGTTAATTACATTGGAATTAAAATAAGAGTTCAGTAATTGTTTAATATTTGTTCAGCGTCTCTACTAGACAAGACGGAATCGCAAAGACCCTATGGTGGTATCTTGTCTCAAGAGATGGCTGCCGCCGCTCCTTTCCTTCCGGTACGCACACGCCACGCCCTCCTGGAGAGGCGGAGTCTAGGTCTTCACCACCTTGGGTCTGGGCTGGCCTATGACTGCTTTCACAGATACATATGATGGAGGTTATGCTGTGCTAGTTAGTTCCATGCCCACCTTTTAAGAAGACTGGCAATTTCTGCTTCTCTCTTAGAACCCAGCTGATAAGAAACCACATGGAAAGTCCAAATGGAGGACTGTTCCGGCTCTAGGACGATAGCCCCAGTTGAGTTTCTGCCAAGAGTGCCACCTCGCCAGCCACGTGAGGGAGCCATCTTGGAAATAGATCCTCCAGCCTCACTGACCCACCTCAGCTGATGCTACCTGATGCAGCTGGTGGCTGTCGTGCCCGGCTCTGTCCCGGTGGCAAAACTGAACACCTCGATGACAGCTGTTGCATTCATTTATCTGTTTCGGTCTCATAACAATCCTTTTAAGAAGGTATTATTAGTATTATCCCCACTTTGTAGATGAGGGGCTGAGATTAAAGAGGTGAAGCTAGCAAGAGAAGTCGTGAGAATATAGGTTGTATCTGGGGGCTGGCGCATATACCACTTTGATGGGAGGCAGGAATATCAAGTAGTAAGTTGTTTGATATAAAAAAAAAACCAAGGCGGATGGGTTGGGATTGCATTAAAGAGGGACTTATGTGGCAAGATAAGTTAGCACTTAATTTAATAATGGCCATTTAAAAGGGGCTACTGGAAGCTTCTGGGGAGGTGACAGGGTAAAAATAACATAAGACAAGTGGTTGGATGTAGGATAGTTTGAAGGGACAAGAGGCGGATGGCCCAGCAAAGAGAGTTAGCTGTTCTGGAGGGAAGTGACAGGTTGGCTGTCTGGCATGCCAGCCTCCGAACGGAAAGCCACATGCAAAGACTTAAAAAAAAAACCCCAATGGCGTTAGGATGAGATGGCCAATGGCTCCAGAAATTTGAATCTGAGCGCCCAAAGGAGATACCACCGTAGCAACTGGGAATGCCTGAAGGAGAGACTGTTTGGGGAGGGAAGTACAAGTAAAATATTGGTTTGCGAGCATGATTCGTTTCAGAAACATGCTGGTAATCCAAAGCACTTGCATATCGAAGCGAATTTCAAGAATCGTCGGCTCCGGTGTGATCACGCGACACTCGGCACCCCGTACTACTCGTATTGCAAGACATCGATCGAGTTATTAGAAAGGTTTGCTCGTCTTGTGGAACACTCCCAAAGTAAGTTCCTCGCAATCCAAGGTTTTACCTACATCTGCAAATACTGATTTGCGGAACTGGAACAGAATCGAGGAAGAGGAGTTGGGTTTTAGACAAGCCGAAACGAAAGAACTGACAGAGACGTGGAGCTTGTGGCCCATGCCCTCAGTGGTTTGCCGTCCTGAGTTCTCTGTCTGTCTTACACATACATGTGCCCATCCGTGCACACATGGACCCATGACACACACCCACGCCAGACAGCAAGTAGAAGTATGTAATAAGTAGTCATAAAAAGAGCAAATTGCCAAAACGTTTGGTACAGAGAATAAATGCTACGGGCGACATAGAGAGGAAAGAACGCTGGCCCCGCGGTATCCAAAAGGCTTAGAGCAGAATCAGGAGGAGGATGTTGCTCTAAGACAAGCGTCCGGGACGTGGAGGGGCTGTCGACGGGAACATATTTCACAGCCAGCGCGCGCGCTTCGAACACGTGATTTTTAACGTATGAGGTTGATAACTTTGGCTCTTGTAAATAACACCAAGAGGAAAGTCTCTGTAAAGAGAAATTTTTGCACGCATCTGATTTTCCTTCGAAGACAGATTCCTAGAAATGGAGTTAGTGGGCCGAAGGGTGATAATTTCAAAATATTCTCGATGATCGTGGCCCAATCGCCTGCTGAAAGTTGCCAACCCGCACGTTGTCCAGGGGCGTGGAAAAGGCACTTCCCGCCACTCAGCTTGCCACGGAGTGAGAAGAGGGCCTAGAGCGGTGGGCGCTGTCTGACCTTGTGTGCAAATGACACTCGTTTAAAGATAACCCAAGGGGCGTCTGGGCGGCTCAGCCGGTTAAGCATCCAACTTCAGCTCAGGTCATGATCTCACAGTTTGTGGGTTCTGGCCCCATGTCCGGCTCTGTGCTGACAGCTCAGAGGCTGGTGTCTGCTTGGGACTCTGTGTCTCCCTCTCTCTCTGCCCCTCTCCCGCTCCCGCTCTGTCTCTCAAGAATGAATAAATGTTAAAAAAAAAAGATAACCCACAATGTTAACCATGGCTAACTCTGGGTGCTGGGGGTTTAGAGGAGACGAATTTTCCTCTTTAAACTTTTCTGTATTATTATAAATTTCCTAAGTAGTTTGCATATTCTTTAAAACATTTTTTTTTAAGCAGTAAAAGTAATACCTCAGGAAAACTGTGCTGTCCCAGCTCTCCTGCTGACAGTGGCATGTCTGAAACAGCTGGTAAGGGTCTCGGAGAGGCTCCTTCAAGCATCAGGGGCACTTAACACCCCTCCCCTGAGTGGCTCAGTCGGTTGAGTGACTGACTCTTGGTTTCGGCTCAGGTCGTGATCTCGAGTTTTGTGGGTTCGAGCCCCGCATCGGGCTCTGCGCTGACGATGTGGAGCCTGCTTGGGATTCTCTCTCTCTGCCCCTCCCCTGCTCTGTCTGTCTCTGCCTCTCTCAAAATTAATAATTTTTAAAAAAATTTATCAAAAATAAATAAATAAACCCTTCCCCTGAGTGCCGCCTCAGACTGATGGAGTCTGTGTTTCCAGGTGGGGTGGGGCCGAGTTGCGGGTATTTTTTAAAGTCACCCGTGTACCCTGCATTAACTTAGGGGCGAACACCCCTGAACCAAAGGGTCTAAGGAGGCCTTGAAGGCCGCGCCGAAGACGTCATCCTGGCCGGGTGTGACGGAGCACACCGTCACCTGTGCGTCTGCGGTGCCCTGGCTGTGGGCGGAGGGTGGTCTGATTCTTATCCACCAACCTCTGCAGACAATGAGTCAGAACCAAACAAAACTGCCTCTCTCGTTAGGGCCGCCGGCACCTCCTCCATTCCTAGCGCCGGGGAGATGAGACGGGAAGGCCGGGCAGAGGCTGGCTTTGGCCCTCCCTTCCTGGGTCAGGGAAGCAAAACTGGTGGTCTCTTCCTTTTTTTGGGGGGGGCTTGTGTTGGGGAGAGAGAAGTGGAGGTGGGGGGTGGAAGGGAGAGGTAGGGCCAGGCCGGTGAGCTCCTGCTTCCTCCAGGCCAATGGGGAGCTGCCACCTCACGCTGGCCGGGCTCCGGCCTCCTCCGAAGCCTGAAGATTAGGGCAATTCAATCCCTCGCTCCTCTCCTCGGGCTCTTTCTGTGGGGTGGGGGCTGGGCCTGCCGCGTTCCCTCAGCAACAGGGCCGGAGGCTCCATTGTGCGGAGGGCCTCGGGCGGGCGCCGGGAAAGCAGTGGGGGAAGGAAGGGAGGAGCCGCGTCTTTCTAGGGCCTTCCCTTCTCAGAGGTCGTGGAGGCCGATGACACGCTAGAGCCCTGAGTTCCAGAAGGGGAGGGCAATTCTTTAGGGTCCTCGGTCCCTCCCAGGGAGGAGAAGGCCAGAGAGGAGGAGCCTGTGGGCACAACAGAGCTCATTGTTAGGGTGCTGGAAACCAGGGCAGAGCCAGGCCCGGCTCCCTGCCGGGAGCAGCCGTGTTAGACGGAGCTCCAGGGTGCACAGCCTTCTCTTCGATGATGATGAGGGGGAGCAGGCCAGTCCCTGACAACCCCGCTTGGTGGCAGGGCCTGGCCTCCGGCCCCGAGTCCTCACAGCTGGCATTTTCTGACCAAGCTAAGTAGTCTTCTTAGCATTTCTTTTTAAGTTTGGTTACTTATTTTGAGAGAGACCAGGGGAGGGGCAGAGAGAGAGGGACACAGAGAATCGCATGCAGGCTCCATCCACCCTGTCGGCACAGAGCGGGATGCGGGGCTCGAACCAGGGGAAACCAAGGGAGGCTTAACCGACTGAGCCCCCCAGGCGGCCCTTCCCTCTACTTTGTTGTGATCATGTCTCCCTGTCCTCAAGCCTTTTCCAACCCTGCCCCTGTGCGTCCATCTGTCCCGCATTCCTTCTGCCCATTTGTCGTTTATTTCCTTCGCACACCCCCACACGCATCCCCTGCAAAAACAAATGAAATCTCCCGCTCTCTTTCCGGGCGCAGTCTCTGTCAGGACAACACAGGCCCTGCTGGCCTCGAGGGGGTCAGGAAAGCCATCCAGGCCTTGAGACCCATCCAGACATGAGACGCTTTGGACAGGTTCTGTCACTAGTGATTTTTAGGTGTCATGGTACTTAAACACGTGAGCTTCCAGATCTAAAAACACAGCCACTCTGGGGCGCCTGGGGGGCTCCGTCAGTTAAGCGTCCGACTTCTGCTCAGATCACGATCTCAGCGTTTGTGAGTTTGAGGCCCACGTCAGGCTCTGGGCTGACAGCTCAGAGCCTGGAGCCTGCTTCGGATTCTGTGTCTCCCTCTCTCTCTGCCCCTCCCCGGCTCCTGCTCTCTCTGTCTCTCAAAAATAAATAAATATTAAAAAAAAAAAAAAAAAGAAGTGTCTTTTGGAGGGATACCTTGCTGTTTTCAGTAATTCCCCTGGTGCCGTTTCCTTGGGGACCGTTGTTTCAACCTGGAGAAGATCATGATATTAAGTGTCCTGTTAAGGACAGAGGAGACTCAGCCGCTGTTTCCTGAGGTGCCTTCGATTGCTGACCACACCCCACCACAGGGGAACAGCACCCAGGGTCCGCAGGGCAGAGCGGTGACCCCGACTCTGACCCCTCCCAGGGCCCGCTCCCCACTCCCCCACACGAATGAACTAAGCCCAGTTCATTTCTCCCGGCAGGGGGCGGGGGAGGGAGCCCAGGCCAGCGTCTGGCCGGTGACCGGCTCTCCTCAGTTCAGCAGCCTGCACGGCACCTACGCGATCGGGCTCCACTTTCCGCTTCTGCACGGGGGCTGCTTCCACGAGTAAGAAAATTCACACGTGTTCAACACGGAGCCCCATGCCTGGGACACAGCAAGTGCGGTAATCCCGTCTTTGAAGTTTTGGCCTTGGGAAAGTGCCTGGGTTATCACCAGAGCTCAAAACAAAATAGCGTGCAAGGATGGTTATTATTACAGGGGGGTTCCAGAACGTGGTCACCCAGGGTCACCTGGCCAGTTAGGCGGTGCAGTGTGCATTTGAACTCAAACACTCAGCAACCTGGGGCACCTGGGTGGCTCAGGCGGTTAAGCGTCTGACTCTTGATTTCGGCTCAGGTCATGATCTCATGGCTCGTGAGATCGAGCCCTGCATCCGGCCCTGCACTGACAATACGAAGTCGGCTGGGGATGCTCTGTCTCCCTCTCTCTCTGCCCCTCCCCAGCTTTCTCTTTCTTGCTGTCAAAAATAAATAAATTTTATAAATTTTTAATAATGAATTATATAAATTTTTATTTATTTTTGAGAGCTAGAGAGAGAGCAAGTGGGGGAGGGGCAGAGAAAGAGGGGGCGGGAACAGAGGATCCAAAGTAGGCTCCACCCTGACAGCAGAGACCCCATGTAGGGCTTGAACCACGAACCGTGAGATCATGACCTGAGCCGAAGTTGCATGCTGAGCCGACTGAGCCACCCAGGCCCCCCAGTAAAATAAATAAACCTAAAACAACCCACTCGGCAACTGTGAGCTCTTCCCAAAGCAGCCACCACCTCGCCTGCATCAGGACAGTTTTAATTATTTTTTTTTAATTTTTAATTTTTGACAGACATAGAGACAGAGTGTGAGCAAGGGAAGGGCAGAGAGAGAGAGGGAGACACAGAATCTGAAGCAAGCTCCAGGCTCTGAGCCATCAGCACAGAGCCCGACGCAGGGCTCGAACTCACAGACCGTGAGATCATGACCTGAGCCGAAGTCGGCCGCTCAACCGACTGAGCCACCCAGGTGCCCCGGGACAGGTTTATAAACGGTTTGCCTTACCTGAGTCCTTAGCGGTTTGTTCCGTGCAGATGAGCCCATTACGTCGGTGCGTTGGAGACCTGCCGGAGGTGGTCCTTCGGGGGTGGCTGTTGGTGCCTGGTGCGCAGGTGGAGAAAGAACAAGACGGACGCAGCGACCGCAATGTCTCTGAGGCTCCCGGGAGGGCTCGCGGCCCTGCCTGTGCCCCCGGGTTCTGGGGCCAGGCTGCGGTTTTAAGGCCCCTACGGAGAACGGCTTCACGCAAAGCCCCAGGAGGTGGGTTTCCCAGGCTGCTGTGATCTCAGGGGAAGGGGACCATTCCCTACAGATGTATCGGGTGGATCCAGGTTGCGTGATAGCAAATGTGCCCGACGAGCTAATACTAAATCATTCTTCCGAGGCCCTCATTCTGTTTAGGGCCCGCTTTTCAAACAAATATGACTGTAGAAGCACGGGAGTGCGGGTCCATAATCCCATCTGGGCCTGGGAAGGGCTGGGGGGGTGCAAAGCAGGGGCACAAGGGCCTCATGTTCTTCCCAAGGCATCTGGGGAAGGATCTTCGATGTGGTATCTGTTTTGTGATCTGTGCTGGGGTTTCTTGCTCCTCTCTGCTAATTTTTGACCAAGAATGGAAAAGGGGGGGACAGAGGAGGGCATGGGGGTGAACGGTGGCAGGGAGGGAGGCTGTCTCTCACCCAACACATGTGTGTGTACACACACACACACACACACACACACACACACACACACACCCTCTAGCAGTTTTAGAGAATAACAGTGCCACCTGGTGGTGACTTCCATGCACAGCCTCCTCTAAGCCTTAGCGGGAGAACACAGAACACGACCTGTCTTATTCTGAGCTTATTTGCTCCGCTTTCCCACAGCTGAAAGTCCCTCCTTACCTCCTATCTTTTTCTCAGAAAGTGAGCCAAACCGTGAATGTGCTTCTGAGAAGTGCTTTAGAGCATTCCGGGAGGTGCTCCCGGCGAGAGAGACAACACTCAGGAAAACAGCCTCCCAACGGAACTCCCAGTCCCCAGAGTCTCAAAACCTTGGCCTTGTGCTTATTTGGGAAAGAGGCAACAGTCTCGAGAAATGGAGGTGTGCGGAGAAAAGGCTCGATCGCAGGAATTGATTCCGGCCACTGTCCGACCCTGTGCATTTTGAAAAAATCTGCAAATTCCCAGAAGAGCAAGGAACCCTTTAGTATCAATATCCTCCCTGTCTGCTTCCCTGACTGGAGCGTGGTCTCTCCCGTCAGGGCTCAGCTCACTTTGCTACAATTGTGAGAAATGGCATCCATTTGCAACACCCTGTGTTCCCACCCCCTGCCAGGCACTGTGCAGCCAGCGGGGTTCTTACCGCTGCAGGTGACTTCGGGGTCGATGTAAGCACATGGGGAAGGGGGGGGTCTTTATTTTCCTCTGGGAATGGGACATACAGGTCACAGCTGATCTTTATCTCCCTCAGTCCGCCAGATAGTGAACACCATGAGCGGAGCTCACTGCCTGGTACATACATCGTGAGGGTCCGGTAACTGCAGCTACGAAGGTACCAGGAGGAACAGAACTACATGCACGCGTGCAACAAACATCTCTGACTCGGGAGCAATGCAGCTTTTTCAGTGCTTTGGGATTTTATTTGATTTTTTTCATGTTTATTTTTGAGAGACACAGAGCATGAGCAGGGGAGCTAGAGGGGTAGAGAGAGAGGGAGACCCAGAATCTGAAGCAGGTTCCAGGCTCTGAGCTGTCAGCCCAGAGCCTGATGTGGGGCTCGAACTCACAAACTGTGAGATCACGACCTGAGCCGAAGTCGGTTGTTTAACCGACTGAGCCACCCAGGCACCCCCGCCCCCCTAGTGCTTTGGGATTTTAAAAGGACTCCTTACAAGGCATCACCATCTCTACCTGTGAGCCTTTTTATTCATGGAGGAGTTCGGGGAGTCCTTTCCAAGTACTAACTCGTGGGTCCTTGCAAAATCCCCTGGAAGTGACTGGCCAGGAAAGGGAACGCCGGCTTATCATTAAATCTGAGCACAGAGGCAGTGGAGTCAGGACAAGGAACAAACAATTCTTTGAATGCCCTCCCTCCAAAGACCGGAGCAGTAAAACTCGCCGGGACACAACCTGGTTTTGCACTCTGAGTGCTTGGTAAGGGAGACTCCGTATTCACCCCGATGCAGGGAAGGGCTCAAGCTCTGAAACATGATTCTGGGTTAGTCCGGAAGCAGGACAACAGAGAGGAGACTTGGAGGGCTCCCACCATCCCTTCTCCTCCCCAACAAGCGAGTACAGGTGGAATCAGGCTACAAGGAGTGTCAAGAGGACTTCGAGGTGCAGGACGCAGATCGGCGTGCTGACAGCCAGCGCCGACGGGGGTGGGGGAGGGGCGGGGGGAGGAGAACCCGCTTCCTTGCCTTTTTAGCTCCTACTGGCTGCCTGAGTTCCTTCCTCCGCCTTAAAAAATATTTTTTTTTAATGTTTATTTGTTTTTGAGAGACAGAGACAGTGTGCGAGCAGGGGAGGGGCAGAGAGAGGGAGACAGAATCCAAACCAGGCCTGACGCGGGGCTCGAACTCACGAACTGCGAGATCATGACCCGAGCCGAAGTCGGACTCTTAACCGACTGAGCCCCCCAGGCGCCCTCTCCTGCCATCTTTAAAAAGCGTTCCTCCCCATCTCGGCTTCTGCACGCATCACCTCCTCCTCTCATGTCCAGCTCTCCGCTTGTAAGGGTCATTGTGGGTGACACTGGCCCACCCAGACAACACGGGACACTCTCTACGTCTCAACACCGTTAGTCACATCTGCCAAATCCCTTTTGCCATGTAAGGGCACCTCCCTGGGTTCTGGGGATTAGGCCGTGGACATGTCTGGGGCTGCTATTCTGCCCCCCACCCTGGGAAATCAGGGCAGAGAGGCCGAATAACGTCGCAAGGAAGGATTCTGGTAATATGGAAATCTCTCCAGGACATCACTTTCTCTACGTCCAAGGGCTACAGAATTTTTCACCCACGAGTTGCCCGTCGGAGCTCTGAAACGTGCCAATGTGACCTGGGCTTCTTGACCTGTCAGCCACCTGGGCCGCGAGAGGTCACTCCCGGGACCCTCCCGAGCCGGGGGAGGTGAGACGTGGGAGCGGCGGAAGCTTCTTCCTCCGGAAAGCAGAGAGAGCCCTCGGAAGCTCCGTTACCCGCTGGGCTGGCCAGCCACTCGGGTTGGTAAGGTGTTGCCCTTGGCCACGCCCGTCGCGGGGAATGGAAAACAGGTTTTGTAACAACCAAAGCACATCGAGTGCGTCCAGACCATCTCTGATGGGACTGTTTCTGGCTTCGAGTTGGTAAGAGGCATCCTGATGGGAGCCCCATAGGCCGACTGTGAGCGTCGCCTTCTGCTTCCAGGGAGCCATGTGCAGAGTTCTCAGCAGAGAAGGCCGGTTCCTGAATCCCAGGACCTCCACGACGGCCCTGCCCGCAGATCTGCCCTGCTGGCACGTCTATTAGTGGATTCTAAGAGCTGATCTGGGCGCCCGGGCACCTCGGACTCCCCTGTGCTGTAGCGGAGACCGCGGCCCGCACTGGCCCTGAGCGCTTACGACTTACCGCTGCCCGTGTCTCCCGGTTCTGTGGCTTGGAAGTCCCCAGCAGGACACTCTTCTTTTCTTTTTAATGTTTATTTATTTATTTTGAGAGAGCATGCACACACCTGCGCACGAGCGGGGAAGGGGCAGAGGGAGCGAATCCCTAGCAGACTCCGCGCTGTCAGCGCACAGCCTGACTCCAGGCTCCATCTCAAGACCTGAGCCGAAACCGAGAGTCGGACGCTTAACCGACGGAGCCACCCAGGTGCCACCCCAGCGGGACACTCTTCACAAACCATGGTCCTTGGGTCAGCACTGAGGTTACAACGACCAACACTTCCTCGGACCCGCTGGTCGATTCCCCTGTAGGCTTGATTCCCTGCCTCCCTTCCCCCCTGAAGAGATAAACACGCGTTCCCTCTTCAAAGCTCTCACCTTTCACACAGCTCTTTGAATCGCTTGATCAGGAAGAAAACTCTTAACGAGGGGTGTGTCAAATAGGAATTTGTTAAGAAGCAAAACATAGAGAAACTTGAATAGTGCCGAGACTGGGCAGGGTTCTCAGAACCAGTGACAGAGGTTGTTCTGTACATTGTAGAATGTTCCGCCGCATGCTTGGCTGCCCACCACTAGATCCGCTATTTCTCATGGGGGGCGATTTTGCCCCCACATGACATCTGGAGCAGATGTTGGTGGTCGGAACTGGGAGCGGGGGCGGGGGGTGATGTCACTGGCACCTAGTGGGCTGAGGGCAGGGATGCTTCCACAATTCGTAGGACAGCCCCTGACAACAGAGAATGATCTGACCCCCAATTTCAACAGTGCCAGCGTTGAGAAACCCCGGTGTAAAGAAATTGAAATGGACATTTTTAGCAGGTCCAACCGGATGAGAGGAAGGACATTCTCCCCAAACAGAATCCTAGTCCCTCTGCTGAGACGGCCAGAAATAGTTCGCTTTAGCTGATAATTATTGGGACGAGTATCCTTGCTGGCGGCACTTCCCGGAGGGAGGCTCGGGGGGCATGTGCAGGAGAGAGGGCACGTGCTTTTTCTTACAGAAATTTTTTTAATTCTTAAGTAATCTCTCCACCCAAGGTGGGGCTCGAACTCACAACCCGAGATCAAGAGTCACGTGCTCTGAGCCAGCCAGGTGCCCCCAAACATGCTTCGTTTTAGGGGTGGCTGAGGAGGCACGGGAGAGAGTTAGCACCTGCTGCCTGTGGCAGTCTGAGCACAGATGGCATGCTGGAAACCCAGTACTGGAAAGACGGGGTGGGCCCGGCCACCCGAACGGCAGGCATGGCCGCCTTCACGCTTGCGGTACCTTTTGTTGATTTGGGTTTGTTTTTTGTCTTTCTAGGACCCCCATATCTGTTGAAACAATTCTATCTCAAACTACACTCAAATATTATCCACTCGCACACACAAATGAAGTCAGGCCTCGTTTATAAAAAAATAGGGAACAGATAGATACCAAAGGGGGAAAAAGGAAGTGTGTGCGTCAGCTACGAATCAGTCCACGCCTGGGCCACGAAAGGCTGTAGTTTTTGTTCTGTGAGTACAGCTGGGTGATGAGAAGCAGACGTGGGCTGTCACGGTTCGAGTAGCTGCCGGGTCCCTCCCCAGGGCCCCACCCTGGTGACAATGCCGTGGGCGCAGGTTGCGGGGGGGAGAAGGTCAGCTGCACGGAGCCGAAGAAAGGAGAGGTTAATTAAAATGCCGGTGTGCTCAGCTGCCTGGTGCATCTGAAATAACACTGTTTTCCAACCGCTTTCTTCTCTACCCACCATTAGCTTGAAAGAGAGGAGCTAAAATGCATTTAAAAAATCACGTACAGGAAAATAGACCATCATTCCCTATTTCCTGTTCTGCTCTTTCTCTCTGCCCTTTTGGACCAAAGGATAACACGACACCCCTGGGCTCTCTCCCGGCCTGATGCTCTCAGCTTCAAGTTCTTAGTGGGCAGAAAAGTCAAGAAGGAAGAAGAAGGGGGGGGGCACCTGGGTGGCTCGGTCGGTCAAGCATCCGGCTTTTGACTTGGGCTCAGGTCATGATTTCACGGTTCCTAAGATGGAGCCCCACTTCGGGCTCTGCGCTGACAGCGTGGGGCCTGTTTGGGATTCTCTCTCTCCTTCTCTCTCTCAAAATAAATAAGTAAACTTAAAAAGATAAAAGAATGAAGAAGGGACAGGCTGAGGAAGGTCTCCCCCAGGCAGCACTTTTCAAGACATGATGGAGTGTTGGAACATTCTGGATTTTCTCTGGTCCTTGGGTGACATTTTTTTTTTCTTTCACTAAGGCATGTAATGGAAAGAGGTGACCAGTGAGTGTAGGTGTGAAGGCCCCTGTGGTGGCCCTGATTACTCTTGTTAAAGTTTTCATGTGGATCTTTACCAATCGAAATGGAAAAACGGACAGACTTAGGACGATGCTGGCTCATCAGGACTGCTGACTCTGATGTCGTTCCAAGACAGGGGACTCACCCTTCCTCCCATTGCTGAGCTACTCTAGGACAGGAACGCCCCTCCAGTCCCCGCCCCCGGCTGTCTTCCAGCCCCCAGCACTGGCGTTGGTCAAAGGTGGGGGCCTTAGGCTGTGTCTGTTGGAGCCTGGGTGTGGGGTCCATAACCAGGATCCACCACTTACTTCCTCGGTGACCTTGAGCCAGGCAGCTCTCGGGCTTCCGTTTTCTTGTCTGTGAAATGGGAATGATGATGGCACCTCCCTGGCAAAGGCCTGAGTGAGAAAGTTAGCCTGGTGCCAGGCTCACCGTAGATGCTATCTAAATATTAGCCTTTAGTATCAGGGGTTCAAGTTCTGTCGTGTTCAGCTTTGTACTCATCGAAGACCAGATACCAAAGGCATTTTACTGCTTAAAAGTGTTTTTGTCATAATGGCTTCTATTTACATATTGTACAGATTATTTTCAAAGTGATATTTGAGAGGATTTTGAATGGCCTTTGGTCCTGTTTCTGGACGTGGGCAGAGATGCCTCCGGGAAGGCGTGGGGTGGGGGTGGGGCTTAGGCTGAGATGGACCAGATGTGACACCCCCAGCCCCGGCCCCAGGGCAGACGTGTCCGGAAAGTTCATACGGGCAGGCCAAGGGCTTGAGAGGCCTCTCATACCCGCCTTGGATTCCTTCCATATTTTTCTCTGCAGAATCTTTCTCCAGATCTCAGCCTTTTCTTTGAGGATCACTCTCTGTGCCTCAGGCTCTGTACACGAAAAGTCCCAAGAAACATGGAGAGTGGGGACGATGTGAGGGCATTGACACTCCTGAACTGTACACATTTAAAATGGTTAGGATGGTGAATTTCACGTTAGGTATATTTTGTCTCAATTAAAAAAAAATACAATCACACACACACACACACACATCCCCAAAAAGTGGAACGGGAGGGACAGAAGGGCCTTCACTGGTGATTTGACACCCAGCTCTAGGAGGTTCATTCAAGTCCAGAGTCAGGTCTTCCAAGGCACCTTCCGTGAGCATTTCTGCCTTTTCCTCGCTGCGTGGGCGTGGAGGGGGCCGGGTCGGAGCCCGACTGGGGCTGTGGCTTCTGGGCCCCGAACCCTGGGGAGAGGGACTGCCCGTGAGCATTTTCGGACCGTTCCTCAAAGCAGGAGGGGGTCTAGAGGCTGGGTGGTCAAGCCCGCGCCCAGGAGGCAGCCCCTGAGCATCTTTGCCCTTTTTGGCGCCAAGATCCTGGGAGCAACAGGACAGGACGGGAGAAGGACCCCCCCACTCGCAAGGGTTTGGCGGAGCCTGGCTGCCAAATATGGCCGCCAGCCTCTCCCCCTGCATTCCTTGGGCTCTCTGGCCTCTCGCCCCCCTGCTTCCTGTCATTAAACTAAGCCACCAGCTGGGTTGGGGAGGCCCTGAGTGTGTGTGGAAGCTCAGGGTTATAAAAATGCAAAACTGCTTCCTCTCCAGTCTCACCCCCGCGGACTCTGAAGGTCCAAATTGGCTTCCAGGGCGGAGAGCCCGGGACGAACTCAAGCCTGTGCTGCCCTCTGCTGGGCGTCCCAGCCCACGGCCCGCCCAGGGCTCGACCAGGAGGAGACGAAAGCAAGGCAGGCCCACCAGGCCTGTGGGGAGCTGCAGACCCAAAAGGGACCCCCAGGGGTCCCTTGGTGCAGGTTCTTTGCTGGTATTGCCCCCTTGACTCCGGGCCCCAGCATCCCTCACTGGTCCGACTCACCCCGTGGGGATGCGGACTGGGGTTATTCATTGCAAGCCATTTCCAGCCGTGAGGTCTCTCCCCTTGGGACCTGGGGAGCTTCAGCCGTCCCCCTGGGGAGGGCTCTGGCTCCCAGCTTCCCCGGGGGTGCGGGGAAGCTCTGCTTGTTCCTTCAGGAGGTGCCCTGTCACCTGCCTGTCTTTCCACCATTGCCGCACGCTCCTATTCTCCTTCCAAAACAGAGTTCTAGGTGCTGTCTGACCGAGGCCGAGGCCATCTCGCGAGAGTCCCTCTCCTGCCTTGGGGCCGCTCCCGTCTGACCCTGCAGCCAGTCTGTCGTAATATGTGACCCTGGTGGGCCCCCGTCTGACCTCCTGCAAAGTCCGCCAGCTGTCTAGAGGGCGATTAAAGAAGAGTAGGAAATACGAAGCCCTCCTCTTGTATCTGGCTTCTGATCATTCAAACAAGCCAGACACCTTGGAATCCTTGATAGGCTCCAATGGCCGGCGGTTTGATCTGGTTGTTACCTTTCTTGCCTCAATGATACATTGGGGATAATAAATATAAAATGGGTGTAACAGAAATCGCATGCTGCGTGGGGTTGTTAGCATATAAATGATAGAGCATATGTAAAGCACTTGGCAGAGTACGCAGCACATAGTAGGCACCTTACAAGTGCTGGCCGTTATTTGTTGAAAATCATGGCAAAGTCGTTCCTTTGACTCCGATCGCTCATCAATCTGGTTGCTTGAATATTCATGTCAGCCACTTACCCAGCCGTCTCCCATCTCCTGACTCCGGTGACTTTCACTTCCAGCTTTCCTAAACCACCCACCCTCCTGGCCACCCCCACAACTACTCTGGACTCAGAACTGCCTCTGAAATCTTTTGTGTCCGCATTCACCTGCTGGGAGTATCCATCCTCCTTCCATCCTCCTTCCGGCTCTCTTAATGAGCGCTGCTTTGAAGCCAGCTGGCTTCCTTCCCAGGTGACCCAGGTAGGTGGCCTATCTTCTCTCAGCCCGTCAGCTCTTCCCAGTTTTTTAAAGTTTATTTATTTATTTTGGGAGAGACAGAGAGAGAGCACAAGCAGGGGAGCCGCAGAGAGAGAGGGCGGACAGAGAATCCAAAGCAGGCTCTGTGCTGACAGCAGAGAGCCCCATGTGGGGCTCGAACTCACGAACCGTGAGATCATGACCTGAACCGAAGTCAGACGCTTAATCGTCTGAGCCACTCCGGTGCCCCAGATCTTCCAGGCTTTTAAACATTTCCCTGCTGAGTTTATGTATTCCTGATCTCTTGAATTTTCTTATCAAGGTCTTTAATTCTCTGGCTCGTTCATTCGTTGGGTCGGTGAACATCCGAGAACGCCCTCTGTGTGTTCACATGACATCGGGCGTCAGGCTCACACCATCTCTGCCCTCCAAGCTGAGAGTCCAGTGGAAAGAGACAAAAGAAATACATGAATTCTGCACTTGCAAATTCTGCACTTATGAACTGAGGAAAGTGCCAGGGAAAGAGTGAATAGAATAGAAGAATGGAGAAAAAAGAGGAAGTCCTAGTGGAGATAGTCTTCGGGGATGACAACGGAAAAGCTGTCAGTGAATTTGACCAAAGAGAGGCTACTGGTAACTTCGACAAGGGCAGTTTCGGGAGAAAGGGGTTGGGATTTGAACACTGGAGGAGTTAAGGAAAGTGAAGGAGAGACAGTTCCCACGGCTATTCTTTCTATATAGGCAGGGGACTCGGAGAAAAATTGGAGATAGTACAGACAGGATTGGCCTCCCCTTCAAACGGTATTAAGGATCTCAAGATGGCGGCAGC
Organism: Paguma larvata; assembly: GCA_030068075.1. Lineage (NCBI taxonomy): Eukaryota > Metazoa > Chordata > Mammalia > Carnivora > Viverridae > Paguma > Paguma larvata. The sequence goes on from CM057835.1 coordinate 16,313,133, forward strand.
AGACACTAAACCACTAAACCGAGGACGGGGCCACGCATGGCCGGGAAGTCCATGCCCATGAAGCTGGCTCTGACGGCAAGTTTGTATGCCAACAAGAATAATCTGTTTATTTGTCTATTTATTTTTGTTTTTGAGAATCGTTTGTTTGAAAGAAAGATGTTGATAATGTAGGAAAGAAGAAATACCTTAAGACATGACATCTGGGGGAGAAAACGAGATGGCGGGACCCGAGTGTGTGTGCAGGGGACTGGACAGGAGGGGGTCATGCCCTCTGTCGTAACAGGAAGAAAGACAAATGTGGGTGTCGACAGAAGTATGCTAGTGATGGCTATGGTGGCTTCCACTGTCTTGGTGATGGCCAAGGCCAAGCTCCCAGCCAAGAGGGAGAGGGTGGCAGGAGGAATGGGGGTATTCGCAGAAAGCAACTGTGTGTGGAAGGGGGTTGAGTTTTGGCCAGTGAAAAAAATGGAGGTTGAGCAGATAGAGGCGGTTGTTGGTGTTTGTGAGAGTCATAGTAAGACAGGAAGGAAGGAAGAAAGAAAGAAAGAAAGAGAGAGAGAGAGAAAGAAAGAAAGAAAGAAAGAAAGAAAGAAAGAAAGAAAGAAAGAAAGAAAGAAAGAAAGAAAGTTAAGAAAGGCTGGGAATGAAGTTAGAGACACCCCCCCCAAAGCAGTCTGAATTAGGCTGAATAGTTACTGTTGAAGGGACACCCCAGGAGGTGAGCTGAGCACAGAGGAGTTTGGATCAGACAGCGGATGGTTTAAATGAATTTCTGGGGTGACAAGGCCCAGGATAGCTCCAGGCAGGGGTGGGTTTGGTTGCAGGAAACTGGTCTCTGTTGATGAGGAAGGCTGGGAGGGCCACCAGCACGGAGCTGAATTAGCCACAAAAAATGACAGCACACGGGGTAGAGCATGAAGCTTTGGGACAAGTGCTGAAGGCTTCACGCTGTTTTTCAAGATGGGGGCCAAGAATGCACTATTTAAAAATGTTTTCTTACGGGGGCACCTGGATGGCTCAGTTGGTTGAGTGCGGGACTTCAGCTCACGCGGTGATCTCACAGTTTGTGAGTTTGAGCCCCGCATCCGGCTCTGTGCTGACGGCTCAGAGCCTGGAGCCTGCTTCAGATTCCGAGTCTCCCTCTCTCCCTGCCCCTCCCCTGCTGGGGCTCTGTCTCTCTCTCTCTCAAAAATAAATAAACATTAAATTCTTTTTAATGTTAAAAAAATGTTTTCTTACAAACATCTTTCTGTCTTCAGTCTCGAGGTTCCCTGGTTCTCTCATTTCACCCGAGCTCTCAAATAGCTCCGAGGATGGGGGGAGGCGGACGAGAGGAGCCGCACTTCTCTCCGTGGGCCAGGAGGGGGCGCAAGAGACTGCAGTCGAAGAGCGACTATAGGGAAGGCTCTGGACAACGAAGTGGATGGGACTCTGGGGACCGCTGGGCCTCTTCTCCCAGCAGTGTCCCTCCGCAGGCAGCTAGGGGCTGGGGCCACCTGAGGGTTGGTTCCCTGGCTCGTGGCTGCTGCACCCCATCCCCGCCTCCAGCCTCTCTTCCCCTCTGCCCACTCCCCTAGGGACACCCGGCACTGGATCTAGGCCCCACCCTAATCCGGGATGATCTCGTGTCCAGATCCTTAACTTCCGTATATCTGCTAAGACCCTGTTTCCAAACAGGGTCACAGGTCACAGGGACTGGGGGTTAGAAGGTGGAGCTATCTTTTTGGGGGCCACCATTCAACCCACTACGCCTTCCTTTTCTCTCCTATTTCTAGTTAAATAACCCAATGGGTGGCCCACCTTTTATTTGGGTGAAAATGTTGGTTACTGAGTTTCTACTCTACGTAATACTCTCAGTATCCTGCCCGAGCTAAGGTCTTTACTGGGGCACCTTATTTAATGCTCACAGATACCCCGCGGTACACAGTACCGTCTACACTGGAGACAGTGGAGGCTTTACTGGGTAAACTGCAGAGCAGAGCTCCAACGCAAGGATGCTGCCCTCTCAATCCCATGCTGCCTCCTCTCTCTGGGTAGGATCTCATTTCTACCAAGAAGATTCTCGCAGTTAGAATTTGAGTGGCTCAAGAAATCCAAAGTCTCGAACCACAGGAAAGAGGGGGATGTAAATTCGCGGCGTAAACACTGTGACTCTCGGGAGCACGACGCGTCACCAGCAAGTTACAGAGGATGGAGGGGAAGGCAAACATCGGAACCAGCTTATCTTAGTGACGAACCTGACTTCCGCTACGAGGCGCCGGGCGTCCTGGACCTCGGGTGGGTGGGTGCCCGCATGGTGACGATGCTTCCGAGGAGAAGGCGGCCAGCCAGCCCTGCAGGTGCCAGCGAGCACGTGTGCCACCATGGGAGCGCGTGCGGCACGCAGGTGTACCACGCTGGGATGCGGGGATAGGGGTGGAGGTGGCTGGCAGCTCAGGCTCAGGAACACGTACCCTGGGTGGGAGCCGTCGGCAAGGAGCTTCCCGGAAGTGCTTTCCCAGTCCCTTCCACAAGGCGGCGCCTGCACCCCGGGCTCTTCCGGGCTCACCCCAGCACCTGAGGAAGGTACCAAACCCCTCGGAGCAGCCTTGCAGCAGCATCGACTGGGACATGTACTGCGTTCTCTGGACCGGATGTGAAACCTGGATGGGTGGGCCCTGCAATTGTCCCCGCCCGGGGTGCAGTTTTGCAGAGGCCCAGGGAGCTTGGACTCTGGATCGGCTGGGGACCCCAGGCCCTACAGCACCAGCTCAGAGAGCTTTCAGGCAGTGTGGGCCGAAGAGTTTTATTTTTTTAATTAATTAATTAAAAAAATTTTTTTTGAGAAAGCACATGCGTGAGGAGGGGAGGGAGAGAAAGCAGGGGACAGAGGATCTGAAGCAGGTTTTGTGCAAGAGCAGCAAACTCCAAGCGGGCCTCAAACTCACAAAGTGCAAGATCACGACTGAGCCCAAGCCTGTGCTCAACCAATTGAGGCCACCCAGGTGCCCCCAAGAGGCATTTCAGAAGCCAGCTTCCTGCCCCACGTCCCCCTCCAGCCCCCACCCCCCAAAGCAGACATCTGTTCCCCCCATCTCTCACCTGCGGGGAGATGGCTATGCCACCTAGCTGGGCAGGATCCTGCGAATAGTCGACCTTACCACATTATTTGGGGACAGGCTTCTCAGCCTCTGGACAAGGTCAATGCTATCTAGTAACCGCGGCGGTGTCCACGGCCCTCAGCCCTCTCAGATGGCCCACAGGTGCTCACAGGCTGCCAGCCACGGTCCAGAACCTGCACGTGAGAGGGGAAGCGTGGCCCTGAGAATCACACAACGACATCGAGACATCATGGGTCAGACCTGGAATGAGGGCAAGTCTGTGAGCCGGGCGGATGTGGTTCTACTGCGGAAGGAAAACCTGTCAGAGGAGGCCTGGCGGCCGACGCTGGCGGTGCCCTGCGGTGCTGGCCGGGGCAGAGGCGCTCGGGCTTGGAAGCACTGCAGGCTCCTGGGCAAGGGTGGCCTGTGAGATGGGTGTTTGGGGCAACTTAGCCTGGCGTCCGTACCGGATTCACGGGAGTGTCTCCCCATGTTCCTGTCGTACTGGCATGAATGCCTTCGATGGTGATTTGGCCTTCCACGGGCATGAGATGCGAGGGAGGGCGGGTACCAGCATGCCGACCCCAGAGTGCCACCACCTGGCACCCCCAGCAAGCACACTTGGCCATGCTGGTGGGAATGCCACGGTGTGCCTCAAAGTCATCTATCTCCCTGGGCTGCAACTGGCTCGGGTGACACCAAAGCGTCACGTCAGGTTTTAAGAAACTCTATCCCTGTTTAGCAGTAACTGATTCAAACAGAGAAGTGTCAGATGGCATCATGCCTTGTTAAGAACTACCAGGAAGCCACATCTTGAATGACAAAGTGGATTTGAGGGTCAGGTTTTGTGCTGTTTGCCCAAACTGCTAGTCAGTATAGGCATACCCCCGAGATGTCGTGGGTTTGGTTCCCGATTATTGCCATCGAGTGAATTTTGCAACGCTGTGAATCAAATGAACATTTCGGTTTCCCAGTGTGGATGGAAGTTATGTTTATACTGTAGTCTATTAAGTATGCCCTAGTGTTATGTCCAAATTAATGTACATGCCTTTATTAAAAAATACTTTGTTAAAAAAATGTTAAACATCACCGGAGCTTTCAGCAAATCATAATCAGTCATCTGTGATCAGTCTCGGACCACCAGGACAAATACAATAAGGAAAAGGTTTGAAATACAGCAAAAATTACCAAAATATGACACAGACACGAAATCAGCAAATGCTGTTAGAAAAATGATCCCTACAGACCTGCTTCGTGCAAGGTTTCCACAAACCTTTAATCTGTTACAAAAAAAAAGAAAGAATAATGTTTCAGCGTTGGGGTGCCTGAGTGGCTTAGTCAGTTAAGTGTTTGACTCTTGGTTTTGGCTCAGGTCATGAGCTCACAGTTCCTGGGTTTGAGCCCTGACATCGGGCTCTGTGCTGACGGTGAGAGTCTGCTTGGAATTCTCTCTCTCTGCATCTTTCCCACGGCTTGTGCACTCTTTCTCTCAAAATAAATAAAAAAAAAAAAACTTAAAAAAGTAACGTTTCAGTGTATAAAAAATATTTTTCATAGACTTAGAAGAATGACGTATTAAGCCACACTGTTCACACATGTCATAAAAAATCACTTTCGGCTCTTCTGCTGTGTTGGGAAAACAGCGCGTTTAAGTTGCCAAATTCAAGATGGCATCCCTTCTGCTTTCCGAGTAGGACCGTTTCTTGCAAACTTCATTCAGACAAAGACTTGTATCTCTTCGGAACAATAGTGATGCTCCATCAGGGATGAGCATTTCATGTCATGCCACTTTTGCATTGATTCAGCATTACTCAATAATGAGTGCGTATCTCTTCATGACTGGCTAATAAGCGGCAGCACTGGGGAAGAGTAATGGGCTCCGTTCCGGGTTGAGGTCCTCCCCCGCCTGCACCACTTGCCTGCTGTCCAGGGCGAATTAACATCCCAAATTAGCCTAACAGTTTCCTCATCTATAAATCGCAAGACTATTAAGACTATTGAGAGTCAAATGAGACCCTGCATGTAAAACGTTTGCACCCGGCATGTAGAAACGCCCCACCCATGAAAGCTTGGTTTCCTTCCTATGCGGAAACGGAAACGTGTGCACCTGAAGCTCCCAGGTATTCATTTGCTAATGTGGATGAACCACCTGTTGTGCCAAAATAGGGATGCAAGCTGCCTTCAAAACGGTCAGTTTGGTGGTGGAACAGTGACTAGGAAAGGAAATAGTTTGCTCACCATGGTGTCTCTTGCAATATATGCAAATTAATCCAAAAATATTTTCAAATATGTGATTAGTTTTAAAAATTACTGGCCAACGTTCACGTCCAGTCATGAGGTATTGTTAGGGCTGGATTCAGCCTCCCAACTTAGACAACTAGAAAGCCATACAAATAGCATGAAACCATAGTTTGTGGGGACTGGACAAAGATCACAGGTCATGATCTCCGAGGGAAAGGAAAGATGAGTGAGGGAGGCACTGTGGCTCCCAGTGTTTGGGGGTGACACGGAACTTCCCCGCAGCAGAGGTTGTAGCTCTTAGGAACAACAGTGACGCTCCACCAGGAAATCTAATCTAGGTCTAATCTAGACAGTTGTGCTGTGGTTTTGCAGGACAATGTTCCTGTTTTTAGGCAGTACACACTTACCTGTTAATTTAGGAGCAAAAATGTAATACTTTTCAACGGCTCAGGAAGATCACTTGTGAATGTACATAGAGATACATACAAACATATTCACATTTATGAGACGAAATGACAAAACACGGAAAAATGTTAAAATAGGGAATCAGGGTGAAGGGAATATAGGAATTCCTTGTACTGATTTTGACTTTCCTCTAAGTTTAGAAACATTTTTTTTTAATATTTATTTTTGAGAAAGAGACAGAGCACGAGTGGGGTAGTGGCAGACAGAGAGAGGGAGACACAGAATCCGAAGAGAGCTCCAGGCTCTGAGCCGTCAGCACAGATCTGTGCCCGAGGCGGGGCTCGAACCCACAAGCCTCAAGATCCTGACCTGAGCCGAAGTTGGACACTCGGCTGACTGAGCCACCCAGGTGCCACTAAGTTTGGAAATATTTCAAAATTAAAATAGGAGCGCCTGGGAGGCTCAGTGGGTTAATCGTGCGACTCTGCTTTAGGCTCTGTGCTGACAGTGTGGAGCCTGCTTGGGATTCTCTTTTTCTCTGCCCCTGCCCTGCTTGCATTTTCTCTCTCTAAAATAGATAGATGATTGATAGACAGACAGACAGACAGACAGACAGTCAAGGCCTGGTGCTAGCACTTACTGACGCAGGAATACTCAGCCAACCATTTACTTAAACTGCTGTTCAACAAACTCCAACATGATGCAAGAATTGGGAATTACTTTAGACTTAGCTATTTTACAACACGTAGAATGAAAAGTACCCACGTATGCATCACTTGTGACATTAAAAAATGCATGGGGGCGCCTGGGTGGCTCAGTTGGTTAAGCATCTGACTCTTGGTTTCAGCTCAGGTCATGATTTCACAGTTTGTGAGTTTGAGCCCCACATCAGGCTCCACACTGACAGCACAGAGCCTGCTTGGGATTCTCTCTCTCTCTCTTTCTCTCTCCACCCTCTCCCCAGCCCTAGCTTGTTCTCTCAAAATATACAAACAACAAAAAAAAATCTCTGTAAAAAAATGCATGAGGTCCTATGCATTTTTAAACTTGATTGCATTTATGAAAATTAAGTGTTCTAAATACAAATTTATTAAGTCTTAGCATACTTACATTAGTCAATGTTTATGTCTATATTTGAAAATTATTTAATAGCTGTTCCCTGTATAAAAACTGGAAAATCCAGGTAAGCAAAGACAAATAATGCTAGCAGATAAACACTGTTAATCAATTGTTTTTACACTAATTGGTGATGTTACATTTCCATGCTTTTTGAAAAGTGAGTTTGGAGTGAACAAAAGTCAGTTGCAACTTATTTTTCTTTTTTGAGAAAGAGAGCGAGCAGGGGAGGGGCAGAGAGAGACTGGGAGAGCGAGAATTCCAAGCAGGTTCCACACTGTCAGCATGGAGCCCCATGTGGGGCTTGAACTCATGAACTGTGAAATCATGACCTGAGCTGAAACCGAGTTGTATGCTTAACCAACCGAGCCACCCAGGAACCCCAGTTGCAACTTATTTTGAAAAATGTTTTAATTTTTTATTTTTTTCAAGGTAAGCCTTACGCCCAATGTGAGGCTCGGGCTGGTGACCCCAAGATCAAGCATCACACTGAACCAGTCAGCCGCCCCCACTGCCACTTATTTCAAAGGCAATACCACATTGCCCATATTAGAGTGCGGGACAGGAGGCATCTCAAAAGCAACACACGTGGACCTGTGAGCGCACCGGCCGGTATGGTTTGGAGAGAGCCAGATCTGAAGAGTGAGGACCCTTGTCTCACTCCCGCCAGCCCTGTAAAGTATTGGAGGCCCTTGCATGGTCTAGCCCTGTCCCCATCTTACAGACGAGCCGCAGGGCGCACTCCCAGGCAAGCTGCTGTTGGGTGGGGAGATGAGCGGACTCCTTCTCCTTAATGAAGTGGCTTTGTGTCGGTGATGCCAAAATATTTTTCATGCTGTCAAATTGCGAAAAAATTAAATACATTTTTACATTCTCATGTTCTGGGTGTAGTTTTCTTTGCTAATTAATACTTTAACGGCATAAGAAATAGGTCATAGAATTCAAGGGAAAATGCTAAAAAAATATATATATATATTTTGGCCTGGATGAAACTCACAATGTCAAAATAGAAGAACAGGTTGAAATTGCACAAGAGTAATTGTGTAAGTTTTGTGTGTTTGGCATCAGTTTACAGTTAAAACCAGTGATAGTATATAAATACTCTACTAGTAGGGAAGTGTTCAAGGAACAGGAAACAATTAAAAATTTATTAGGCAATTTTGTTTAAAAAAAATCAGATCTGGATAGTTCAGTCAGTTGAGTGTCAGGCTCTTGATTTTGGCTTAGGTCATGATCTCAGGGTTGTGGGATCGATCCCTTAAGATTCTTGATCCCTCTGCCCCTTCCCCTGGTTGTGCTCTCTCTCGCTCTAAAAAATATATAAATAAAAATGTAAAAAACCAGATCTCCTTCTGATATTAAACTTGTGCCGATCCGTGTGTCAATCTAGGAGTTATCTGAGCTGTGGCTACACGATCAAATCTCCGGAGTCCGACAAGTCCTAAACAATCCTGGCAACTGAAGAGACCACCTCATTGTTGCTTTGTGTGCAAGTAAGAGGTGTGCAGAGTAACAAACACTGGGGGAAAGGAAAGGTCTACTCCCTTTCCGGTGTCAGTATCCCGTAACGACTTTCTTTCTCAAGGCTATGCCTATTTGGCCTGTTCACATTTAGATGAAGAATATTTTAATGTTTTATATTCAATAATCCATGTGTTGAGTTTTGTTTTGTTTTGTTTTTTTAACTAGAAAACGTGTAACTTAGGGGTGCCTGGGTGGCTCAGTTGGTTAAATTGCCAATTTCACCTCAGGTCACGATTTCGCGGTTTGTGGGTTCAAGTCCTATATCTGGCTCTGTGCTGATAGTTCAAAGCCTGGAGCCTGCTTTGGATTCTGTGTCTCCCTTGCTCTCTGCTCCCCCCCTCCCCCCGCAGCTAGCTCTCTCTCAAAAAATAAATATAAAAAAAAATAAAAAAAGAAAACATGTAACATATAATTGCTACTTTATAGTTTTTTAAGTTACTTTCCAGAAAATACCCTCTTCCCTAGAATCAAATACTAGCTTTGGATTTAGGTGAGCCTTTCTTTGCCATCCTAATCTCTTGCTCACGCTGCAATGGCATCAATGGGTTACCCCTCCTAAATGCTACTGATGTATAAAATCCTATGCTAATGTTCTAGGGCAACTGGCGTAAGATGTCAAGTAAAATAAAAGTATGGCTGACGGAAAAGAGAAAAACTACACAACACTTTGTTAGTTAAAAAAAATGTTTTAAAAGTATAAATACATGCTTTAAAAAATTCAAATGTGCAGAACACCTGCAGAGTTGAATACAGAAGCCACCAGCTGTATTTCAATTGCTCGGTGGCCACATGGGGTAAAACTGATCACGCCAGGAGCGCACACACAGACTGCTTCCATTATCACAGAAGGCCCATCGGGCAGTTCACTGGTTACTGCTCTACAGTAACCATAATTAAGCACTAGTATATCAGTGGCTTATTATTACAAAAGTTCTTTATATATTCTGCATACAAGTACCTTATCAGACATAATTTTCAAAAATTTGCTCCCATTCTGCGGGTTGTCTTTTCACTTGATGGTGTCCTTTTAAAACACTGAAGTTCATTCTGAGGAAGTCCCAATTTTTTTCCCTTGTTGCCTGTGCATGTGGTGCTGTATATAAGAAACCAAAGATTTACTTGTATGTTTTCTTGTCAACTTTATAGTTTAGGTGTATGATCCATTTATACTGGTCCTTTAGCACTTTGTGATACAGTTGTCTTTGGACTTGTTGAAAAGATGACTCTTCCTTATTGAATGCTGTTGGCACACTTGTCAAAAATCAATTGTTCATAAACATTATTGGCTTATTTCTGGATCCTCAGTTATATTTTATGTTCCCATCATCACCCATGTTTATCCTTATGCCGGGACCACATTGTCTTGGTTACTGCAGCTTTGTAGTAAGTTTTGAAATTGGTTAAGTATGAGTCTTCCAAACTTGTTCTTTTTCAAGATTGTTTTGGCTTTTGTAATTTTCCGTATGAATTTTATCAGCTGTCAATTTCTGCAAATAATCCAGCAGGGGTTTTAATGGGAATTGCACGGACTCTGTGGGGCAACTTGGGGAGCATTTTTATCTTAACAATGTAAAGTCTTCCAATCCATGAACAAAAATGTATTTCCATTTATTTAGGTCTTCTTTAATTTCCTTCGACCATGTTGTGTAGTTTTTATTCATCTTGATGCAATTGTAAATTGAATTAAAAAAAATCTCAACTTCAGAACATTCACTGCTGATATAGAAATAAACTTGATCTTTGTATACTGATCTTATATCTATCCTGCAGTTGATGAGCTCATTTAGTTTTTAAATGAATTTCTTAGAATTTTCTACAAAACAAGTTTATGTCATCTGTGAATACATAGTTTTACTTCTTTTCCAATATGGCTCACTTTTATTTCTTTTTCTTGACTAACAGCCCTGGCTAGAAACTCGAGTACAATGTTGAGTAGAAGGAGTGAGCATGACTATCCTGGTCTTATTCCTGATTTTGGGGAGAGAACATTCAGCATTTAGTCTGTTGCCGTTAATGATGTTAGGGGTGAGGTTTTTGTAGATGTTCTTTATCATGTTAAGAAATTTCCCTTTCATTCCTAGTTTGTTGACTATTTTTATCATGAAAGTGTGCTGAATTTTATCAAATGCTATGACAATTAAGTCAATGTGATAATTTAGTCTTTTACAAACATGGTAGTATTGATCCTCATTATTTACGATTCTGTATTTATGAATTTACCAATTTATTTCTAAAATTCGTTTGTAATTCCCAAATCAAAACTGTTAGCACTTTTATGATCATTCACAGGCATATGCAGAAACTTAGAGTTTCCTGATGCACGTGTTCTCAGCTTCCCCACAGACAGGACCAGAAGAGGAGGGGGCTGGAGGAGGGCAGTCAGTGCACAAAGTTCTTGCTCTGGGGCTAGATGGATGGGTATGAATCCCAACTCTGGCAATTATTAGTGGGGCGGCTTCAGGCAAGTCACCTAATATTTCTAAACCTCATTTTCTCTTTTGAAAATAAAACAGTATATACCGGGATAAGCTGTTTTCAGGATTTAGGATTGTAATCTATTTAGGAAATGCATACACACACACACACTTCCCCGAGGAGCAATGGCTCTAATTCAGTATTCACAGTGACCTTACAGAATGTAAATAACCTGAATAAGGCGAATACTGCGGCTAACGAGGAGCATTTGCATAGGACATTGAATTTTGGATGTTAAACCAACCTTGTATTCCTGGGATGAATCTCACTTAGTCATGGTGTAAAATCCTTTTTAGATGTTGCTAGATTCAGTTTGCAAGCATTTTGTCGACGACTTTTGTGTCTATATTCATAGCAGATACTGATCTGTAGTTTTCTTGTGATGTCCACTGGTTTTGTATCAGGGTAACACTAGCCTCATAAGATGATTTGGGAAGTGCTCTCTCTTCCATTTTTGGGGAGAGTTTGCGAAAGACTGGTGCTAATTCTTTAAATGTTTGGTAGAATACAGCAGAGAAGCCATCTGGGCTTGGTATTTTCTTTGTGGAATGTTTTAAAGTTACTAATTCAGTATCTTTGTTACTGGCAGTTGCCTTTTTAACTTGCTTTAGGCAGAACCAATGGTGGTTAAGATGATCTCTTGAGGGCAGTACGGTTCACTAAGAAAATTAATGTTATCGAGGAAGGCACGTCCAGTGTCTGTAAGATTCAGATAAGCAGCTGCCAAGGCTATCCAGGGGCAGAAGTGTCCTGCTGTCTTGCTCTAACAAACACTTCATCACCTCTCATGTGCTCTCATGACCTGAGGAACAAGAACCTTCAGCCTGTTGCACATAAGATGCAGATACAAACCTGTTACCAGACATTTGCAGTAAAGTCCTATAATCACAAATTAAAAGTTTGTACAATACTAGATTATACACAGACATGCATATTTACATATTATCTTTAAATCTATCTACAAAAATAATACCTGTCTCAGAACCTGTCAGGAAGGCAGCGTGTAGTGGAATAAACACCGGAACAGAACTCTGGAGACCTCAGTTCTGGCGCCAGCTCTGACTGAAACAAGACGCCACAATCTGTTTCTCCCACTGATAAAACTAGGTTAAGTCTGATGATCACCAAGGTTTTTTCCCCCTCATTCTAAGAAATACAAGGACTTCTTCTACAATAACGTCATTCCCATTGTTGTTACTTCAGAGGGCTCGAGATGAAAATATTTTTGTTATAAGCACATCCATACTTCATTCTTACAGAACAAGTCAACCAAATCACCAAATCTTAAAAGAAGAGGAAGAGAAGTCTGTGGTTAAATGACATAATTCCAACATCCCAAAGTCCTGGGTTTGCCGTGAAACAGCCGCTACTAATCTTCTCTCTCTGCAAATACGTATTTGCTTTTTCATCATACCTCACTTCCTGTCAGTACTGCTGGATAGGAGGCATGCAGTAATTACGGCAACTTTCAAAAACACGGAGGTCACTTGTCCGAAATTCGGAGCCCGTCAGAGAAACCGAATGGCATCTCGTCCGTTGTCTCTACCGGGACATTACTTCTCCCAAAGCGACAGGAGTCGTGGTGGGAATGGGGACTTGAAATAAACGCGTCTGCAGTCCGGCTGCAACGACAACTCTCTGATGGCAAAACGCTGCTTGAGTTGCCGAGATGCGAACGGTAAACGGCGTGGAAGGAGTCTTGAGACGAGTGATAGTGTCCGGCCCCCGCCGAGGTGGAGGCAGGGCTCTGGAAAGGGCCATTACACATGATACACGTTTGGAAGCAAGTCTTCCTTCCTAGACCCCGGTGAATATCCAGTTTGGCAATGAGGGGTTTCCCCACGTTCACCTCCTGCTTCTCCTCCACAGTATCTTCCAGGCCCGAGTACTGATACGACACACACACTGTGAAGATGAGATGCTCCTGAGAAGGAAAAGGAATGAAGTTATTTTTACCAGCTGTGAGAGCAAGTCAGTCTCGGAGCATCACTGACGTCTACAAACACAACAAAATCCACTCTCCCTCCCCTTTCCAAGCTTCCGATCCGCAAGGCCCGTTTACACCTTCCCAACACTAAGCAACGTCGGCTGTGATCACGTTCCCTTTCCTTCACTCAAGACTCTGAATTGGTAGAATTCTAGTACTTACTACTGACGGCAGTCAGAAGCACAGAGATCTTGTACTGGATTCCGGATGAACAGTTTAAAGGTGTTTTCCAAGCAGTGGGGCTTGGGAAATTTACCCTTCTCTATTGGTGGAGATGGAGAATGGTCCTTTAATAAAAAGACCTGGCTTTACACCCAGGCCAAAAGTTGAGCTGTTTTAAAAAGTATTATAAAATAATAATCCACGGTCACAGGTGGAGAAGTGTAACTGCATCAGATCACAGGCTTAGTACACAGACAAACAAGACTGAAGAAGATTAGCTACGAACAGGGTGACGATAGTTTGTGTCTGTTGTTCCTTAACTAGAAAATGATTATTTGAAGATGTGGACATATTTAAAAACAGACTATGCTCTCTATCTCCAACGTTTTTGTTTTAAATGTTTATTTGAGAGAGAGAAAGTGCATGAGTGCAGAGGAGGGGCAGAGAGAGAGAGAGAGAGAAAGAATCCCAAGCAGGTTCCACGCTGTCAGCATGGGGGCTTGAACGGATCTCACGAACCATGAGATCATGACCTGAGCCGAAATCAAGAGTTGGATGCTTAACCGACTGAGCTGCCCGGCGCCCCTCTTTTCCATCACATACAGTCTCACACAAACATCTTCAGGCCACTGCCAGGGACAGAAAACAACGTTTTCCACATTGTATCAGGGCCCCTGATAAGACTGTGTATCACGTAAACACTAACAAAGCAGCGTTACCTATAAAGTAATACAACTGTCACACACCGAAATGAATTTTCACTTTCAGAGGATTAGTAGTTATAAACAGGAAAAGTGATAACCTTTAACTTTTGCAGTGAACTGAGCCGAGTATAGAGGCACTGCTTGGGGAGGTCCTTTGATACCAAGTAGCTGCCGGTTTCCTCAGGGGTCCCTTTGTTTGCAGCTTTTGGATCAATATCTAAGTCCTGTGAAAAGTGACAGACATTATTCATGAAATCAATAAGAGTCACGACATTGTCCACGACAATAATATATCTGAACAAGTATTGCTTTTATGAATTTTGGCCTGAGTAGGTAAACCCTCATCCAGGACTAAAAAAAATATTTTAGAATATACGCTTAAAAGTTAGCTGTGCGATGACAGTTACTTCCAAACTACTCCTAGAAACACTTCTTACCCCACTCGAGCTTCCTTCCACGTTCAAGCCCCATTAGTGGGGACCCTGCATTCTGTCTCTTCTAATCATCACTTCTGGGCAGGTGCAGGGGGATATTTAGAAAGAATAAATGGACACGACACAGGCAGCCCTTCCCTTTTTCTTCTTTAAGACACATACCCCAGCCGAGGGCAGGAGATCTGTTCTGGAACTCCAGAGAGAAAGCCTCAGCTTCCGGCCTGCCCAATGCCCAGGAGGCCCGTCCCAGGCGGGCACTGCCAGGGCTGGTAGAGAGGTCTATCTAATTCTGGGCTTCAGTGCTGGGCCGTTTGCTCTCACACTGAACAGTGTCCCCCATGAAACCTTTGTCAACACCGAAGGTGATGTTCCGGATTTGTCTGGTGCCTTGCTTATTAAAGCAAAGCAAATTTACTAAACTCACGTTGGAAAGAGAGATACTATTTATTGGCTTCTTTAGGCCAACACGGAATACATATTGTATCTTAATTTATGGAAAAACAGAAATTCTTGGACTTCCAATATACTACCATAACTTGACAAATAAGACTTTAACTAAAAACAATAGTTTTTAAAAGAAAATTATTCTTGACATATTTTATTCCTTCATATTTGATATCCTACTTAGGGTAAGGGAAATTAAAGGCTTCTTTCCTGGGTGAAATTTGACATTTAGGGTATTTTGGTGATTAGTTTGTAAATATTTTGACTACTGTTACTAAAATACAAATTAAGTATTTATATAAATGGAATATATTTGTATTCATATTTCCTTTAAATTTACCATCGACTTGTAAGTTTCCAAATAGTTAGTAGTAGGTGAGGTCATATCGTGTATTTTGAATCAAAGAAGAAACGGGGATTACCAGAGGAAAATCCGTGACATAGGCGTCACACATTACTACGTCGGGCGGCTTGTGGACGATGCTTGTGTAGATTATCATGACGTTGGAGAACTCGGCGGCAAACCCTAGCTGAATCTGGACGCCGCACTGAAATTTAAGACACATGCTTTCTGGGAGTTCTGAAAAAGAACAAAAAGAACTTATAAATAATCATTTGAGGAGTGCTTGGTAAGGCTTTTGATGGTGAGCAACAGACAAATACTCTTTAAAGGCAAAATTGGGCTTTTGCTCTCACTCGGAAACGTTTGTGTTCTAACACATGGTTCAAAGACACATGAACACACACGCGACTTGCAGAAAGAGAAAAAAGCCCCTTATTCTGCTGGTCGAGCAAATAAAAACTTTTCATTTACCATTTCCTGACAGCTCTTGTCTCTCTGTATCTATAATTTTTACAGTGGAATCAAAAGTATCTATACAACTGGTAGAAAAATTTTCAGTGCTGCCTCAATCTTCATGAAAATAGTTTTCAATAAGCATAATGTTGCTGAAGAGTTTGTTACTTTGAACAATTCCACTACTTTCGAATATCTAATATTTCTGGGTTTTACTGTTTTTCTATCATAGTTAGTATTTCTTATATACATGTATTAATGCTATAGATATAGCTGCTTGACTGTTCCTCACACATGTGACATTCCCCATTCACAGAATATAAATAGATTTGACCATACCATTTCCAAAATGAACATTAATTTTCAAAATGTTTACCTAGTTGATAAGATTAAAAAGGAACAACTACACTATCAGAGTTTTAATTTTGTTTTCTCTAATTACGACCTAAGTTTACCATTTTTATATTTGTTTCTTAATTATTAATATACTCTCAATTGTGTATATTGTTGAATTTGCATCATTTTTCCTTTTGCCATTTTGCATTAGCTCTTTAACATTAAAAAATACCAAATCTGTTAACAAAAAAAAGTGTTCTCTTTTCACACAAGCTACTCTGAACCTCTAGAGCCTGCCTGCCTTTGGTAAGAAGACATTTGTCCATGTGTAAAAGATAAGAAATAAGTATTATTTTAAGGCCACAATCTTTTCATGACGTTTTAAAATATTTAGGTCAAAAAATTCCTGCAAATCAGGTTATAGCCTCGGTGTTACAGACTCACTCAGTAACTATTTTACTGAACACCTACTATGTGCCAGGCATGGTATACGTAATGAGCAAACAGAGGAAAATGCTGGACCAGACACTTCTTTTTTAAAAAAAAAAAAATTTTTTTTAAAGTTTATTTATGTTTGAGACAGAGCATGAGTGGGAGAGGGGCAGAGAGAGAGGGAGACACAGAATCAGAAGCAGGCTCCAGGCTCCGAGCCATCAGCACAGAGCCCGACGTGGGGCTCGAACTCACAGACCGTGAGATCATGACCTGAGCTGAAGTCGGCGCTCAACCAACTGAGCCACCCAGGCGCCCCTGGACCAGACACTTCTAAGTTTCTTTTTTCTTTCTTTCTTTTTTTTAATTTGAAGGTCTAACTGGCCTAATCAGGTGATTTACTCATCCACGGAGTAAAGAGACGCTCCCTTAGTTTCATTTTATATAAGGTTTTTTTTTTTACTCTTGATCTTTACCACCTGATTTTGTTAGAATTTTTAAATTTTTATTATTATTTTTTAATTATTATTATTTTTTTTGAGAGAGCAAGCAAGTGTGAGCAGGTAGGGGAGGGGGACAGAGGATCCCAAGCAGGCTCCATGCTGACAGCAGACCGCCTGACGCAGGGCTTGAACTCACCAATTGTGAGATCATGACCTGAGTCGAAGTTGGATGCTTAACCAACTGAGCCAGGCAGACGCCCGTAGAGCTTTTTTAAAGGAAAAGAATTGGGGCGCCTGGGTGGCTCAGTCAGTTAAACGTCCAACTTCGGTTCAGGTCACGGTCTCAGGGTTCGTGAGTTTGAGCCCCGTGTTGGGCTCTGTGCTGGCAGCTCAGAGCCTGGAGCCTGCTTCAAATTCTGTGTCTGCCTCTCTCTCTGCCCCTCCCATACTCGCACTCTGTTGCTCTGTCTCTGTCTCTCAAAAATAAACATTAAAAATAAAGGAAATAAAGGAAAAGAATCAATTTCAATTACTTATCCAATTATCTAGGAAGCCAAGACAATATATTTATGGCATTTTATACTTTAATGTGTTTTAAAACATATTTACCAAAAATATATCTTAGAGAACAGACTATTATGAGAAGAATGGTATTAAACGGAAGTTCAACAAATACAATTTTCAGTTATCTATAATAAGGGATTCACAGTATGGGTATTTGGGACTTGTAGCAAATCCAAAAATCTTCATTTGTCAATGATTTAAACTTATTTTTTCAATAACTCACATAGAATTACCAAAAGTAAGTTATAGATATGATTTCTACCTCATCTTTTCTCTTGGGCACCAACTCACTGATCCAAGAGTCAAAGAGACAGGATGCTCAGTAATCTTCACGAGCACACAGCAGGAGCTGGCCAGCAGGCTTGTCTCCACACACGTGGTCTCATTCAATATCGACAACCGTCTCGAGTATTATTCTCGCCCTCGTTTACAGAGAACATGTTTACCAGGTGGCAGAGACAGGATCAGAACCCAGGCCTGCCTGATTTTTCAGACAGTACACTTTCAGCAGCTCAGATATAATAAAGTCTAAGGGACTATGTATTAGGTAAATTGTTTAGTCTTGGGTTTGGCCCCCAGGCTAAATTTTCACTACAAAATTGCGAAGAAAACTGTTTATGCAGGAGGAAAAAACGTCCTTTGTTATTTAACACAAGCACATTTCGGAAAAGCCTCGCAGAAAGCAGGCGTCAGCGCACCGTGTGCCTTGGCCCACTGCAGGTTCCGCACCAGAGACTCCGCAGAGCAGGCTGTTCCCTGTATTGGGTCGGTGAGCGCTCTCTTCTCAGACAAGCTACTCCGAATCTCTAGAGCCTGTTTGCCTTTGGTGAGGTGACATTTACCCATGTCTAAAAGATAAGAAATGAGTATTAAGACCACAATCTTTTCGTTATGTTTTTAAATATTCAGGCCAAGAACTCCCTGGCAAATCAGGTTATATTCTTAGTATCTATCACTTACTCACTCAACAACTATTTACTGAACACCTACTATGTGCCAGGCATGGGTCAAAGTAATGAGCAAACAGATGAGAGAGAGAGAAAGAGAGAGATACAGAGTACAAGCGGGAGGGGCAGAGAGAGAGGGAAGGAGACAGAGAATCCTAAGTGGGGTCCAGGCTCTGAACTGTCAGCACGGCCTGATGAGGGGCTCGAACTCATGAACTGCAAGTTCATGACCTGAGCTGAAGTTGGACGCTTAACTGACTGAGCCACCCAGGTACCCCCCAAAAAGGTTTTTATATGTTGGGCCAGCCCACTTCTAAAGACCCTTTTAGCTTTTATCTTCCATAATTCCATTATCAAATCCCTAATACTTTAAGCCATAAAATTCACAAAGAGCTGGAAGTATATTTGTTTACTGAAAGGGTAGCCCTCATAATTTTATTTGTCCTCTGTGGGGAAATACATGCAGTTAGTAAACAAACGACTATTTATCTACGAGAAAGTACACATACCATGCAGTCCGTGCCACGGATACCTCAGATACCTTTATTTTTTTAAATGTTTATTTTTGAGACAGAGAGAGACACAGCATGAGTGGGGGAGGGTCAGAGAGAGAGAGGGAGACACAGAATCTGAAGCAGGCTCCAGGCTCTGAGCTGTCAGCACAGAGCTGGACGCGGGGCTCGAACTCACAGACTGAGATCATGACCTGAGCAGAAGTCGGACGCTCAACCGACTGAGCCACCCAGGCACCCCACCTTTATTTGTTTTTTAAACTTTACTTATTTCGAGAGAGAGAAGGTGTGGGTGGGAGAGGAACAGAGAGAGAAAGGAGGAGAGAGAGAGAATTCCAAGCAGACTCCACACTCAGTGTGGAGCCCGACACGGGCTCGATCCCACGAACCATGAGATCATGATCTGAGTCAAAATCAAGTTGGACACTTAACTGACCGAGTCACCCAGGTGCCCCTCCCATGCGTATTTTAATTTTCACTCAAACACAGGCATTGGTAAGTAGTACGTGCCAATGTTTTAGGTTTTGAACTTAACAAAAAAGTTATGCCATAATGTGCTGTTTTCATTCAACATATTTAGACAAAGACTTACTAATAAATCTCAATTTAAACTTACAAAGCTATATATTATTTAATATGAATGAATTATTTCTCCTACTTCTCTATATATTATTAATTATTAATAAAGTTATAAATTAATAGTATCTGGTCTTGGGAAAGTAGTTACTTATCTGGAAAAAAAGGAGGTAAAACTAAGATTCTTAAATTTTTTAAAATGTTTTTTGTTTTTGAGAAGAGAGAGAGAGAAAGAGTGCGAGCAGGGGAGGGGCAGAGAGAGAGGGAGACACAGAATCCGAAGCAGGCTCCAGGCTCTGAGCTGTCCACACAGAGCCCGATGGAGGGCTCGAGCTTACAGTGAGATCATGACCTGAGCTGAAGCCAGACGCTTAACTAGTCAGGTGCCCCAAAACTAAGACTCTTACATAGAAGAATCTACTCTGAAATAGAAGTCTCATATATAAAGCAGATAAAAGCAGACTTTCTGGTTGAAGCAGGATGGTGGGAGCAGGTCCAAAGCTCTGGCTGTCTATGTTAAATGGGAAAGTGGTTACCTCAGGCGATCTGGCTAAAAGCTCTGCACTGAGAAGAACATGAAAACAAAGGTGACTCACGGCTCTGAGGGTAACACTCATGTACCTGCCATCTTTGGAACACCCAAGAAACCCACACTTCTCATGGGCTGGTTTGCAAAGGAACTGCTTTTTGGTATGGCTTTTATTATTTTATTAAAAAAATCATTCATTTATTTATTTCTGAGAGAGAGAGAGAGAGAGAGAGAGAGAGAGAGAGGCAGAGAGAGAGGGAGACACGGAATCGGAGGGAGGCTTCAGGCTCTGAGCTGTCAGCACAGAGCCCAATGTGGGGCTCGAACCCAAGAACCGCAAGACCGTGTCCTGAGTCGAAATCGTACGCTTAATGGACTGAGCCACCCAGGTGCCCCTGGTAGGGCTTTAAAATGGCATTTCCAAAACCACCTGGCAGTCTAGTACAGCAAGATGTGTACTTATTCAGCACCTGATAGGAGCAGAACATTATACCTACCAGGGAAGGGACAGAAGGAAATAGGAGGCATGATGTTAGGCCTCTAGGATGTCTTAAAAGCAGAATTTCTTTTTAATGTTTATTTGATTTTGAGAGAGGGAGAGAGCCCACGTGCGGGTGGGGGAAGGCAGAGAGGGATGCAGAAGATCTGAAGCAGGCTCCACGTTGATAGCAGAGAGCCCAGAGCGGGACTGGAGCTCATGGAACTGCGAGATCATGACCTGAGTCAAAGTCAGATGCTTAACTGACTGAGCTGCCCAGGTGCCCTGAAAGCAGAATTTAAAAACTATTAAGTGCATCAAGAATAAAATGAACCCAGCCTTTTCCACCAGGGCTCAAAATTTCTATAAAGCTGTATCTGTCTAATCCTTGGAGAGGATGCTCTCTGGACAAGGTTCTTGCAGACAAGCAGACGGGGCAGCACCAGGCATGAGGCACAGAAACAAGGTACAGAACTCGGAGGCTTAAACTTCACGGATTTCACAGTCTTGCCTAGGATCGGCCTTGCGGCTCAAGTCATGCTGCGCAGAGGGTACAAAGCTAAGCCAACAGGGAAGGAAGGAAGGAGGAAGGAATTAAATGGAGTATTGCTGAACATTATCTAAAATTTTTTTTTATAAATTAAATACTAATTCGAAACCTGCACAGTAACAGTAGGAAATAACTACCAGAGAACCCTGAGTAGCTTTCTCTTTATTTATTTATTTAACTTCTCTTTATTTATTTTACCTTCTGCAACTTCATCCAGTAACACAGTAATTTTCTTGTCTTCTAATAATCTATCTTTTAAAAATTTCATGAAAATTCCATTTGCCAACCCAGAATGCTGGATTTCAAAAGCTTCTGCCCCTTGACACCTTAAAAAACAGCAAAAACACAAATAAAAAAAAAAGCAAACACTCGCATAAGTGCTGACGAGCCTCATTTGCTTCTCAGCCTCTTGCGTGACATCCCAATTAAAGAGTTAATCTTTAAGCAGGAACTAAACGCTCTGGTGCTTAGTAAAAAGATGATGTCATGACAGGAGGTGCTAAAGTCAATTATCTAAAACTTCCTATTGAGAATATCAAAGAGGAAAATTTATGCCTATATTGCTATGGATCTTTCTAGGCTTCTAAAATGAAGGCGTCTTGAACACAAATATAAAATTTCCTCACGTGGCATATCCGAACACAATGTTGGCGGTGACTTTTAGTGCATCCAGGATCGGGATGGTATCATCGTAGTCATTTCTACATAAAAGGGGGGAGGGAGAAGGACAGATACAAATGTGAAAAAAGGTAAACAGCATTTTGAAGAAAGCATTAATAATATAATGGAAAACAGAACACTATGTATTGTGTTATACATGATTTAAAATTATAGGTTCAAAATTCCTTTCTCAAATCTGCCACATATTTACCCAAAATAATCTAGGGCTCCTCCGCTGTTGAGAGGGCAGATGGTCACAGCTTTTCTCTGCTTAGCTTTAAACAGGAGCAACCTCTGAACTCTGGCATTGGTTTTTGATTGCTAAACGCTGAGCAAGCACAAAACTCTGAGAGGAATAATCACTGGTTCTATTCCTTAGTGACACAGTGGCCAACAACTGGGATCCAAACCTTCAAACACGTGGTTCGGCTACACTTTCTGTATCTGTGAGACCAGGACTGACAGAAGCCCCACCTGCCCCGGGTGCTTTCTGTCAGTTCCTGGAGGAATAAATGAGAGACTACTGGAGACACCTACAGGCCTTCTGAAGAGCTGCACCTTCTGGAGTATGAATAAATACCCGTGCCCCTGGGGCACCTGGGTGGCTCAGACAGTTAAATGCCCGACTTCCTCCCAGGTCATGATCTCATGGTTTAGGAGTTCGAACCCCACATCAAGCTCTGTGCTGACAGGGAGAGCCTGGAGCCTACTTCATTTGGATTCTGTGTCTCCCTCTCTCTCTGCCCCTCCCCCGCTCCTGCCCGCATGTGCTCTCTCTCTCAAAAAATAAACAAACATTTAAAAAAGTTTTTAAAAAATAATCATCAAGAAAAATTAATAAAAAATACCCATGCCCATCAGTTCCTCCCTTTTGTTCTATAGTAAATAAGAAAAAAGTTAAAATCATTAAATACACATGGAGAAAATATATTTTCCTCTAGCGTCCTTCTTGGTCAGCTTCAATGTATAATTACAAATTCACAAGTTTGGGGCCCCTGGGTGGTTCAGTCGGTTAAGTATCCGACTTTGTCTCAGGTCATGATCTCGAGGTTCGTGAGTTCGAGCCCCGTGGTGGAGGGCTCTGTGCTGACAGCTCAGAGCCTGGAGCCTGCTTTGGATTGTGTCTCCCTCTCTGTCTGCCCCTTCCCAGCTCATGCTCAGTCTCTCTCTCTCTAAAATAAACGTTAAAAAAAAAAATTCACAAGCTTAGGTGATTCTTAGCATTCGCAGGTTTGCCTTAAGTTGAACTGTCAAGGCTGATATTTACGTCACTCGGTGAGCTTCATTTAACAAAGAGCAGGCAGCTTACCGTTTCCTGCACATGTCCAACAAGAACACATTGAGTCCAGTCTCTTTTTCTTGCATCGATTTCAGTATGTTTTGCACACAGAGACAATTCTCAGATCTGTAAGGGTTTGGAGCATCGACGGGGACCATAAAGCTGTTCCCAAAGTTTTCGTAACCGTGTCCTGCATAATATAATAATCCTGGAAAAGAGAAAAAAGGGGTAAAAACTAACTCTAAATTGCACTCTGAGTACGCATGCAGCACTCTTGAGGAAAAAACCCAGTCTTTTATTTTCTTCAAGTTAATGCAAGCTTATTTAAGAGATACCCAAATATAAACACAGTCAATGTTAACTAAATTTGCACCGAAAATTACTTTCACAACAGTCTTCACATACTGTATTTTAAACCGACATCGAGAGGCTGTCCTGAGGTATATTTTCGTTTGTAAAACTGACACATTTGTAACCAGTGGTGTCATAGGGAATGCAATCTTATCTCATGATCTATAAAACAGAAAAAGGCCAAGGACTTCTTTGTTGGCTCATTTGTCTTCCCCATGAGACCAGGAGCTCCCCCAGGGCAGGGACAGTCTTATCTTTATCTGTGGATTCCTGGCACAGAGCAGGAGCTTAGTAAGTTTTTAACGGATAAACAAATAAACACATTTAGATGATTAGCAACTACTAAATCCAGTATAAGAATTCCATAGGCAAAAAAAAGAAAAAGAAAAAGAAAAAGAAAAAGAAAAAGAGAAAGAAGAACAAATTCCACAGGCATTTACATACGATGTTAGTAAGGGCTATAAAAATATAAATGTAGTTTAAAAAAATGATTATTTATTTATTTTGATGGGGGGAAGGAGAGAGAGAGAGAGAGGGAGAGAGAATCCCAAGCAGGCTCCGTGCTGTCAGTGCAGAACTCCACGTGGGGTTTGATCTCATAAACTGTGAAAGCGTGACCTGAGCTGAAATCAAGAGTTGGACACTCAACTGACTGAGGCACCCAGGTGCCCCTAAATGTACTTTTTTCTAAGTAAAGAAGGAAAATCTGATTTCATGGATTACTCCTTTTTCTTTTTAAAGATTTTTTTTTAAAGCTTATTTATTTTAAGAGAGAGCAGAGGAGGGGGAGAGAAAAAGAGAGAGGGAGGGAATCTCAAGCAGGCTTCACGCTGTCAGCGCAGAGCCCAATGTGGGGCTCAAACCCATGAACCATGAGATCATGACTTGAGCTGAAATCAAGAGTCAGATGCTTAACCAACTGAGCCACCCAGAAGCCCCGTTACTATTTTTTCTTTCTGTTACAAGGTATAAATATCATTAATTTTCCATCTAGAGTCTCTTGAATTAATAATCTAAAATTTACATTCCTTTTAGTATTCCTAGATATAAAACCTGCACCAAACAACTCTGAACATTTTCTTAAAAAGATGTTTGTTTTGGCTGTACACAAACAATAAAACAAACCCAAAATATCAGTATGGGGTTCCTTATAAAAATATTTGACAGAAATACTGGTGAAGACACACTCTCCTAGGCACACAATCTCTAGGCCCCGCTGATTCTGCTCTCTCAGGATTCTGGATATGACCACGCTTTCTGTGGCATTCTAACATTAGCAGTAAAAAGGCACTTAGATAGGGACAACAGAGAAGCGAATCCTTTGCACCTATAGCTCCAATTCTGAGCAAAGAATGTGGCTTTGAGCAACTTGCTCGGTTTGGTCCTCCAGGACAGAACCCAGGTCTATTTTTCTTGAACTCCTACTAAAATGAGAAAAATGGTTCTTTCACATGTAACATTGCAGGTAAAAAAAATGACAAAATGGGGGGCGTCTGAGTGGCTCAGTTAGTTAAGCATACGACTTCAGCTCGGGTCATGATCTCATGATTCACTGAGTTCGAGCCCCGCATCGGGCTCTCTACTATCAGCACAGAACCTGCTTTAAATCCTCTTTCTCTCTCTTTCTCTGCCCCTCCCCCCAACTCTCTCAAAAATAAACATTTAAACAAATGACAAAATGGGCACATTCATTTATTCAGTGTAGGTTTATTCTGTCAACTGTTTCTTGAATGAAAACATGTAGACACTGATCGAAATGAAAAAGAAAAGGAAGACAAGGTTCCTGCCCCAAGGGTCTCCCAACTCCTTCAGACCTGCTCATGTTGTTAGCTAGAGAACAGAGAAAGCCAGCATACGATGAAATGCCATAAATTATGGGATTAAGGACACCGTGTATGAGCTGAGAAAGGTGCAGAGAGGAATCGGTGTGAGGTGAAGCAATCATGGGTGGTCTTGAGAGACCGAGCACCATGTGGAAAGGCAGAGAAGGAGCAAGGGATGTGATAGAACAGAAAGAAACAAGGCGTGGGCCTGGGATGGCGGCTCAGAAAAAGGAGACAAGAATTAAGTTATCGCTGGAAAGAAGAGCTGCCTGACAGCAGAACCCTGAAAATCATGACACAGGGAGCGGGTGTAAGTCACTAAAAAATGAAGATCACGCAAGTGAAAAGACAACCCGAAGAATGAGAGAAAATATCTGCAAATCGTAGATCTGTAAGGACAACTTGTATCTAGAGTACATAAAGAACTCTTCAATTCGACCATAAAAAGACATATACCCAAGTAAAACATGGGCGAAGGACCTGAACATTTCTCCAAAGAGGATATAGAAACATAAATAAGCACATGAAATGCAAAACAAGAAATGCAGAACAATGAGCTACCACATGGCACTTACTAGGACAGCTATGATAAAAACACGGGCGTTAGCGCGTCGGGGCAAGGATGTAGAGAAATTGGAAACCTCGTTTATTTCTAGTGGGAATATGCAATAGTGCAAGTACTTAGGAAAGAGTTTAAGCAGTTCCTCAAAAAGTTAAACTTAGAAGTATCACATGACCCAGCAACTGTACTCCAAGGTCTATACACCCAAGAGAACTAACAACATATGTCCACACGAGAATGTGTACACGAACGTCCACAGTAGTGTTATTCATAATATCCGCCCAGTGGAAACGACCTAAATGTCCTCCTGCTGACGAACGGAAACGTGGTACACCCATACAGTGATTCTCCAGCCATGAAAGCAATGCAACGACACGGATGAACCTTGAAAACATTATGCTAAGTGAAAGGGCACATATGGAAAGAGTCCATTCTATGAAATGGCTCCAAAAGGTGAATCCATAAAGACAGAAAGTAGATCTGCCCTTACCAGGGTTTGGGACAAAGAGGAATGAAGAGTGATGGCTAACGGATATGGAGATTCTTTTTGGGGTGATCAAAATGTTCTGGAATTAGGTAACTGATGCAAAACTCTGTGAATATACTAAAAGTCACTGAACTGTATGTTTCAGAACAGTAAAAGTTATACTTCTTTATCATGTACAGGCATCCCTCACTTTTTTAAAGTTAGTGTCACACCACTTTGCTTTTATGAGAGACATACATTATAGTGTCTGTTTTTGCTAGCCAAAGGAATCCAAAGAGGATTTTTTTTAATGATTATTTATTTTTGAGAGAGAAAGAGAGAGAGAGAGAATAAGGATGAGCGGGTGAGGGGCAGAGAGAGAGGCAGACAGAATCTGAAACAGGCTCCAGGCTCTGAGCTGTCAGCACAGAGCCCGATGCGGGGCTGGAACCGACAAACCACAAAATCATGACCTGAGCTGAAGTCGGACGCTTAACAAACTGAGCCACCCAGGAGCCCCGAGGAGTTTTGCTTTTACGAAAAAAGGCTTTTAAAAAAGTAGAAATGGCATTCAGCATTTGTTTGCAGTGAGCCGGTTTGGAGGCAGAACACACCCAAGCAGAGAGGCACTGCCGGCTCCTTCCCCGGGAACCGAACTCGGCATCTCCATCTCGGCAGCAAGCTGTCAGAACTTTGAACTTTGTGAGCATTTGGGTTTTACCTGGATGTTATCTTGTGCATCTGTTGGCAAGATACGTCCGCAGGTATCAGAAAAGGCTGTCTGGGTCTGGGAGCGCTCACAAATGTTTCCATACAAATGCATGGTAGCTGCTTCTTCACCTTATGCCACTTCGGCTTGGAAAGGTTTCATAGGAATATTCTATGCTCACAAAGCGGGAAACCTGTGTCCAAAACGGGACTCTCTTCCCCATCAGTCTGTTCGCCACTTCTAAAAGCAACGTATGCTCATTTCTAGCCTTCAAGACTCTGCTCCAGTTCCTCTCCCTCCTTCCCATCTACCCACGTCGGGGCCATTCCTCAAGGGTTGTCGCACGCTCAGAACCCTCGGCAGCTTGTCACCTGGTTTCCAGCTTTCTGACACTTCGGTCTCTCTCTGCGGTGAAGCCATGCAGCAGCACTCTCTGACACGTATTCACCTGCTGGCTCCTACGGACATCTTACAGTTCTATGTATATTTAATTTCTTTGATAAAAATGCTCGTAAGAGACATTAATATTATACATTTGTATAGCTTTCTTACAGTTTTGAAAGTACATTCATATACATGATTTTAATCCATATAACAACCTTTAAATGATTTATATCCCTATTTTATAGGTGAGAAAATTACAAAGATAAATGGTTTGCTTAAAATCATACAGCTGATACATGTTTGGACTCCTACAAAGCATTTTTTATTTTTTCCTCACTTATATGAAAGGACTTAGAATTTTCAGAGTATACATTATGTTATTTTCTGTATCTCCTTCAACACCCAGCATACTCCTTTATCTGGGCTCTGGATATATTAAGGAACTCAGTAAATACTTTTGAATGCATTAATTAACAATGGAAACCAATCAGGACAGAGCTGGATCTAGTGAATTTTCTATAAAGGGTCTGGTTTCTAGTAGAAATGGTACCATTTCTACAACTGGTATTACTTAAGACATCTAACCGGGTAGCTTGGGTATTGTCCGCAGTGTATCATTTAACACATCTGTCTTAGCAAGACGTAACTTGGGAGAAGCAGCAATTTCAAAGGAACATTTAACCTCCATCAACCAGGGAAACCTAAGCGTGGCCCATTATTTCAATGCCATATCTCCCGTTCTGCAATCATTGAAATTAAGGCACTTACAACAAAATACCTTTCTCCACCCCAAAATGATTTATGAAAAGTGTAAGCATTTTGTGTCAAAGTCTACATCCAAATTATATGGCGGGAGATTAAACATTTTTATGTAAAATAAACTAGGCCAAATCATTGTATTTTAAGGATTCCATCTCTATTACTGCTAATTAATTTAATCAATCATTACGTTACTCAAGGATAGAGGTACAAAACAGACATCTTTATAAATTGACAAAACTATTTTTTTTAAGTTTATTTACTTATTTAAGTAATCTCTACACTCAACATATGGCTCGAACTCACGACCCTGGGATCAAGAGTCATGTGCTCTTCTGACTGACCCAGCCAAGGCGCCCCCAAGTGACAAAAAATTTAATGTGGTTAGAAATAGAATCCTATCAATTAGACCTTTAGGGACTCCTATTTCTTGGGAACATGATTTCCAAGAATATAGTTTATTATAGACATTTATTCTCGTCTACAGAGAAAATCACTGCTGAAATGGAAGACCATCCCACCGGCGCTGAGCGGCAGTGCACCCGGCACGGTCCTCTGATGAGGACACCCACCACCGCCACCACCAGCCTACATAGCTCTTCCTGTGTGTCTGGATACAATGCTCTAATTATAGTTATCACCTCCTATAATCCTCATACTTCTCATAACTAGGTAGTTACATTATCACCCACCTTTTGTAGATGGAAATACAGGATGTGATGGTGTAGTGAAGCCATGAAAAACCACTTCCCTGATATTTTGAATGCATTCACCCAGAGTCACCATCTATATACTCATAAGGAAGGTTCTGTTGTTACAACATTGACAGAACAATTGAAATCCCAAATTTGAGAGATTTACTTTGCTGACTCATTTGTGTTACGACTGTAAAATTTAGTATTTAAGAGGAAACTCACTTAAAGAAGATTTTAAAACTTTCCCCATCCCACATGCAGTGATGTGCTAAATCAAAAAAAAAAAAAAAAGAATTTTCTTTCATTAAAAATTCTCCTTTGAGGGGCGCCTGGGTGGCTTAGTTGGTTGAGCATCCGACTTTGGCTCAGGCCATGATCACACAGTTCGTGGGTTTGAGCCCCGCATCAGGCCTGCTGCTGTCAGCACAGAGCCTGCTTGGGATTCTCTGTCCCCACTTCTCTCTGCTCCTTCTCGGCTCATGCTCTCTCTCTCTCAAAAATAAATAAAACATTAAAAAAAATTCTCTTTTGAGGGACACCTGGGTGGTTCAGTCGGTTAAGCATCCGACTTTGGCTCAGGTCATGATCTCACTTGTAAGTTCAAGCCCCACATCAGGCTCTGTGCTGACAGCTCGGAGCCTGGAGCCTGCTTCAGATTCTGTGTCTCCCTCTCTCTCTCTCTCTGCTCCTCCTCGGCTTGCGCTCTGTGTCTCCCTCTCTCTCTCTCAAAAATAAATAAACACACACACAAAAAAATTCTCCTTTGAGCCTCATTGGCAATTCCACCAAGCTTACCTCATCATACCAGTCTCATAAACAAAAGGCTAAATTTAGAAATTACTGAAGTAAAATAATTTGAAAGATATAAAAGCTTTTAAACTGATACTTTTCATTTCTCACCAGCACACCTAATAGCAGGCCTGGAGATGCCACTTTCCTGGCAATCAAATCTGATCACACAGCACCACAGTCCCACCCTCTGGGAAATATAGTTCAAATGAGCCCGCCGGCGGGCCTGCCTTTTGTGGTTATACCCAAAAGGTTTTTGGGTTATACCCAAAGCAGTAAGTTACCAAAGAAATTACTTACTCCTGACAGCATATTCTGTCTCTTTAAAAAAGTCTTGACCATATATATTGTGTTCTTAACATATTTAAATGAGAGAATGAGTAAAATGATTTCGAATTTACTGTTAGAATTTTTGTGGAGGTCCACAGAGCTTTAGTTTACAAACTCTTTTCATATGTTTCATTCACCAACATAACCCTTGCTAAATTCCAGTTCCCATTAGAGGATTAGAATATACCATGAAATAGTTAGAAAAAGGAAACAAACATACAGAACGTACATTCGGTTACCTTTCGTACTACACACACACACACGCACACACACACAGACACGGACACAGCAGTACTGTTCATACATGAGTATACAATTTGTCATCTAGTCATTGAACTTTACTGTACGTCAGCTCTTATCAATAAAAACCAAAATCACTGAAGACAGGAGAGAATTCTAATAAGAACAATAATGTTTTCACAAGAGACGTTAAAGACACTGAGCTAATTAGTTATTCACATGGAACTACAGAACAAAGATCAAATCCATCATCTTTATAAGAACATAACTCTTCCCTTCAACAACATATTCACTTCAACAATGGTCAAATCAGACCGTTTTCTGATTTTTCCGCTTAACCTAACTGGGTAATTATAAAAGCAAAGATTGTAACAATCTTACCGTAAACTCCTTTGTCCAAAAGGAGTAAAAATTCATCCACAGCATTTCGCATCTCGTACTCAGTAAGATCCAACAGTGAAACAACTTTGAAATCTAGTTGTCTTAATAAGTTGGTCAATTCATACACATCTACCAAAGGAGCTTTGAGCTTGGGGTGTTCCCAGTAATTCATATTTCCTATCAGAAGAGCAACCTTGTCCTTGGCTGTTAAAAAGAAAAAAAGATAGAGGGGATTTAGAGGGAGGAAATAAAGATTAAGATTAAAATAAAACCTACAGAAATGGTAGAACTGTAATAAAATGTATGCTTTACGAATAAGATTTCGTTATAATTTAATTCCATTTTAGAGCTACTACTTTATGTGGAAAGTTCCCGTGAGGAGCACAGGCTGACAAACAACGAAAAGGAGACTTCCCCGTGCTCACTCGGGCAACGGGTACTTGTGATCTGCATATGAAGCCGAATGGTAACTAATGGTAAGTTCATACTTTTCCTGAGTTATAACAAAAGTAAAGAATATAATATTCAACTAGACTTTTAGACCAAATTTAAACAAGCAATGTTAGTAATTGGGTTCCCATCAAATTAGGTTCTGTTTTGCTGACAGCGGAAGAGGCTTAAAAAAAAAAAAGGCAAAAAGAAATACCAAAAAGAGTACAAATTCTCATCAGAGCAAGTAAGGGGAAAACCAAAGAGAAGAGAAAGGCAGGGACTTAACAAGAACTGTATCTGAATCTTCTCAGCTGATGTACTGTTTCCTTTTGGCTTCTTAAAAAGGTCATTTGGGTGACCTTACGGATAGGTGAAAACTTTTTGTATGAATAACTTACAGTTTATTTTCTGGCCTGAGTGCAGAGACTTTACTCAAAGATGCACTCTTAGACAAAGAATTTTCCTGTTTTAAAGGGGCAAAAAGATCCACACCGATACCTTAAAAAGCACCAGCTAGCTTTATCACGTGTATTGCTCATCCAAAAACAGCTGTAGAAGGCTGGTCTTTAGAACTGTACCTTGGCTAGTCGGGAATGGGTCAGTAGTTAAAGCTGTGAGACTGTGCCGTGACAGCAGTAACCTGTTAGGACGTTTCTCTTGAGGACCTGTGGCAGTGGGTATGTGCGGCACAGGTTATGGAACAGATGTGACTGAGACACCAGGGGGCAGTGAGGAAGGTGTGACGAGCATTTGGCCGAAGAGCCACGTCCCGACACAGGCCAGGACTAGGTGACCAACCTCGGTCAGTAAGTGCTGTTAAGTAGTTTATTTCTAAGTTATTATGAATACTACTTCGATGAAATTGAAACAGGCACAAATAATCACATTGCTGACTTGATGTCTGCAATACGGAATAGAATTTCAGATGTTTCGAGTCATTAAATTGATCAAAACTCTTTGGTGAAATTTCTTTTCTTTCTACAGAACATTTAAGTCTAATGTTAAGCGACGTCTAGAGAAAAACTAGCACCAACTCAAAGAATGCGACTCTTAAAGTGAAAGAAAACCCCACTTCATGAAAAGCCCCAATACTTTTATGTCATGGTTATCTATATTCTGTATTTATGTTCTTA
Organism: Paguma larvata; assembly: GCA_030068075.1. Lineage (NCBI taxonomy): Eukaryota > Metazoa > Chordata > Mammalia > Carnivora > Viverridae > Paguma > Paguma larvata. The sequence goes on from CM057835.1 coordinate 16,344,861, forward strand.
GAGATTTCTTGCAAATTGCCTAGTCTTATGAATATACATATTTTAGGAAAAAAATGAAATGATAAACCTGAAAAAAATTTTTTAATGTTTATTTATTTTGAGACAGAAAGTAGGGGGGGGAAGAGAGAAAGAGAGAATCCCAAGCAGGGTCCACACGGTCAGCGCAGAGCCTGATGCAGGGCTCCATCTCACAGACTGTGAGATGGTGACCTGAGTCGAAATCAAGAGTGGGACACTTAGCCAACTGAGCCACCCACACGCCCCTTAAACATTTCTAATTCAGTAAAAAGTCACTTCAAGTCCTATAAAAATGACAATCTCTTCCTTTATTCAAAAGAAAAGGCCAATTATCAAGACTATTTTATATACAAGGATTCAGACATAAAGTTTCTATTGAACTGTCTTTAGTTCCAAAAATTGTTGAAAAAGCAGAGGACACTCAGGGTAGATATCAACGAGAGGTAGTAGAAAACTTAACATTTCTCGGATCTTTTTTGTTTTAGGTTTCTTCTTAAATAAACCAGATATGTACTCCTACACCAAAGTACCCACTATGTAGCAAGACTTTTAGCTGACTAATCCACAGAAAGAAAATTTTCACTGCTTTTTCTGGGAGCCCATCAATCCTATCAGAATTCAGGCCCATTGATACACTGACAGACTCAGCGCAATCCGCCTCTAAGTGGGGGAAGTGAGAGAATTCTGGCTTATGCTCCACAGCCCAAATCACGGGCTTCGCAAAGTTCTTTAGGTAGTAAAGTGTTTGTGAAGCAAGGAGGTGAGTTTGATGGAACATCATGATAATTTAATTCTAATATATCTCGCAGACTAAGTTTTATTGACAAAAAACAAATATGAGGAATGTAACAAAAAAAAAATCACTGGAGTCTGGGGGAAAAGACTAGTTGTCAGGCTGAGCAGGTTTCTGCCAATGTCAATTCTTCATTGGTTTGTTACTTAGAAAGAACACCTGGTATGGTTTCCGGAGGGCCAGAGTCCAGCAACTTGAGAACTCAGTGGCTTAAAATGTATGTATCAATATTGACCACAGCTCTTTAAACAATTTTCCCCAATGATAAGGTTCTAATAGCCAATTCCTAAAATGTCGGAGAGCATTTTCCCGAGTTTAGTGGTAATAAAGATGATGGGTAAGTAAATCTTACCTTGCCCAATCTACTTGTGAAGGACAGGTGAGCTGGGGTGTATTTGGAATGAGAAGCAGACTGCAGTGGTCAGCACAGAGATGACAAAGACCCATTCCAGGAATTGGTCGTAGAAAGGAAAAGGAAAAGCCAGACTTTAGAGAGATGACAGAGCAAGAAGCGGTAAAATGCAAAGCTGGGGAGATAAGAGTGAGGAATCAAAGACAATTTCAAAATAGCAACTGCATAAGCAATTCGTGATAGTTTTCAAGTGATAAAAATAAATGGAAGAAATCTTCTGAAGAAAAACATTTACTGTAAGAGCCACCCACAATTTCTTGAACACAAACCATTTATTGGAAAAAGGAAACATCAATGCCAGCTGATTAAACAATAGAATAATAAACCACTTCAGAAAGATATTTTAACTACTTGATCCCAGGCATCTTCCAAAGCTGAATGTAATGTATTCTTTAAAAATCGACACAATGTTATAGCATTAATTTCACATCTGATTATTCTAATAGTGTGTTACTCATCTCATCCAAAATAAATAATATTCATAAGCACCTGGAAAAGAACTTGACACAGATTAAGTGCTATTTAAAAAAAAACAAAACACCGTTGGCCATCAAAAATGGAGTTCTAGCCTCAAATCTGACTGAATATACAGTCCTTGTTGGTCTGCACGAAATCTTTTCATCTCTATGTCCCTCGAGATAAAGTCCAAATTCCTTAGTGCATGCCCACCTTTACAGATGTGGTAGCAGAAAACTCTAAGCAGCCATTCTATTCTAACCCTGCCCTCAGCAAGGCTCCGACCCCCAAATCTGGGCTGCCCTGTGATTTTCTTTGAATAACATAATTTGACGAGACACTTGGCAGTCCTGGGTCTAAACCTTATGCAGTCCTGATGACTCCCACTTTTGAGACCTAGCCACAATGTAAAGAAATTTAGCCACATGGCAAGACCAAGTGGGGAAGGAGGGGAGGACGGAGAAAAGGGGAGAGAGTAAAACAGGCCCAAGATTGTACAATGGGAAAACAGGGGAGAACAAGCTCTTTGTAAAGAGGCAGCCACTATTCAGTCTCAACTGATAGCTAGCTACCAGTCAAAAGCTACCACTTTTCAAAAGAATCTAAAAATCTAAAATTTTATGTAGTATTTGATTAGTGACAAATGATTCTAATGGTTAAAAAATATCATATGGACCCCCTGCCCCCTCCAAAGGTTACCCAGTTTGTGCCATGGCCTTTGGCAATCTCTTGCTTGCTCCCCGTTGGTTTGAATTTCCACCTCTATGCTGACGATGCTCATAACTGTATCTCTAATCCTGGCCTTCCCTTTAGAGCTCCAGATCCAGATACATAATCATCTGCTGCCTAGATGTGATGCAAATACCTCATACGGGTTAGGTCTCAAACGGAGAGTCACCTATCCTCTGAATCTTGCTTTCCATTCTGTCTCCGCTAACACAGTGGGCTGTATCGCTGCCCACCGAGGGGTCTGAGCAGGAATTCGAGCCGGCACGGGGATGCCTCTCTACTTTTTATGCTCTATAGCAGGGTGATGAGAACAGCTTACTGCTTCTACTGCCTAAAGATCTCCTGCGTTCTCACTGCTACTATCTTCGTTCAGATTCCCGTGGTTTCTTATCTAGACTACTGCAACAGTCTCTTAACTTTTCTCTTAAAACAAAAGACAAAAAACAAAAAACAAAAAACCCCAAAAAACATCATTTCCCTCCAGTTTACCTTCTCTACCTCAAGACTGGCCTTTCAGAGACAGAACTCTCAGCCTTCTATCAACGCGTTTCCTTCCGATGGCGTGCAAGAGACCCGGCGCTCCTCAGGGGCCGGTGTCTTCCGACTTCCCTCCCGCCTTCTCTTCATGCCCTAGGGGACTGTGTGTTACTCGCAGTTCCCAAAATACAGCACACTGGCTCACTCGTTACAACCACGTACTTACAAAACTGTGCTCCGTCTGGCAGGTCTTTCTGTCCTTTAAAATGTGAAGCTGCTATTGCAACCCCTCTGCTGCTTTCTCAAATCTCTAACCCCACCAAGTGATGGTATTAATCACTTCTATGTAACATGTACAAGTTTACCTATTTGTTTCTTTGCATGTTGCCAAAACAAAGAAACCTCTCCACAGAAGCTAAGTCCCAGAAACTGAATTCATAATCTTTTTAAGTCCCCATTCTATAATTTCTTTTATAAATATCCTAAATAAAACATTTGGTCTCAATGTCATCTAACTGTTTATAACAGCTGTCAAATTAAAATGTCTCGAATCCCTTCACGATCACCATAAGAGCGTTACAAAATTGTGTTTTGACCCAGCATTTTAAAGCTCTACTCACCCAAAGGCTGATCACCTGTTTGCTCTTTATTGTCTACGAAAAGATAGAAATGCAAAAAAGATATTATTGTCAGTGATACAAGTATCTGCAGGATTAAAGATATATAGAAACAATGAACAATAACATCAATAGCATCAAGGCAGAATGTGGTTTCTAATGGAGAACTAATAATTTAAAGATTTTCAGCTTCTTGATAAACATACCTGGATGGACAGAGTTAGAATCAGGACAAGGGAATGTTTTTGGCAATTAATCACCACAGCTGGGAGTAGTAATCTTTAAGATGCTGGATAGAAATTAGTCTGAAAATGGTGGGTGGTGGCAATGAGCAGCAGCAGAAGTGGTTACAGTCACTGAATGCCTGCCTGGTACTGTTCTGTGTGCTTTGAATGCAGCGGATTTAAATAAATCTCAGCCTATCTACGAGCTATATACTTCTGCCATTATATACATATATATACACATAAGGAATCTTGAGACACAGAAGTTAAGTCGCTTGCTCAAAGTAATTGAGCTAATAAGCCTCATTCCATAGTCCCTGCTCTCTGCCATCTGCATACATAAGACGAAATACCTCCTACCCTGAGGACCACGCAGGAAAGGATACAGGGAAGACGGAGTTGAGTCAGTGATGCATCTACTATTATACACAGGGTAACTCTGTTTGCATTTTTAACAACATATGTAAAACTAGTGGGGTCTATTAAAAGTTTTCTTTTTCAAAAACTCAATTTTGGGGGCATCTTTTGATTCTTGAGGAATAGGATATAATGAAGGAGGGGGCCAAGAAAATCTTAGAAGCTTAGTGCTGGTTACTTATAAAAGTTTTCCTGAAGTAACCTTTCACAACGTTCACTGAATGGCAAGAAATAAGAGACCAATTTAGGAAAAGAGGATTCTCACGAGACCAAGAGAAACAGACCCTGTGTGGGTCTGGATGTCTGAAGCGCAGTCCCGTGAGACTCCTCAGCAGGACAGCACACCCATAACAGAGGCGTCTGGTTTGTCTAATTTGCATCTACGTCACGGGCACAGCCCCATCACTGCTCACAATAATAGATGCTTATTAGTAAAATATGGGCACGAAACTACGCAGACTAGTTACGGTGCTAACATAATGAGAAATGGCCTGTCGAGAAATAAGCGGGATCACTGTAAATATTACATGATGTAGCTGGCTCCTCTTAAAGTGCTCGTGTAAGGTGTTACTTCCAGATTACCTTCACAGGCTCCATCACTGCCTTTCAGGATTTCAGGCCCATGCTAATGTTCCCTGTCTTTCTGTGGTCCTCAGCATGACTGTGTCTGTCACCACAGCTAAGGCTTTCCTGCTAGCTTCACTTGTTCAGACATCTGATCTGATTAAAACTGGCCAGAGAGATGAAAACGTCTGCTGTCAGTCTCTTCATGGTCAATGACCACCTATATATCTGTACAGCATGAGTGATCCTTGCTCACACAGCTCTCACGGCAGAGAAAGACACGCCACCCGGCTAGTTCAGGTGTGTTTTATGACTGAGCGACTGTGAACTAGGTCCCAGGAGTCTGGCAAGTTCAGAAATGTTACCCCCATCACTCTTTCAAAGACTGTTTCTTGTCTTTCAAATTAAAGATCATGCACTTCCCACTTTAACTGCCTTTTTAGGCCACAGAGTCATACACAATGATAAAAATACACATTGATATTTTCTGTGGCTTTGGTATGCTTACTCTCTATAGCCTTTTTTTTTTATATAATTTTTTACATTTATTTATTTTTGAGAGACAGAGAGAGACAAAGCACAAGTCAGGGAGGGGCAGAGAGAGAATGAGACACAGAATCTGAGGCAGGCTCCAGGCTCGGAGCTGTCAGCACAGAGCCCAACGTGGGGCTCACACTCACAAACAGTGAGATCGTGACCTGAGCCGAAGTCGGACGCTTAACCGACTAAGCCACCCAGGCGCCCCTCTCTATAGTCTTATAATCTAGAATATTTTTAATATTTTCACTTGTATAAAATTATACTTCATGTAAGTACTAATTTTAACCCTTAACTGTATTATTTTAATAAAGAAAAAAGTTACCAGTACTACTATAGTCAAAGAAGATCTATAATACCTTTAAGTTATGACATTCAAGTTAATGTTTTATGTTTATATTACTCACCAGGATGTCCAAGATTATTTAATTCATCTAAAATAAAATAAGAGAAAATAGATTAAATAATCTATTTTTAAATAATTGAACTACCCATTTAGCACAAACAGTAAGACTAATCAAAGAAGCAGGTTTCAAGCTATTCACGCATGTTTAGTTTAGAACTTTTCCAACACCTTCCGAGAGGAGGCGCGCAAGCAGTGACCACGGAGAAAGGCTTCCAGGGTCAGCGAGGACTTTGAAGTCACGACTGCGTTCCCTGAGGAAAGCTGACCAGACTCATTCATAATGTGTTCAGAGTTTTAGATATTCTGGCCTTTGGGACAAAAAGAGTCAAGGGATAGGTCTGTGGCCTCAACCATAAACTTCCTGAAACTAAGAAACAATCTCAAATGACTTCTTCTTTTTTAATAAACTTACACTTGTAGAACAGTCTTTGAAGTTTACAGAACTAATGTGAAGGCAGTAAAGAGAGTTCCTGTAAACACTAGTTTCCCTATTTTAACACCTTATGTTTAGTAAGTGTATCTGTCACAACTAACGAACTACTAATGTTTGTTTTTTTTCCCCAGGACCCCGCATTACATTTTCTTAGGTCCCTTTGGGTTCTTTGTTGTGACAGTTTCTGATGGCCTTGATAATTGTGAGGATTACCGGTGAGACGCTTTGTAGAATATCTCTCAATTTGAATTAGTTGATGCTTTTCTCATGGTTAGACCAATGTGATGTGTCTTTGGAGGTACCGTAGTTTCAGAATTATTAATCTGTATTATCTGGCTAAAGGACAGATAAAACCATCTACGCAAATACCCATGACATTATATAGTCATCTATTTTTCCCTTATAAATCTTATGAAGATGCAAATTAACATTAACAATAATTATAAACGTTACACTGTTCGTAAGGTCATGGAGGAACTTATTCTTCTCTGTGAAGTAAAATCAGCTGATGAGTATCACCAACTAGAGTACAGGGCTCTGTACAATTTCTTTTGCTTCTTGTCTTACAGACCTCATTCATTTCTAGTTACTTAGGTCAGCACCTTGTTCTTCCTTCCCCTCTTCACTGAGGTTGTTTCATACATTTGTAATACATTTAGATTCTCTGGTCACATTCTGCATTTCAGCCTGGGATTCCCCCTCCTCTGGCCTCCTCCTAAATGATTTTAAAAACTTGCATACAAGTGTTCCCCATTACAACGGTCATGCAGAATAGTTTCACTGCCCTAAAACAATCCCGAGCTTCACCTATTCAACCCCCACTTTTGTCCTGATTAAGTATCTTTAACAAAATACGTGAAATGAAGTAAGTAACATCATGTTCTGTAGGCTAAAAAAACCAAAAAAGATATGCTGATGGTATGCGTCAATCTACCAATTACAAAACATCGCAACTTTCACACTTTTTTAGAAAGAAAAGTTGGATCCAATTTTTCCATTGGAAATTTCTGAAGTAGTTGCATAGTTGGATCTTCATCTCCAAGCGTGCTGGAAAGGTTTAGGTGACAATTAGAATTTAATAGTGTTTGCTGTTGTAAAAACCACAGAGACTCATACAGGGCCAGAGGCGGCACGGCAGGGCGGTAATTCCCATGCACTGCCCTGAAGCCAAGCAGCGGTACTAGCTTATTAGAGATCTCCAATGTTAGGAAGGTTTTAAAAATCATGCAATCAGGCAAAAAAGGAGTAAGTGAAGGAAGACGAGTTTGTTAGATTTCTTCACATAAGCTTCCCTCATGTAAGGACCCTGTAGACAACAGGGTTGGGATCCCTTTATGCTAGAGAATTCCTGTTCAAAAGTATGCATCAGGACAAGACCAGTAATTTTGGCACTTCACTGTGACACCACAGAGATACGAAAGACAGGAAAACCCAGGAACCAAAAGATTTAACATTATTTTTTTACTTAACCCAAATAGAGCCCGATGTTATATAAAAGTTTAAGGCAGGAATTGAAAAAATACTTAGCTATCTACAAATTGAATTTTGTAAAACAATGTGTCATACTAAGGGGAGAAGCCAACTTAAGTATTAAAATTTACTCGTTAGAACTTATACACAATGCTTTGCATAATTAAAACAATTTAAAAGCTTATGTTGAAATATTTTTCGGTTCTCTTTATATATTCTGGTAAAGATGACATGGTGGATTAATCTACAGACTTGTAGCTTCAAAAAATGGATCTTAATTCATAACATCGTTTATATTGAAACAGAAACATGAGATATTGGACAAAACATGTGTTCCACAAGAAATCGCCCGTCCTGAAACTCTCACAGTAAGCATGTTCGCAGTAGAGCAGCATACGGTCATGGCTAAAAGGATGGCTAAAATCATCTAAACAGCTATCCATGAGAGTATAGCCATCCATCTCTCTAACAAATTCTACAGATAAAAATTAACATTATGAATTAATTGCAAATATTCTCTATTCACAAGATGTGCAGAAACGCTATTCTATGCAATAGAAGATAACTGAGAATTAGTTACTTTAAGAGTGTGTCCGTTTATGAACCTTAAGATTAAGATGCAATATCGTTCAGTGAAATTTCTTTCTTACAGCTAGTATTTTTCCATCACTGCGCTCAGCAGGCTAGACAGAGCACTCCACCACTCCCCAGAGGAACCAGCATGCAGGATATTTGGTTTCAAACCAAAGGATTACACTACCTTCAGTGCACTCCACTGCCTCATCTGTTCTTCCTTGTTCCAGAGAAAACAAATGTGAATATACTGTAATTCATGATCTTAGGAAGGGCAGCCATCAGGTAAACAGAGAAATAAATATCATGGAAACATGCTGGCAAACCAACATACGCATCGACATCTCCTACTGCTGACAACCTAACTACAAATGCGGTAAGTTTGAACAGAACAGCTCCCAAATTATGAATTTCATAACGCAGATTGTTCATTAATAATCATTCTTTCTATGTCTGTGATGCTTGGTTTTAAAAAACGTTTTACTGAAAATCTTTTCTCACTTAAAGATGATTTTTATAACTAAACTTTTAAAGAATACTTTTTTCCCCCACAAATGTTTATGATCTTGATTTTAGTATACATATTCTCTCGAATTTCTATGTAAACAATATAGCTCCTGATACTTAACGTACCATTAAATAGAATGGTAAAAAGTAGAATTTCCATTGCTTAAATGTTTCATTTTAAATATTTATCTTGTCCTCCATTTGTCAGAACGCGGAGTAAGACCGCTTACCTACGATGATTTCCACCCTCCTGCTGTCTTGACTGTCTCGATCATTGTACACGTGACACCAGTAGGTTCCCTGATGCTCCAGGTCCACGTAAGGCACCTATTATCAACATCAGAACACACACACGTTTCCTTTTCAATTTTACTTTAAATTGACTTGGAGAAAAAGTTATTTTGAAGTAAGGAAAAAAAACCTATAACATCTCAGAGGACTTCAGTTATTCTTATATTATTTCCATTTGTTAGGTTAAATATTAGCAGGCAAACAATACAGCAATTCCAATAATGGTGAGCTAGGCACAATACTATCTGACATTTTAGTATAAGTCCCTAGGTGTGGGTTAGTGTGATGTTCCAGTACTTTCAGAAATATAAGAATCAGTTAATATTGAACAACAAGGGACTTGAAAATAAGGAAGACATTAAAACTCCCCAAAGGATATAAATTTTAATGTTTGTCTCAATTTTCAATTACACTATTTTATATATCAACACAAAATATATGCAAATAACCGTTTCCTACCATGTATAGCTTTTTTGTCTCGTGTATTAAAGGTGATTCATTTCTGAACCACTGGTAGTGAGGAATAGGGCTCCCGACAGCAACGCACTGTAAGACCAACGTGCTGCCCTGGCATCAGCTTTTGGGATCTCGGTTCCACGCAGATTTGCAACTTGGATTCAGAGACGCCATCTAAACTCCCTGAAATTAAAAGAAAAGTATCACTGAACATAAATAAAATCTCTAGGTTAATAATAATTTTTTTCCCTTTAACTAAAAAAGTGTTTTCGAGTTAATTTTTTTGTAATCCTTAATAGCATCCCCTGAAACTATGTTTCATAAAACTGTGGCACTTCTAGATACACTTAGAGATATTCTGTGGATAAAAGGAGGCTGTAGAGGGGCGCCGAGGTGGCTCAGCGGGTTAAGTGCCCAACCCTTGATTTCGGCTCAGGTCACGATCTCACGGTTTGTGAGTTCAAGTCCCGCATCGGGCTCTGTACTGACACTGTGGAGCCTGCTTGGATTCTCTCTCTGTCCCTCTCTCTCTGCCCCTCCCCTGCTCTCCCTTGGTCTTGCTCTCAAAAATAAATAAAGAAAACCTTTTTTTTTTTTTAAATTTTTTAACGTTTATTTATTTTTGAGAGACATAGAGACAAGTATGAGCAGGGGCAGAGAGAGACAGAGGGAGATACAGAATCTGAAGCAGGCTCCAGGCTCTGAGCCGTCAGCACAGAGCCTGACGCGGGGCTTGAACTCACAGACTGTGAGATCATGACCCGAGCTGAAGTCGGCCGCTTAACGAACTGAGCCACCCAGGCGCCCCAAGAAAACCTTTAAAGAAATTAGAAGAAAATAGGATGCCATAGACAAGTTTGGGAAATTCTGGGTTAAACAAAGTTACACAGATTTTTTTTTTTTTTTTTTTTTTTTTATTGCAGGACTTCTAAGGGCTTTAATCGTTAAGTGTGCTTTGTGTATTTAAGAAGGGAAAATTATTTAAGTGGTTTTTACATGTGTTTGGCCACAGAATCTTTTTGGTGGGGGCAAATGACTTATTAACGCCTTGAGTGATACTCATATTCAACACAGAAAGAGTTGTTTAGCTTATTAAAAGGAGTGTTGTTATTAGCATGGAATAAATGTGGTTGGAATATCATTAGCATTTCTTCCTGAAGTAGACACTAGAAAGCATTATTTTCGAACACTCGTGTTGCTCTAAGGTCCTCGGGGAAGGGGCCTCGTCAGTGTTAACACAATACCAAGTCTCTGTCATGAAACACGTGCCTCACACACTGCAGGTGATCGGTCTTTGTTGAATGAATAAGATTTCATACACTTAACTTTATTTTTTACATTTTTCTAAAACAGTTTAATTAAAAAAAGGTGAAGACTCTGAAAAAATTGGGAGGAGGAGTGTAGAACCCAAAAGAGCATACTGTGGGAGTCCATTGCCTTAGTTACAAAGACACACTACCCTCGAAAAAGACATTTAAGTTTAATACAAATTTATACAAAGAAAATGTGAAAAAATACTTCCATATGCTAAAAGTTTCACAAATAAGGCCAGTTAAGCTATTTTATTTTTTTGACACCTGTAATTCACAAATAAATGTTCTCTTTTTTTCTTCGGCACTCTCTTTTTAGTTCTTCTCTAATATGAGGAACTAGCTGGAAACTGTACCGTTCATATCCTTTTATCAACAAAGAGAAAGTAAACAGGCCTAAAATGTACAAGAGAATGTACTGGAATGATAACGTATAATTAATCTTCTCACGTATGCACATCACCTTTTACTTTGTTCAATGCTTTGTGTTCTACACAACATACAAAATGGTACCACCGTACACACAGTGTACCAGACAGCATGGCCAGCGTCTGGCTTTCCGTCACACTGCCTCTGTTTCATGCTTACGTAAGAACATAAAATTCCACCATATAAATACCACATGCACGCTCATCCTGACTCACATGTCCTCTGCGTGCACAGGATTTTACTTATAAACTTATTAAAGTTCATTACATGCACAGAAATATTCTAGAAAGATGAAAATAGTTCCCTTAATTAATCATGACTATTTTCAGAGATTGTTTATTCAGATATAGGAAAAGTTAAATTGAGAGAGAAGAACGGAAGGCAGGCCGGTGACAAAAAGTCTGTTTCCCCCCTATTCTTTTTGTCTGGCAAAATGACAAAGAATATGGTTCTTGACTGGAGTGTGAATCAGGAAAACAACATCTGATGGCTACTCTTTAGAAGAGACTGATGTTTTACATTAATACTAGTTACCGGACTAAGGAGATAGATGACAAAGACCAGAGAAACCGTCTGATGAGATATTTACTGCAGGGAATGACAGGTGCCCTTTCACGTCAACGGCAACTCGAGAGGTTTTGTTCCACAACGCAGCACGCTCGGAGCAATGCGAGGGTTATGGAGAACAACACACAGTGGAGAAAGGAAGAGAAGGGAAGGATCCCAGAGGTCAGCACCAGGGCCGGCCTGAGGTTTCCAGGTCTTCCTCAGGCAGCTGCAGATATGTATGTATATATATATATACACACACATATGTGCATGCGTGCATGTGTATCAATCTTCACAGAGAAGGAGTCAACGCACATGAGATAAAATCGTAACGACTGGTGATCTTATATTGGTGATAAGCACATATGTGAGCTTCCGGTATTATTTTTGATACTGTGAAATTAAAGTAAACATTTGAAATAAAGTAAGGCAAATCCCATTCCAGTATTCAACTTAATTTATCACTTACCCTGGAAGCTTCCTGTTACTTCTGTGACATCACAAACATCCAGCTGTGACCACTGGCTGAATTCAAAGGTGAAATTGTTATTAACTCGACAGACATAAAAGCCTGCATCTTTTACATGCACGGTGTTAAAAATAAGTTCTGATGCATTTCCGTTTGGAATCTGTGAAAGAATCATAAGAGAATGTAAATGAATGACTCATCAAAACACATCTAATAAAATGTGCTGTGCAAAAAATGTGTTGATTTCTTTGGAGCTTTGAAAAGCATATCTTTTTTCAAGTTCTAAAATATGTTTTACTTAAAAAACAAACAAACATTTTGAGTAACTTAAGACTTAAGTCTTTGAAATCCACGCTCTTTTACAAATGCATTAACCAGAGAGTTAAACTCTCTCCTACATTCCTTCCAAAAACTAACAGAAAATGATCTGTTCTGTCATTTAAAACTGTTCAAATCATCAGTACTTAAGGAAACTACAATGGCAAATGTATAAGTAAAACAGAAAGTTAGGTCTGGCTATTAATTTCAGTTATGGCCCAATTGGCTGTGAGAACGTAATCAAGTTATTTCACCTTGAGACGCCATTTTCTCATCTGCAAAACTCCATAAGAGGACAGGCTCCTTAACTACTACACTTTTTTCAGGGTCTGTGGAGAAGGCCTGTGGAAAGCATGTCGGTGATGGCAAGGAATGGCCATCCAAGAGTCTCCCGAGCTCTCCCCCAGGGCTCTGGTCACCACATCGAGGTTTCTTTCACCTTTACTCATTAATTTATAAGTGCCGCCCACCTCTGGCACACTGCCAACGGGCTAAGTCATGTACCTCATTCTATCACGGCTTCCTTGTAAACGTAGTTTAATACGTTCATCTCTCTCTCCCTCCAAACCGCAACCAACTGAATTCAACACTTGCCCCTCAGAACCGGCCCCAGAGCAAGAGGATTTGGCTGAAGACGTGACAGCCAGGGCGGCGGCCGCACTGAGCACCACGTTCGCGAACTAAGTCTGCTCTCCTACTAGACTATCAACGCGTACTTTCGGTCTCCTCAAAACTCCTATAATCCTGCTTCTTTTAGCCACTGACTTCAGATGGAAACTCTCGTCTTCCTGCCACCAAATCACACAAACCTGTCTATGTATCTCTTTATAACTGCTCTCTTCTCTTCTCTTAAAATGGAAAACGCATCTCCCTAGCGAAGGCTACTTGGGCTTAGGATCTGTGGGAATCCACTCAGAACCTCAGGGTTGGTATGCGGACTAGTTCAAGCTGAGGAACATCTGGGATCAACAGATGCAGAAAGCAGCTTTCTCAGACTCCCGTATCTGACTAAAAGCAAAAACTTCTGGGAAACGAGGCTACCCTAAATTCCTTCTTCCGGGTGACTTTATCCAGAAAGGAGACCAAGAATAAACCTACCATAAATCTCCTCTCCAGGAGAGTTTTATGGCCATGATGAAGATGAGAAGACCACTTGCACCTGCATGAATAAATATTATCACAAACTGTCTCATCTATTTATTCTTCTAGACACGTCTTTGTATTTCCTAAAGAAACCAATTTGTTCTTCCCATAGAGACCTTTCTCCCTCCTCCTTTTTCCCTATTAAATTAAGTATATAAGCCTCTAACTTATTCATGAAGCTACTTCCTTTGTAAGTTCCGATAGGAAAAAACTTTTTGTTAATCTGTATTTCATCAGTTAATTCACAGGCACCCAGAGACTGAACCTAAGAGGGCAGAGGAAATTTTTTTCCTCTTCTGCCGATCCCATCCTCTGACCTTGTTCCTTACAATGTTTTCCCTGCTTCAGCACCTATTTCTTTCACTGTATCACTCTCAAAATCATACTCTAGTACTTTGTATGTTAAATAAATTAAAAAACCCCAAACCAACCTCCCTTGACCCACATCCCCTCCTCGCAGCAGCACTGAAAATGCTAACTGCCCCTTTCTTCCTAAAATACTTGCCCTTTCAGGCTTCCTTTCCCCTTCTGCTGGATGCCCTCCTGTCTGTCTTGCAGATTCTTCTTAGTCTCTTCACTGGGTCCTCTTCCATAACATGAACTTCCAGTGTCTCTCCAGATATCCAAACTGCCTAGCTGATTCGTGCAGATAGCCTAACAGGCATTTTGAACTTAACGCATCAAACACCAAATCCTTGCTTTTTCTCCCTAAATTTATTTCTTTCCCAATCTTCAATACCTCAGATAGAACACATCCCAGATGCCTCAGCAAACAATCCGGGGGTCATCCTTGATCTCCCTTCCTTTTCTTCACGCTCACCTCTGCTCTGTCAGGTCTGGTTAACTGTGCCTCTAAGGTAAGCCGGCCTGGGCGCTCTGCTCCCGCGCCACCGCCTTACCCTGGCCGCGCTGCCGCTACGCCCCGTCCAGCCCTGGGTGTTGGCTAATGGCTCCTCCTGCTCTTCTCCTGTTCTCTTCGAGCAGCAGTCTTGTGTTTTAAAAACATAAATCCTTTCATGTTACTCTCCTGCTTAAGACTTTTAGTGGCATCTCGCTTTATGTTACCCTGTTTATTTTCCTCACAGTTCTGAGCTCAAAGAATTCTCTTGTTTACTGCGTCTCCCCACCGAGGGGCAGGACCCTGTGTGACAGAGCTTCATCATCATGGCCTTAGATGGTGGCCTGGCACAAAACAGGTGCTCATCGAGTATTTGTTAAATGAATAGTTCTTAAGGGACGCCCGGGTGGTTCAGTCAGTTAAGTGTCTCTTGATTTCGGCTCAGGTCATGAACTCTCTATGGGTTCGAGCCCCACATCGATCTCTGCGCTAACAGTGTGGAGCCTGCTTGGGATTCTCTCTCCCCCTCTCTCCCTGGTTGTGTGAGCATGCTCTCTTCCTTTCTCAGAATAAATAAGCTTAAAAAATGTAAAAAATGAATAGCTCTTAAAATAGTCCCACGAACATAAGAATGGTTCAACACACACAGCTCGACTTGTGAGGGCTTTAAAATCTATTATAATTTTTACCTTTCTCAGACCAGGGCATATTTGACAAATGATATTCTTTTTTTTTTTTAATGTTTATTTATTTTAGAGAGATAGAACAGGGAAGGGACAGAGAGAGAGAGACAGAGGATCACAAGTAGGCTTTGCGTCGACAGCAGAGAGCCTGATGCGGGGTTCGAACTCAGGAATCATGAAATCATGACCTGAGCTAAAGTCAGGTGCTTAACTGACTGAGCCACCTGGGTGCTCCTACAAATGATATTCTTTTTTTTTTTTTTTTCAAATATTTTTTTAATGTTTATTTATTTATTTATTTTAGTTTTTTTTTAATTTAAAATAGTTTATTTTCAAATCGGTTTACATAAAACACCCAGTATTCATCCCAACATGTGCCCTTTTTTAATGCCCATCACCCCCTCTCCCACCCCCCATCTCCCTCACCCTCAGTTTGTTCTTAGTCTTTGAGAGTCTCTTATGTTTTATCTCCCTCCCTCTCTGTGTCTTTTTTTTCTTTCCCCTCTTCCCCTCCCCCTGGTTTTTGCTTAGTCTCACCAAGTCCACCTATTCGTGGAAACATATGGTATCTGTCTTTTTCTGACTGACTTATTTCACTTAACATAATACCCTCCAGTTCCATCCATGTTGCTACGCATGGCCAGATTTCATTTTTTCTCATTGCCACATAGTAGTCCATTGTATATATGTACCACCAAATGATATTCTTAATGTGGTAAGTTTTACCTGTTATTTCTCTTTCAAAAGGCATTTATTAAAATAAAAGCAACCTTGCAATTGAGAAAATGTTAAAAATCACTATTTTTATTTTTTTATTAAAAAAAATTTTTAAATATGTATTTATTTTTGAGAGAGAGAGACACAGAGCTTGAGCAGGGGAGGGGCAGAGAGAGAGGGAGACATAGAATCTGAAGCAGGCTCCAGGCTCTGAACTGTCATCACAGAGCTCGACGTGGGGCTTGAACCCACAAGCAGTGAGAACATGACCAGGGTTGAAGCTGGGTGCTCAACGGACTGAGCTGCCCAAGCGCCCCGTTAAAAATAACTTTAGTTACTATCTCCTGAAAGCCTAGGTAGATGAAACGTCCCGTCCATTAAATTGTTATAACCCCAGATGACAGGAATTCACATCATAATAACGATAGTCAGGGTCCCAACAGAGGCCTGTCTAGCACAGAGCCTACACACAATCTGTCACTACAGTTCAGCTGCTCTACCTTACCTATGCATAAGGGATGGAAATAAAAAATTGTATAAAGTCACATATTTCTTCTCAGGCCCAGAATGATCCCATTAAAGGAAAGATGATAATCTTAGATGGCTCTTTGACTTAGTTTCAGGTTTGCAAGCGTAGACTTAGCACTGAATTTGGAAGAAAGCTTAGTTATTTGACTAACAGGTTGAAAGGAATATGGAATTTCAAGGTACAATCCAGGAGGAAAGGGAGGGAGGGGAGGTGGGGAGAGAGAAGATGGAAGCCCACTAAAGAGAGACACAACATGGGCCAGCCAGACCAGTGGGAAACACCCAGTGGCAGAGAGCTCAAAGAACTTTTGAGAAAAAAAGAATTCCAGTATGTGATTTTAAATTATTTGTCGGGTGGTGCAGGGATACAATACTTCTACAGGAGGAATAAATGCCTGCCTCCACCAGCCTGAATTTTACTTCAGAATTGACCCCAATAGCCTAAATCTTTTGATATAAGTTATGTGGAATGGTTAAAATAACATTCCATTAGCCTTCCATGTCACCTTAAAAATATTTTAATTAAATGTTTTGATTGCCTTTCTTCAGGTGGTTGGGAACATGGTGGACGCCCAGATGGAGTGTGCCTACCCAAGGCAGGCAACCATCTTTCAGAATGAGAAGGGGGTGCTGACTGGAGAAACTGGCAAGGAGAAGCTCCCACGAAACTATAAAAACATCGGTCTGGGTGTCAAGATGCCCGAGGAGGCCACGGAGGGCCCCTATACTGACAAGAAATACCCCTTTACTGCTAATGTCTCCATCCGAGGGTGCATTCTGTCTGGTGTGGGGACCAGATGAAGAGGCAGAGGACCACTGTCATCCCAAGACTACCGCCACTGCATGAGAAAGGACAAGCGCTTCGAGAAACACCTCAGGAACGTGGCCGTGCACCTGTCCCCCTGCCTTGGGCATCCAGATCGCCAACACTGTCATAGTAGGCGAGAGCCGGCCCCTGAGAAAGACTGCACTTCAATTGTGCTCAAAGTCGTGAAGGCTGCTGGCAACGAGAAGCAATTCCAGAAGTTCTGAGACTAGACATCTGTCCACACCCTCAAAGAAAATAAAATTATTTTCCAAAAAAAAAAAAAAGAGGCTTTGGTTGGAATATAATTTGTTGTAAGGAATTCTGTATGGATATGTTAGAATGTACTGGTGATATTTACTATTTGTTAACATTGTTGCTCCAAGTAATCTCTAATTTCCACAATTTTTAGAGACTAGTGAATTGATTTTATTATTGCTTACCTTTTTTTTTATAGGACAATTTTTGGAACTGTCTTAGCAAAATAATGATTATTCACTACTTCAGTAATAACACAGCCATGTCTATCAGATCAAAATTCTAAAACGTACACCGGGATAATGATGCTAATTAATTTGCTATCATTCTCTTTTCTTATGACTGATAAAGGAAAGTACATTTAAAAAGTTACCTCTTTATTCATTTTGAACCACTGATATTGTACAAAGGGATGTCCAGTTGCCCGGCAACACAGTTTCACAAACTGCCCAGCCAAGACTGCCTTTGATTCTGGGTTTACGGTGATCTTTATTCCTTAAAAAAAAAGAAAGAAAGATAGAAAGAAACAAAGAAAGAAAGGAAGGATGGAAGGAAGAAAGAAAGAGAGAGAGAGAGAAAGAAACATTAATTAAGTTATGGAAGAGAGGTTTTCCTTCTTTATGTCTCTGAAACCAAATTAAAAAAAAAAAAAAGTATCTTGGCGATGGCCTGCATACTCATTCCGGTTGTAAACTACCCATTCCTACGTCCTCGCCCATCAGCTCATGCATCTGTGAGGTCCAGGCTTTGTGTGGGAAAGAAACTCATCCACAGAAGACTTTCAGCTACTGTACTTCCCACGACTGGAGGAGAAAACTGTTTGCCATGTTTCTTCAAGTCTTAGAAATCTTTTCTCCGCGTTCTAACATCTCTGAAATCAGGATGCGCCTCCGCAGATGCGTGTTAGACAGCAGGCCTGACGCGGCTCTCAGTGCCGGCGCGTCAAGTACCTGGTCATAAAAGCTCGTACGGCTGGCGCTTCAACTGAGTTAGGGGTGCTGTTACAGTAAGACAAGTGCTGGCCACCGAGAATGTCTCCAAAAGACATCTCAATTTCGATGCTATGACTTGGCATCAAAATGAAACTATTCTGTACACAGAAAGGCACGGAAACAGAAAAGCAGGATATAAATCCAAAACATGGGATACAAATATTTCTTATCTGAGAAAGGACTATCAGCATCAAAACCTGGAAAGCTTTAAAGAAAGTCCTAAGTCAATAATGGAATACCCTGTACCTCCCACCTCCCTCCGTTACTCTCTCTGGGAGAGTCACTTGCCCTGTCATGGGGACACCGAGGCAGCCTGGTGGGAGACCCAAGCGGTAAGGAAAGAAAGCAGGACTCCTGCCGACGGCCCTGTATGTCAACTACCTGAACTGTCCAATCCCAGTCCAACCAGATGGTCGCCCCCACCTAAGAGCCGGACCCCCGCCTCAGCAGAGGCCAAAGCTGGGGCCAAGGCCACCCAGCCAAGCCACTTCCAGGTTCCAATTCTCAGAAGCTGTGTGAAGTAATAAATGGTTGTTGTATTAAGCTTAGGGTTTGTTATGCAGCAACAAATAACAGAAACGAAAGTTAGGAAATTTTACCTTTGCCAAGGTTATAATACAGAAAAGAGGGTTAGCTGACTTTTAGGAAGGAAGAAGGAAAGATCATTAAAACTTGTAAACTTGTTAACTAACTTGGATTTAAAAAAAAAACTTGTAAATGTAATTCCTTGCACTTAGTTTTATTTTCTTTCCTCGTCTATCCTGAATATGACCTCATAACAGTATGTTTTTCCTCTATAATCCACCAATCCAAAGGAACAAAACAAGATTACAATTGAAGAGGAGTTAGTCAAATGATAGCAGTCTTAATACATCAAAGATGCTAAACTTTCCAGGACAAAAATAGTAGATAAGGTAAAATAGGTATGTGAAAACCATTAAAGATACCAAATAAAACCAAAATCCAAAGTAAGTATTTATTGCACACTTACTACATTTGAGGGTCTGGAGAAACCCTTGAAAATCTTCAGTAAAGAGAGCACAGGCCTCTCGAAAAAGAATTTACAACCTTTGCCAAGGGAGAACTTTCCTATTCATGAATTCTTTCTGTTAGCACCGCATGGAGGAAGTAACAAGAGTTCTTCTGAAATCTGTACTACGTGTTGGTTGGAAAGTACACGCTGAAGACAGAAAATGGGATGAGTGCTCCCACTTCGGCCGGCAAATTCGCGCCACTGCACTTAATGCTCCTCCTAATGCCAGTCCTTGGCCAGGAAAGACCTACGTCACAACTTCAAGACACAAAGATTCTGATTTTCAAAGTTTATGCGTGATAAGAAAGAGAAAAAAGTTGTTAACAGCAAGAGAAGGGAACAAATAGATCTACTCCCGCGTGAGGCCCCGCTGTCTTCCACCTGAGCCTATCTCCACGCATCCGGTTACTCAGGGCGAAAACTGAGAGCAGTCCTCCCGAACCCCTCATTCCTTCCTCATTCTCCACATGGGACTTCTCCGCAAGTCCTGTCAGTTCCGCTTTTCCACGTCTCCTCATCTTCAATGCCATGATCTTAATCCAAGCCACCATCAGATGCTGATGGAAGCCTATTACAGCCTTCCTTCCAACCAGCAGCCCAAGTGTATGTTTTTTTTATTTTAATTGTTATTTATTTTGAGAGAGAGAGAGTGCATGAGCAGGGGAAGAAGACACAGAAACCCAAGCAGGCTCTGTACCAGCAGCACAGTGCCTGGTGCGGGGCTTGAACTCACAAACATCGAGATCATGACCTGAGCCCAAATCAAGAGTCGGATGCTTAACCAACTAAGCCGCGCAGGTGCCCAGAAAACATCTTTTTAAAACATAAATTAATCCATATCATTCCTCTGATTAAAACCCTCAACTGACCTCGTACTGTACTTAGAATAAAATCCAAACTCCTCATCATGGTCTTAAGGTCCTGCGTAAACTGAGCTCTCCAAGCTTGTCCCCGCCACGTTCTCCTTGCTCCGGCCACATGGCCCTCTTTTCAGAAGCCAGCTGTCTCCTCCCTTCCCACTTGCTAGCCCTCTGCTGGATTTCCCCTCCAGCCCCCGCTGTTTCAGGGCAGCCTCTTTCTTTCTCATCACCTGGGTCTCTAGCTTCGCTGGGAAACGTCTCCAAACTAGCTGTCCGCCACCCCCACCTTCTCTGTTACATTCATCCCACTTTGTGGTCTTCATTGCACTAACCATCTGAAATCCCTGTTTTATAGTCTCATCTACTGAAACAGAATCTTCAAGACAGTAAGGATCTTGTTTGTCTTAGTCACCAGTTTACAACATCTAGAACAGTGCCTGGAATATGGAAAGAACAGGGAGTGTTCAGCACGCATCTGCTGAATGAATGTGTATCACCATCATAATAAAAGCTACTAGGCCGCGATTTACTGAATGCCTTACATCTGCCAGGCATTCTGATCTCTAACCTTCAAAAGAAACATACGAGTTAGATTTTGATTAGATCTATGTTACAAAGAAGAAAATGAAGTTATTTGTGAAAAGTCATCCAAATTACCTTGAATATAGAATTTAACCTCTGGGACTAATTTTTTTCCATCGTAAAATGGCAGAACCAGAATGCAACCTAGGTTTTCTTGGGCTTTAAAATCCCCATGCTTTTGTTAATCCAGTGATTCTTTTTTTTTTTTCCTTTGTCTTTATGAAGGTACACCTGACGAATGAAATGTGTATAAATTTAGGGTGTACGATGTGGTAATTTAATATACACACATATTGTGAAGTGATTACCACAAGTGACTTAACACATCAATCACCTCACATAGTTATTTTCCAGTGATTTTTAAAAAATATTTTATTTATTTTGAGAGAGAGAGAGAGAACGTGCCAAAGCGGGGGAGGAGCAGAGAGCGAGGGAGAGAGAGAATCCCAACCAGGGTCTGTGCTGTCAGTGCAGAGCCCAACACAGGTCCAATCCCAAGAACTGTGAAATAATGACCTGAGCCGAAATCAAGAGCTGGACGATTAACTGACTGAGCCGCCCAGGCATCCCTTCAACCTTTCTTTTTAAACATTTTATTTTTAGGTAATCTTTACACCCAATGTGGGGCTTGAACTCACGACACTAAGACTGAGTCGCATGCTGCACCAACTGAGCCAGCCAGGTGCCCTTCTGGTGATTCTTAATGCACCTCACACGTTAATCTTCTGCCACAGTGAGGGTGCCGGGCCGAGTGCAGTGTCTGGCACCACGGCAGTGCTTATAAATATTTACCACAGCAAATATTCCCTCCTGTCATACAAAGAGAGAAGAGTGATGCAAATTAAAAGGCTTTCTTGCTAGAGTGTCTTACAAAGAAATGAATGATTTTAATGGACAAAAGGCCCATAGGGTCAGGATGTCCTAAAATGGTATCCTTCCTTTGTGAGGAGGTAAGATTAAATGATTTTTAATATACATTCAAACTCAGTTTGTACATCTGTCCTGTAGCGTCAATTTCAGTAATCTAGTCTTCAGTAAGCAAAGCAAACAAATACATGTATTTATTACTTAATGCTTCAAAGACTGAGAACTGAAAGGCACCATGTGATTTAGAAACTGCCCTCAGTGAGTAGTAAAGACAAGAAATCGCAATACCTCCCATGCCTTAACCACACAAATTTCCTTCCTCCCACGTAGTGTTGTGCGGCAGGGAACCATGGTCAACCTGTAACCACCCTCGCGCAGCGCCCACTAGTCGGGTGCTGAGCAAAGGTGAGGGGAGAATACGGCGCAGTGCTATGGAGGCAAACAAACGAAAGTCCTATTTGAAAGGGTGAATACACAGCTTCCTGGCAAACAAGTCTATTTTCAGATAACATCTGCAAAGAAGTCAAAGAGGTTACTTGATTTCCTGTAAGCCGGGAAGAGTCTGAACGAGGCACGATGGAAACACAAGGATCGTGCATTCAACACACTCCTCTGTAGACCACAGATTCGGGATACTGACCAATAAAACTCAAAACCCTGCTGGAATTCCAAAACACAAATTAGGGTGATTCCTGACAGAAAAATAGCTTCCCTTTAAGTTAATGTCTCTCGAGATGCATTTAAATATTGATGTAATTTACAAACAGCTGTTCCAGGAACAGGAGTATTATATACACTACAGTCCATCTGTTTTCAGAGACCATGAACCGAAAATTTCTTCCTATCAGCTTCTATCCAAAACTCTGCCTCATAGTTATTCTAAGAATTTCTAAGCTATCATGGAAAAGTGCCTCATACTATCCCAGAATAAATTCCATTTCTCTTCCTCTCTCAATCTCCCCCAGCACAACCGCGGCACGTCCATGGATGTCCCCCTTACAAGTCAGGGTACATCTGCACCTACGCTGGCTAAGCCCCGTCTCATCATACAGCTTCTCCCACATCGGCCACTGATCGTGGACACCTTGGCACAGACGCACATTCTTTCAGACCTCACCACCCCCTCTCTACCTGTCTACCCTTCCCCCCTATCTTTATTCCCATTCATACCACTGTGCCTTTTTTCACTTCTTGATATTTTCCTTTCAGAAATTTCTGTCACTCATGAAGTACGAAAAGTCCCTTATGAGATCTAGTAGGAGTACTTTTTAATTTGGCCAGGACAGAAAATTGCAGTCCATGGGTCAAAGAGGCAACTGGGTTATAATTCATCAACAAGTTTCTCAAAGAGCACAGAAATTTCCTAGCATGATAGAAATGACATTGAGTCCAGGTTGGGGGTCAACAGACCTGGGCTCTAACCTACTTTTGTCAATAATTGTGACTCTGGCTAAGTGATAACCACTGGAAATCTCACTTTCCACATAAATGTGTCCTCACATTTAAAATTTAAATGTTCATAATAGTAAAGTTCTGTTCCTTCACAGAACTGTAAAGATAAGATGGTTCCGAACCTAAGGTATTTTTTTAAAATGTTTTATTTATTTTTGAGAGAGAGAAAGAGAGACAGAGCACACGTGGGGGAAGGGCAAAGAGAGAGGGAGACACAGAATTGGAAGCAGACTCCAGGCTCCGAGCTGTCAGCACAGAGCCCTACACAGGGCTCGAACTCATGAACTGTGAGATCATGACTTGAGTCAAAGGCAGATGCTTAAGTGACTGAGCCACTCAGGTGCCCCTGAACCAGAGGTATTTTGGAAATGAGTGAATAATATTCAACCGTCTTGACCCCCCTCTTAAATACAATAAAAATAATAATAAATAAAATTCTGGTATCAGAAACATAACAGTAAGTGTGCTACAAGGAATTAAAAAAGTGAAGCAATGTGAAATAAAAAAGGCGTGGGGCAAGTGGAAAAGCTGCCACTGAAGAGATCTCGGCCAGAGCTGTCTGACACATACGGAGAGGGAAGCACCTTTTACATAAAGAAGGAAATAAAATGATAACATCACAAAACTGAAGTTGGAATCTGGGATTCATCTACTGAAGTGCACACATAAAATGTTCGTTCTCTCTAACTATCCCCCATCGTCTAGACTCTGCTTAACCAATTCTGGGTCAGGGCATCACTTCCTTGGCAGCCATTTTGTGATCTAAGGACTACAGAACTGATGGAGCCTATAAATCTACTCAAGATGTTTTCCCTTAGAACAGAAGAAACACAAACATCTCCAACTGCACATCTAGGTTCATGTTTGTGAAGGACACAGATGCCAATATTGGTTCCTTGGTATCAGGGTTTTTGGTCCTTTAATGAGTAAATGAAGGTCTAAAAAACCATTATGGACCTATGGTTCAAACAATGTCAGCACCATTCAACGCTCCCGCTCCCCTCCGATTCCCACGGAGATGACCAAAGGAATAAAGAGGGAAACGATCGGTGCTGGGAAATGGGGACGGGCATCATCCACACACAAAAACAGTAAGCCATTTTTCTAACATAAAGTACAGGTCAGATAAACTGGGAGTGGGGAGCAGCTAGCCAATCCACATGCTGAGAAAAAAACCAATTAGAAACAAAGCAGAAGAGGGTAAATCTCAATCCTCAGGGGCTCCTTCAGAAAATATATTAGGTGTCAGAGCCCATGCACAGCACGAAGCTAGGGTGTTCTCCTGGGCTTCAACCCCATGAAAGTGAGGGACCACTGAGCTTGGCTCCTGGTCAAGGGGATCATTCCCGTCAGAGGCAGGGGGACGTCTGCCCCAGCTACTTCTTGGCTCCCAGAACAAATACGGAAAAGAAACCCAGTTTCTCAGAAAAAGAGAAAACTCCTTATTACAGTCATCTCCTACAGCTATCTCTGGCTGTCAGCTCACAAACTGAAATGGAATGTGGCAAAATAAGACTAAATAAATCTAACGTTTCCTCTTATTTCTGCATTCAGGTCTGAAAGGTGTGTTCAGAGGTTCACAGCATCTTGGACAGAAGTCACCCTACTCATCAAAAGCAGGTTTCTCCATAGAGACAATCAGAGAAAAGTCGCTGGACTCTCTGTGGAATAAGAACTAATGTCCTCCTACGAAACTACCTTACTACAAAAAAGAGAGAAAACATGAGGATATATCTACTGTGTATTTTCACCAAGATACAGGAATACACTGAAAAGGAAAAACTGCAGATCACGTATGACTTGTTCTATACATACTTGTTTTTACAGTTGTGTAGGACATGATCATTGACAGGTTTGTCTTTCCCGTTAGACTATGAACCTTTCCTAGGCAGGAACTTTGGTTTTAATCATCTGTGAGCCACAGTGCCAAGCACAATGCCTAGAATAGCAAAGGTATTGGTTTATAGAGTATTATACGATACACTGTTTACTGGATGAGTAAAATCCCCAATTAAGTTGATTTTATCAAAGCTTACCTTCTTAATTACAATAGTTTTTGTTTTCAATGTCCTTAGTAAAATACTAAGATTTTCCCTATAATTCTTTTCTTAAAAATTTATTTATTTTGGGGGGAAGGGGCAGAGAGAGCGGGAGAGAGAGAATCCCAAGCAGGCTCCGTGCTGTCAGCGTGGAGTGTGATGTGGAGCTCGACCTCACGAGCTGTGAGATCATGGCTTGAGCTGAAACTAAGAGCTGGACGCTCAACCAACTGAGCCGCCCAGGCGCCCCTCTCTGTAATTCTTGTATTTCTTTATTCTGGTATCTGCAAATATAGTTTTAAATTATTCACATAAAATGTACACAGAAAGCTAACAATAAATTATTTATTTCTTAAATTACTGAGCTTTATTAGATCCTAAAATATGTCCTTTTAAATTAATACTTAATATTCAAGTAACAACTGATTCCCAATGGATACTGTATGGCTAACATGACATAAAACTTCACAGAAACAGTGCTTAAGTGTTAACATAACAATGTTAACATAGAAATTGCTTTCCTTTCCTGTTCTCCCCTCAAAGGCAAGAAAGGCCCAGGGGATAACTATCAAAAAGGGTGTAGGCCTAATATCAGAATGATCAGTACGGGGGAACACTACCAGTAACGTGCTAATCCTACTACGTGGAGAAGAACACAAAGGGCAGAAATGGACGTGAGATGACTGATGCTGATTAGGTCAGTTCTGTATTCACTGCTGGGTTGTCAGAAATCAAAATCTAAAATACCGTCAAAAATTTCAGGCAGATCGTTACACGTAAATAAATCTGTGACTCAATTTCAGTAAAGCCCCATTTCATGCTTGGGAAACTTTGAAAACTCGGAAACCCGAGATCTCGGGCCAGTGGTCCCAGCACAAGTCATGAGACGGAAGGCCCTGCAGGGGTGTGGGGGTCGTTCAGCGCGGCGTTACTCCACCTGCCCCCTCCCGGTCTGCCAGAGACACAACACTTACTCTTATTTTATAGACCTGGCAACCAAGAGTCAGAGAAATTAAGTGTGATTACTGAAAAAGGTATCGAGATATAAAAGTTGTATTTACTTCCTGGAGAGGTTTCTGGCGTTTTCAAGGCCCTGCTAGAGTAATCTAAGTATGAGAACTTAGTAGCTGAGTGCCCCAGACTGGCAGATTTCAATCATCACAACTTCTGGGTCCTATTCAAGGCACTGGGGATGTAAAAGTTAACGAACGTCACCTCACGAAGACGTTCACTGACTGGTGACTGACAATTTCATCCAGATGCGGGCTGCATTAGCAGTGATTGTTTCTACCCCATCCCTCTTAGGAACAGGCATGTCATGAAAATGAGTTAACTAGAGTGAATCTCATGATTGTTGCTGGGACAAAGATGAACGCAAGGAACAGTCAGCAGGTATCTTGCAACTATGCAGAAAGTCACTCTTGGAAGGAAGCCAATAACAAGAGAGGAAGGGCAAAGATGAAAACAAACCAATTCCTTGAAAACACGGTCTCCGGCCTCTCTTGAAGCCCAACCTGCTTCAGGACTTTTCAGTTAGAATTTATTCCCTTTATTACTCCAAGATGACTTGGGGCTTCGGGTAAACATAACTGATAGCAAACCACTACCACGTGTCCCTAATTCCTAAACCCCAGAACTAAATAAAAAGATAAGATCTGAATTATAATTTTAGGTTCCTCGTGTTAAGTTAAAAATATCACAAATAACCTGGCTGTGGAATAAAAACTACCTACGTCAGAGCCGTGTAAACAGACAGACAAGTCCTTAGCCCACGGCCCTCCTAATCTCAGCTGGTCTCTCTGCCTCTAGTGGGACCCATAATGGCAAACTGGACCCGAGGAGGAGGGTCTGCGGTGCTGCTGCCATCAGGTGACTTAGATCACGTGGTCTCTCCTGCCTGACGTGACTGCCAAGGACCAGCTCCATGTGTAGCTGGGGTGCTTTTCCTATCTTTCCACCTGACCCTGGAAGTAAGAAATCTCATTCAATATTGTTAGTATATTCATAAAAA
This sequence comes from Paguma larvata, assembly GCA_030068075.1. Lineage (NCBI taxonomy): Eukaryota > Metazoa > Chordata > Mammalia > Carnivora > Viverridae > Paguma > Paguma larvata. The sequence continues at coordinate 16,372,124 of CM057835.1, forward strand.
AAAATCATGGTCGAGTCAATCAACAATTCAAAAGCATCATGTTGGCAAAATACTTACACAATAAACATTTGTCATATTTGCTTTAGCTCCTTCGTATACACACATATCAATAAATATGAATTTATTTATTTTTTGGCTACATTACCTCTCGTTTTTTTTTGTTTTTTTTTTTTTTTTTTTTTTTTAATAATCTCTACCTCCAATGTGGGGCTCATGACTCCAAAACCAAGAGTCACAGGCTCTACTGACTGACTGACTGAGCCTTGGCTGTACTATTTCAACATAAATTATAGAAATCTTACCCCTACATACTTTACTTTTTTCGTAGGCTCCACACCCAATGTGGGGCTTGAACTCACAACCCTGAGATCGAGTCTCATCCTCTACTGACTGAGCCAGCCAGGCACCCCATCCCCTAGATACTTTGGCATGCATCTCCTTGGAATAAAGACATTCTTCTATGGAACTATGCCACCATTATCGCGTGATAATTCCCTAACATCTAATATGTATGTTAAATCCAAACTGTTTTACTCGTCCCCAAAACGTCTTCTCTCTAGTTGATGTTTATGTGTTATATTTGCTGTTTATGTGTTCTTTAGTCTCAACCTGAGGGAGAACATGAGGCTCCAAATGTTTACATTTTCCAAAACTATTTAACACAATTCATTGTCAGATGAGATATTTTCCTCTAAGTTTGTCTCCACAAACTCCTGGAGAATATGCCTAAGAGAAGAACCTACCTGGTGGGCTGAGAAGCGGAAGGACTTCGGTGTGCTCCATAGCCTGCAGGAAGTCACTGAGTTCTGTGACCGTACAACCTTTCTCACCCATTAGCTTCAGTAAGCATAGGCTTGGGCTTCCTTCAGGCTCCAAGACCTTAAGAGAACACTGCTCCAAGTCCAGACAACTGCAAACGACAGATTTAATTCAAGTCAACAACTTTCTCCAACACGATATGCCTGCTATACGTTTGGCATGACTGCAGCTGTTAGAGGGACTAAACTGCCGAGTTGCTGAGTGGTGAAAAGTTATTTATGTTATGAATGCTACTGTCCTTTCCTCCTCCTCCTGCCTTCATAGGGGATTCCTCTCTATGCCCTTCGCCGGATCGGCTCCCATGACTACCAAATCAGAAGATGAGAGAAGTCTTAAAACAGGAAGGGAGAGAAATTAGCTTTGATACTGATCACAATTTTTACTTTAATTTGGGAATAGTGAATGAAAAGAGCAGATACATTTCTCTACTCTTTCGTGCACTTTTATAAAGTGTAATATGACCCAAGAAAGAGGCACAGATCTTTGAAACATCTTGAAAAATGAAAAAAACTTAACATACAGTATTTTATATCATCAAAGGAGTGTCCTTACGTGTGTGCTCATGCGGATAAAGATACAGAACAATGTATGTTCTGCATGATACCATTTTTATTAATATGTGCTTTTCTTACATGTAGAGTTAACTTTGAAAAGACAGGCAAGAAACTAGTAGTAGAGATTGTCCGACAGAGGAGAGCCAGGGCAGCAGAGTTCAAAGCTGGATGATTCGCTTTTCCCCATAAACTCTTTGAACTGTCACATTTTTACGACGTGTACTCATGTTTTCGACAATTTTTAAACGACTATCCGTACTACTGACATTCAAAGTACACTACCTCTAAGCGCCTAGAAATGCTCTAACACAGGGGGAAGACAAACTCTGGTCTGAGGGCCAAACCCACCCAGTCACTTGACTCTGTAAACGGTGTTGTTGGAATACAGTTACGCTCATTCACATATACCTTCATGAACGTGGACGGCTGCTGTCTTGTTACGACAGCAGACAGGAGTACTTGGTCTGCAGAGCTGAACATATGTGCTATTTAGCTCCTTACAGAAAAAGTTTGCTGACCTCTGCTCTAAAGAATCTTTCTGTCTCGTCATTTTGTTAAAAGTGGTTTTTTTTTTTTTTTTGGTATCACCATTTAACGTACACATACCATTTCCTTTCCGATGTCATTATGTTCAGTAGGTGTCTACAAGGTTAGACAGGTTAAGATCAGACTGCAGAAGGCCACAAATAATGGGACAAGGAGTATGAACTTCAACCATTTCATAGGAAGGGAAAGCACAAGTATGAAACACGCAAGAGAAGAAAAACAGGTAAAACCAAACAAAACAACAACAAAAAAATCACCTCAATAATCTTCCCAAAGAGACATAACCAACAACGAAGGCCAACCAAAACCTCTGGGCAATCTCCATGATATCCTGCAGAATCTGCACCTCACACACTTTCAGAGAGACCTTTCCCTCTCCGACCAATTTAAATTACAGTCCAACACAACCTCTCCCTTCTCTGTGAGGTTCGCCCAGACCACGCAAGTCCTTCAGACGCACTTAGACACAGTCTCCTGATGGCGCTTTTCTTACATTCCAAAGGTTGGCAAATTTCTGTAAAGTGCCAGAGAGCAAATATTTTAGGCCTTATGGGCCATACAGTCTACCGCATGTTCTTCTTTCTTGTCTTCTGTTTTGTAATTTTTTTAATGTAAAAACCATTCTTAGCTCATAAACTGGTAATGGCCCAAATCTGGCTCTCAGGTCATTGTTTCCAGACCCCCGTTCTCTATGTCTCAGTTGACACAATTTTGCCTTAAAACCATGAGCTTTTCTTTCATATACATGTCTTCTGTACCTAATTAGATCACAGAACTCCTTGAGAACAGAAACCCTATATTTTTAACCCCTCGATACCTAAAATCTGTCTTGCCCATATTAGTTACTCATAACTGAATGATTACTGAGTGAATTTCAATCATAACTAAAAAGGCTGGAAGCGGTAATAGTACTAAAGCTGGGGCAAGTGCAAGGTCAGCAAGTTTTCATAGGACTTGGAATATCCTTAATCCATATTCCTTTCGATCAGTTTTATTAAAACATAGCATTTATATAGTGATTTAGAAAAAAAATGTATCCAACCAAAAAAATTTCAATAGCAGTATCATCTATCTCATAGGACTGTTAGAATTAGAGAATCCATGCCCGAAGCGCCTAGCACAGCGGTGGCAAATAATAAGAACTCAATAAAAGTGAGTTCTTCTTATGCAATAAAAATATGGGAATATTAAAAGAATATCAATTTCCTAATCATGCTGATTTCTGAAACTGTTTTAGCTTTTCCTTAAAAATGTTTTTGAGTAGTTCGTAGTTTGGTAACCTGATCATGTCCTTCGAGGCCTCCTGTCTCTATCTATACTGACTAGATATTCTTCTCCAAGTGTCTCAGTTAAATGAGAATATTCAATACTCTATTTTTGTTAAATGTGAATCATCATAATATAGGTTAACTGTTCCCAAATTCTGGACTGCAGACCAGAGGCAGCGCAATCTGAAGTCCATGGTAAAACGATAAAAATAAGGACAATAAGACTGCCTTTTTGTCTGTAAGATGACCTTTCCTATTTTTTCAGTATTTAAGTGTCCTTTCTTTTATGGAACAATGGTGACTACGACAACAGCAACAATAAAAGTTGCAGATACCCGCTGGTCCTCTATTTTATAAAATTTTCTTGTTAGTCCCTGTAACGTCCAAGTCGAGGAACCAGTATTAGAGATAGCATAATTTTTTTAGATAATTAGAATATGAGATTTATAAAAACAAGGATGCTGTATGCTAAATATAATTTTTTTTTATGATTCGGAGAGGTTATCAGAATCTGGTATATCTCATCAAATGCAACCAAGTGATGCTTTAATGTTTATGCTGACATAGAAAAAAATGAAAAACAATTTGACTTCTTTTTTCCAAATGAAGAAAGGTAAAACTGAAGTAGACAAAAGTTTCCAACATAAGAGGCACAGGAGAAAAACAAGATTCTGTATCTCCTTTCCTTTTTTACTGATTTTCCACATGGGCCCTGGCTTTCAGCAGAGAGGATGCTTGTACATACCCAGCCTTTATGTCTTTCCTTTTTTAGTTATATTCCCGTAAAGACCGTGCTTTGAAGTGGTTTCTACCAGCCCTAATTTGGAATTTCTCATTTAAGTTGAAAGATTATTACTGAAACAAATGGTCTTTGTTTTTAGGAGCGCCTGGTGGTTCAGTTAAGTGTCTGACTCTTAATTTTGCTCAGTTCATCTCACAGTTCGTGTGTTCGAGCCCCATGTTGGGCACTGCATCGATAGTGGGCTCTCATTCTCTCTTGCAGAATAAATAAGTATTAAAAAAAAAAAAGACTATTACTGAAACCAATGGGCTTTGCTTTTAAAAATATTTGTATTTATCTTCACTTCAAAAAATATACAATCAAATAAAACACATTTTACATCCTTTAATCTCTTACATTAAGCAATCCCATTGCTTTTATGTTCTTTCGTTTCTCTTCTTGGAACATTTACTCTTTGGAATCTTTATCATTAATTCAACAACTACTTATAAATCATCTAAAAGAGGCCAACCACTTTTCCTAGGTATTGAGGGTATTGTAGCAAACAAGACAAAATTCCCTTAATGTCTTGAATTTTTCTACAGGAGAAGATATATACGTATACCCACACAGGCAAACAGGGGGGGGGGGTGTGTGTGCGCGCACGCACCCGCCCAGCCAAAGGTCGTAAGTGCTCTGGAGAAAAGCAAAGCAAAGCAGGGAGGTAGGTAATGCTGGAGCAGATGCACAGGGTAATTTTAAATAATGTGACCAGAGAAGACCTCACTGAAGGAGGTGGCTTGTAAGCAAACACTTGAAGAGGTAGAGAGCAAGTCATACATTTCACAAAGACCCTACTATGTTTAAGCAAAAGGCAAGAAAGCAGGTGTACCGAGAGTAAAGGAAAGATCACAAGGTCCAAGAGTTAACTGATAGACAAATGCTGTTTTTACCCTGAAATAGAAAAGCAACTGAAGGGTTTTGAGCAGAGGAAGGGTAAGACCCTGAACGAACGTCTTAAAAGAATAATTCTTACTGCTACGCTGAGAACTGCCCGGGGGTGGGACAGAGCAGGAGAAGTTAGGCAGCTATTGGAATGATCCAGCTGAGAGATGATGGGCTTGGCCCAGTGCCGGAGCAGAGGAGGTTGGGTTCTGGACGCACACTGAAGGTGCAGCGGCCGAGGGCTGCTGATTAAACGAATGTGGTGTGGAAGTGGAGTCGAGAATAGCTGTGAAGTGTGGGGCCTGGGTGACGGGAGGGGTGCGGCTGCCATTGACTGAGATGAAGAAACCTGCACGAGAGTTTTGTGGGGGAAGACATGCTGAGTTTGGGACGTGTTCCGTTTAAGGTATCTCCCAGTCATTCAAGAGGGGATGGCAAGAGGACAGGCACCTACAAGTATGAATTCGAGGGGTTCGAAGCAAAGATATGGACTGAAGATATGAATGACGAGTCATCCACCTAAATCTGCATAGTCACGAGACTAAAGGATACACCAAGAAGGGGATCAGGTAAAGACGTGTACATAACCTGACTCCTAAGGCACTCTGAATGTCAGACACAGAAGAGACAGACCGGAAGAGACAGAAACAGGAGGAGATCTTTTATTTCGGCTTTTCATACACGTTCTCAGTCCTACTGTAAACTGCGCGAGGACAGAAGTCTGCGGCTACAGAGCGCCTTCTCTGATGGTTTTCCTTGATCCATGTCCCACCGCCCCCATCCAAAGCTCCCTCCTGCACGGCACTGAGGCAGCATCAGGGCCTCTGAAGCTGTCACCTTTGGGGCTTCGATGTTCCATGCCACCACAGAACTTACGCAGCTTGGGCTAGACACTCAGAACCTGCACCTGTCTACACTGACAGCAAAGGCTGTCCAGTATCAGGTGGGTTTGGAATGGAGTTAGGGCCGGGTTTGTGTTTAGGGGATTCCCACATGCACACGGTTGTAGGAAACAAAACTATATGCCAAGACTGATTCTGGGTCACCCGCAATCCAATGAAAACATTTACAATTATTCCTAATCCCCGACGGATAGTTCCGAATGGACTCCTGTGGCTTACTTACTAAATTCTCATCTAGTTTGAGGAGACGCGTATAGAGTGAGAAAAAAGTGAAAAGAAACAACAGGCAGCCTTTGAAGATTCTAGGGAAAAAGCCCACATCCTCACGGGAACTGTTATCCACTCGGACCCTCACACTTTAATCCCTCTACTGACGCTAGAGAAAAATACCTCTGGGACTCTGTGCAATCATTCATTCATCAGTATGAAATTACTCTGAAATAACTTTTTTGTCTTACACAGAGTAAGCTCACCAGCTTACCTCGCCCCCTCCGCTGTCCCTCTCCAGCCCCCGAAGCTTACGGTGCTAACTTTCTGTGGTCAGTGCAATTCGGATTTTAGTAGGTATATGACGTTAATGTTCCCCAGTTTTTTTTCTTTTTTTAAATATTCATTTATTTTTGATAGAGCGTGAGCAGGGAAGGGGCAGAGAGAGAACGGGGCAGAGGATCCGAAGTGGGCTCTGTGCTGACAGCAGCCAGCCAACTCGGGGCTCGAACTCATGAACTGTGAGATCATGACCTGAGCCGAAGTCAGAGGCTTAACCGACTGAGCCACCCAGGCGCCCCAATGTTCCCCAGTTTTCTAACCTGCAGGGCCGCCCCCACTTCCGACCACCACTCACCTACTCTGAACTAATCTTCACCATCCTCGAAGGCTGGTGAAACCTGGTGAATTGCTTTCCAGACTTCTTACCCTGGAATTGTCACATTCCACGAATGCACGCCCATTGTTGCCTGTCACATCTTGTGAGGCTAAAGCCCTTCTCCCTACACCACCTTCGCCAGCGATGTGGCCTCGAACTTTCCTGTTACTTTGCGAAGCAAACCACTCTAGAGCCTTTAGCAAAACCTGACTGAAGGCTTGGGGCCGAGGGTCAGAAGGATGGGACCTGGGCACCTGATGTCAGGCATCCACGCTTCCTCCCTCCTTTTCTTTCCTCCACTGCCAAATTAGGAGTCCTCACCCCCAGGTCCTCAGGAAAACCCAGAGTCTTCCCTAACTAGAGTACTAATCACAAAGTAACCAATCACACGTCTGGTAACCTGACCCCCAAGGAAGACAACTTTTTACATTGTTGTTAAGTCTAGAAATTCAGAAATCTATGTACCTAGAGTAACAGTATTTTGCATTGTCTTCGCACAGCCCCCTCTCCCTAAGAGAAGCATGTTTATTTTTTCCCTAGAACAGAAAAAACATTGTGCCAACTGTCTGCTCAATTGTGCAAGTTTATCACTTCTTAAAATTTTTTTTTCAATATTTACTTATTTTTGAGAGAGAGAGGGATGGAGAACAAGCGGGGGAGGGGCAGAGAAAGAGAGAGACACACACACAGAATCTGAAGCAGGCTCCAGGCTCTGAGCTGTCAGCACAGAGCCCGACACAGGGCTTGAACTCATGAACCATGTGATTGTGACCTGAGCTGAAGTTGGACCCTTAACTGACTGAGCCACCCAGGCGCCCCACAAGTTTACCACTTAATTCAAACCTCGCATCATTACTCCACTCTGTGGCCAAAGAACCCTAAATCCTTATGTCTCCGGTTTAACCCCAAACTCTGAAACTCGAGGTTGTTGTGAGGATTAAAGTAGATAATGCATGTAAATACTTAGTGTATTAGTATACACTAAGTGTTCAATAAACGATAATGCCCATCACCATTATTATTCACACCCGACACAGTATTTAACAGGTGATTTGCGAATGTCCCAGAGTAACAGTCCACTGCTATAGAAGTCTTTGTGGATAGGAACTATTTGTCATCTTTTTTCTAGCAAATAAGGCACTCAATAAGCATAATTCTGAATGAACGATTCCCCGCTCAATTCGAAACCATTTGCAGTGTCTAAGACAGGTTCTGTGCATCACGCAGAATCTTACGTGACGCCTCCTGCTCTCAAGGAGTTCATCAGAAAGTGTACAAATAGTGATAATACAAGACAAAGTTTAGTCATACGAGAAGTTAATAAAAACTTCTAAGGGGTTCACAGGCCGACCAAAATTCTAACAATGGCACAGGGGAGCGGTTCTACGTGTGGTTTGGTCACCCCTAGTGCAGTTCCTGAGGTCCTGTCACAGGAGCCACAAGGTCAAAACGGGTTTTCATAGTAACACTCAGATGTTGTTTATCGTTTTCATCCACTCTCTGAGAAAGTGTGCATTGGAATACCCGGGGTAACATGACCTGTGACGGCGCGACGGACCCAATGCAGAAGTTCGGAAAAGCCGGCGCTCTGCAAGCAGGACGCGGACCTTCAAAATGTAAAGCAATGTCCCTTTTTCTAATTTTTTTGTTTTGGAAAACTGTTTTCCCACAAAAACATGTAACTTAAAAAATGTTTATTTATTTTTGAGACAGAGACAGAGAGAGAGACGGAGAGAAGTCCAAGCGGACTCTGCAGTATCAGCACAGTGCTCAATAGGAGGTGCGCGTGGGGGGTGCGGGTGGGAGATGGGTGGCGGGCTCCGTCTCAGGTGAGATCATGACCTGAGTGGAAATCAAGAGCTACCCAGAAGCATGTAATTTCTGCTAACATGTAAAATGGGCTGTTCTTTTCAAATAAACTAATATTTTTAAAAATTTCTTGCTTTTAACTTTTAACATGGTAAATATCAGCAGACAGTATATGTATGCAATGTACAGAACCCGCATTAAAAACTCTCTGGGGGGGGCGCCTGGGTGGCTCAGTCAGTTGAGTGTCTGACCTCAGCTCAGGTCATGATCTCACCACTGGTGAGTTCGAGCCCCACATGGGGCTGAGCCTGGAGCCTGCTTCCAATTCTGTGTCTGCTCCTCTCCCACTCATACTCTGTCTCTTACTCTCAGAAGTAAATAAATATTCAAAAAAAATTAAAAAAAAAAAACCCAAAAACTCTCTGGGGTCCTCAATCATTGTTGAGAGTGTAAAGACCTGAGACCAAAAGTTCGCAGTTGCAAGCCTGGTAAGAGGGAGACAGTTTTGCTTCTAGCTAAGTGTTCACGGTGAAGTCAAGAAGAGAATCTGGTAAGTTGGTTTGGAGGAAGGTGGTGAGTTTAGTTTCAGTCTTTCCCACCACCATTCTCTCTCTCTATAAAAACTAAGAAATCCTGCACCCAAGTCCTTGGCTCTCACTATCTCTTGACCTGCACTCCTCCTTCCTAACTTTGCTTAGGTCTTCCAGGTCTGTGCCTGTATCCCTTTCTTTTGTCTGTTAAGTCCTTTGGAACGACTGCCCTATCCTAGAGGTTTCCAGACAGCTTTCCTTCTCTCCACATCCCCCTGGGTCGAGCTCCACGTCTCCCTTTCTGCTCAAGGGGAAGGAGGGTCCAACCTCTATTCTCTGGCATTCCCGCGACTTTCCCGACCGAGATCTCCCCTCTGTGCCCCTTCCACCCGGGTGACCCCTGCCCCACCCCAGCCGCCCGGAGCGGCGGTCCTCCCACTCGGGCGCCCGCTCGCTCCCCCGCGCGCCCCCGGCCAGCCCCGCGTGACCCCGCCCCTGCCCCCACGCCCCCGGCGCCCTCGTCCCTCACCTGAGCCGGAAGCGCCCCCGACTCCCCGCCACCTCGGCCAGCCTCCTCCAGCCCCGGCCCTCCGGCGCTCGGTCCAGGCTCCCGCTGAGCCTCCGCAGCAGCGGCTCCGGAAGACGGTTGAGGGTCGCGCTCGGAGCGGGGAGCGGCGGGCCCGAGGGCGCGGCCGGAGGCGCCTGTGAAGCCGGGGGCGGCGGGGCCTGCAGCAGCTCCCCGCACAGCGACATGTCCCGCGCCGATGACCCCGCGACGGCCGCGGCTCCGGACGGCCGCATCTCGGGCCTCCGCTCCGGCGCACCTTCCGCTCGCCCCCTCGCTCGCTCCGGCGCCGCGGAGGCAGGGGCGGAAGGACAAATCGGGCAATGCCGCACAGCGCTCAGAGGAGGAAGCTCTGCTCCCCGCCCGGCCGAGACAGGTTTGCCTCAGGGAGCCGGGCCGGCGGGGTGCGCCGGCCGCGCCGAGGGGGCGGGGCCTCGGGCGGGGCGGGCCCTTGCGCGCGTACGCGCGGCCGCGCGCCTCCACACCCCCTCTCCCCCTCTCGCCTCCTCCCGCTCGCAGCGGCGCGCGCACCGACGTGCGAGAGCTATAGTCGGGGCTGAGCAGGAAGGGTCGCGTGGTTGCCGCTGGGGGAGGAAGCGGTGGAGTAGCTACGCCCGGGCGGCTGCGCTCCGGCGAGGAAGCCTGCTGCGTCGGGGCTTCCCGAGACCGTGGGAGGAGGATTGCCTCACGCCGGAGAGGGAAGCACGCGGCTCTCCATCGTCGGCCCCCCGCTGCGCTCAGCTGACTCGGTGACTTGCGTGTGTCCGGCGACGCTACCGGCACCCGCGCTCGGCAACCTCAGCGGAGGCTTCCTCGTTTTAGGGTTTGATATGTACGGCGTGGCTAAGGAAGTGGTTCCTAGACGTCCAGATGCCTAATGGAAATTTACTCGAAATCTGTGCCTAGACTTTTTTTTTTTTTTTTCCACTGGGCTACAGATTTTGGAGATGATTGTTTTTAGCAGGGCTCGCCTGGTTTCCTGTGAGTCAGACTGCCACCCATTGACAATTACAGGATAGTTTGGGGCAAAAGCAAGCAAACTACTTATGAAACGTGACCAGACAGGTACACAAGGCATCCTGGCCCAGTTTCTGGTGCCATTAATTTTTTTCATCACACAGGACATCAGGATTTTTCTGTGGCAATTTGGGCACCCAAATTCTCCCTTCCTTCTTGCTAGGTAGTTGCTCCGTATATTTGAGCACAAGCCATCACTATGCTTTTTCATCCGGCGTAAATTCGGAGTTCAGAATGCAGTACAATACCTAAGTGCACGGACCATTTTAGGTCCAGAAAGATCTGCTCGATTCTAGTTTTATGACCTGGAACAAGTTGCTTAATTCGCTGCCTCATCTGTTAAAATGGGACTGAAAATAATAGTGGTATATAGAGGGGGTATATAGAAGCTGTTACCAGAGATAAGGAGTTGATCATGTAAAGCACTTAACTCTGCTTGTCACATAGTAGATCATAAATGCTAGCTATTATCCTTCCAAGTGCAAAAGCTTGTTTCGTATTCAGTTTGACTTGGTAAATCTTTCCCAATCACTTGCAGTGCTGTCCTGTTTTGTTCTTAGTCACTGAACATAGATTTCATGAGTGTCTATTAGCTGCATGTGCCAATTACGGAAATCGAGTCTTTGAGGTTAATCTGAGTAGTCTTTATTAGTTGACTAGTCTTTTAAATTTGAGACTCAACAGACTTCTTGTTTCTAAGTCCGCTATGTGCAAGATGTGGCTTATGCAGCTTCTCATATGTGCGTAGGAGTAAAATGCACATCGATCTTATTCGACCCGTGAGAATCCTTCCCAGTTTGATCAGGTGCTTCTTCACCCAAGACAGCTCAGCTAGGTACTGACTGGTGTCAATTCCTCCTGTCTCTTCCTCGGCTTCTCGTCTCCTGCCAGGAGCACTGCCTCCCTCATGTCACTCCAGTCTGGGTCCTGTTTTACACCTGGAAGCTTTATTTTATTTTGTTTTTTAAAGCAGGCTCCACTCTTGATCCTGGATCAGGAATTGTGTGCTTCATGGACTGAGCCAGCCAGGGGCCGCCTACCTTGCAATTTTATCACCTATGCAGTCACTCCACCCACCGCCCTCCAGCCTCTACCTTGGACCTGACATTACATTTTATGATTGGTCTTTTTCTCCTCCCAATCAGATATTAATATTTTTATTATGTAATTTCACCCCCTTTGGTTCTCTTAAGGGGCTTAGTTTAATAGGAAAAATAGAGTCTTTAGAATTAACCCTGAACTTGAGTCTTGATGCTGCCAGTTGGTGATGTGACTTTAGGCAAGTTCCTTAACCTTTCAGCTTCAATTTCTACATCTCTAAGAAGTGGAAGGTAATAGTACCTGCTTCAGATGATGTTATGAGAATTAAAATGAGAGAGCCTAAGTATCCATACAAGAAGTTGGGAGAAGTAGATGCAGGGCGTATTAGTACTCTCAAAATTGCCACGTTGATTTTGGGAACAAAATGATAAAGACTAATTCAGCTTCCTTTCCTATACCTGCCATTGCAATTTTACACAGGTAAGAGAAAAATCGAGAGAAGAGATCTGGCTTTTAAACGCACCTTTAAAAGTTCATGCGTATCCTCCGATGATCTACTTGGGAGATCTTCCTCCTTCATTGAAAGTGACATAGATCTTTTGTGAATCCAGACAATCTGCAAGAAGCCTGTGGTTTCTTTCTGTGGAAATTCATTGATGTAATCCTGAAAATACAAGTCTGGAGACTGACTCATAGATTTCTTTTCCTTTACACAATTTGACTCTAGATGGGACTTTAAAAATGCCAGAACAACGTGGTATTTCCTATCTGGACAGGTTTCAAAGGCCCAGCGTAGGAGAAGACCCGCAGGTGCTGGGATCGCCATGCAACGGAGGGGAAGGAAACAGGAGTCTTGTAACTTAAATGGCACCCCTTCTCTTTCGCTCTTATTCTGTACCGGCCCCCCTCATGGCCTCTGACTCAGCTCTGTGTGGAGCCCACTCAGTGCACCCTCAGACACCAGCCTTTCCACATCCACCGCAGCCCCTGCTTGGTGCCATCTCCCAGAGGGTTAGGGGAGCTTTCCCGTTTCGATGTCAAGTTTGGAATAGCGAGTAGGCGTTGTAATAGTATTCCACACCTTCCCGACAGGATGAGTCATCCATGGCCAAGACGACACGCTTACTTGTCCGAACTGATTGATCGATTGATTCGTTCATCCTTTCATTCGTTCAATCATTAACAGGTATTTGCTGGGTGCCTACCTTGTGCCAGGCTCTGCGCCAAATACCGCTAAAGCATAGTCTTTATTAAGGTTTTGGTTTTTTTGGTGGGGTCGGGGGGGAGGGAAGTTTTAGATTCGCAGCAAAACAGGGGAAGAAAAAGAGATTTCCCATAGACCCTCTGCTCCCACACGTGCACGGCCTCCCCCGTTCTCATGATCCTGCAGCAGGGCGGTCATTGGTTACAACTGATGAGCCTCCGCTGACAGGTAACCATTCTCAGGCCATAGTTTACATTAGGCTTCACTCTTTGTGTGGTACATTCTGTGGGTTTCTGACAAACGTGTAATAATGTATCTACTATTATGGTGTCATACAAAGTATTTTCACTGCCCTAAAAATCCTCCGTGCCCCATCTATTCATCCCGCTGTCCTGAACTCCCATGAGGCTATCAACAGATAGTTTAGCAGTGCTTTTTGAATACAACATGTCACGTCGCTATCACCACCTTTCCTTCCTATTCGAGAAAACATATCCGAGCACTGGTATTCTGATAGAGATAATTTTACGTATCATAATAGATATGGCATTGTGATAGGAAAAGTCTCAAATCAGGTCTAATTCATGATCTACAAAGCAAATCATTCAGAAACTCTTGTATTTAAATGGTCATTACCAACGAATCACGGGGGACGCACTTCAGCTGAAGGTGGGAACAGCAGTTGAGGTGCTAGGTCTCATGGCCCTGAGACACATTGTTGGGGTTTTCAAAAAGAGTACGATGAATCCACCCAGTAGTCTTTTGACTCTGTGACAAGAACAACTACATTGGGCTACAATGCAATTTATGCAGCTTGGGATGCTGCTTGGTCCCTGAAATTTTTTCTGAATTCTGCCTCTGATTCTAATATGCCAGCTAAGGTGAGAATCTTTGCTCTGGGCACACCCCACGGTCTCTGCCTTTCATTCCACCTTTGGAGAACAAGTATTTTTGTATGCCAATGATGAAATCAAGGGCATAGTGCAGGACAGACTTCTGATGACAGTCAAGGGGCCAAAGGCCACTTGGATTCCTTCTTGTTCCTTCCACAGAGTCAGAATGTTAAAAGTGGGGGAAGCAAAGACCAGTAGAGGGCCCAGGAGAAAGGGGTCCATCTAGTAGGCTCATTCTTATAAGAGAAAGATTCTTTATTCTTCCTGTAAGTGACTAGCTCCTACCAGGGACAGTGTTCCCTGCCCTGTCCCCAATCCCTCTTTGAGTTCCCCTCCCTCCCCAGGAGTAGCTCAGAGCTAACCTGCTCAGCCAGGGTGCCAAAGAGCCAGGGCCGTTGAGAGCACTCCAGTCAAGGGACCATATTGCTGGCGCATGAAAAATTGGCCAGCTTACCTTAAAAGTACATCGAGATAGTAGACATACACCATCCTCCAAGTGATCCTGACAACCTTCAGCCAATAATTTGTCACTTTTCTCTTACTTACTTACTTATTTGTATTTCTGTTCTATATAAATGCTGGTTCACTCTGCTTATTAGGTCCTATTGTATCCTGCTATCTTGTTTGTGAATGCCTGACTCCAGTCCTTGGTCCTTGAAACCAAGGCCAACTAGACCAGGGGTGGGGTGGGAGTTAGTCATGAAGCTGAAGGGCATTACGGGATCAGGGTGGCATCTGAAGACAGGAAGTATGGAGAGAGCAGATGAGGCCAGTTCTGCTCTAGGCCTCGCGGTAAAGTAGTGGTTCCCCATTAATCGGTGTCATTTCATCAACGTAGAATCCCATCATAAGGATTTTGGCCACTTACCCAGTGGTGGTAAGTGCCTTTAATGTCCATGTATATAACATTCCCCTCTTCCATTTACATGGGACTTGGGAACTAACCAGACATTGGCAAGGGAACCTGGAGTTCCAGATCCTGGCTATCTCTTCAGACACAGCCGTCAAGGGAAACAAAATATAAAACAGAATCTGTGTTTTCTAGGAACTTATGATCTTGTTGAAGTCGTAATTTTATAAACATGAAAAAGTGGCAAAACAAAATTTTTGTTTTTGAGAGAGCAAGAGAGAGAGGGCATGAGTAGGGGAGAGGGGCAGAAGGAGAGAGAAAAAGAGAGAGAGAGGGGGAGAGAGAGAGAATCCAAAGCAAGCTCCATGCTCAGCCCAGAGCCCAATGCAGGGCTTGATCCCATGATGCTGGAATCATGACCTGAGCTGAAATCAAGAGCTGGACACTCAACTGACTGAGCCACCCAGGTGCCCTCAAAGCAAGGTTTTGAATCTTAGGAATTCTGTATTGTTCATGTCTTGTAGCTAAATAGTTTTCCAGAGACTTATCAAAGCCCTAGACATGGGCCAGGAACAAAGAAAAACAAGCATCTAGGATTAGGAATGGTGGGCCCAGAGAGTTAAAAGAATCCGAGCAATGAGGGCATGATTATTTCCTGGATAATATTGGTATAATTGATATATTTTAAAAATGTGCCAACCATGAGCATTCCTAGTTAATGACATTAACCTCTGCATATGAACACTCTTAGGTACAGAGGTGGTTACCTGTATTTGCCTCCAGAGGTGACCTGTTCTGTTTCCCGGGGTGACTGATGGCAGACCTTAGCAGACTTTCACAAAGATTAATGATGGATTCAAAGTTCCTGTTTGCTTTGAGTTCGGGAATTCCTTGGGATAGTACCCTGAACACATATTTGGTGGGTCGGATTGGGAGAGTGGGCCAGACGCTAAGTCCCCTTCAATCCTAAGGTTTTGAGTTGAAAGGCATTAGGTCCCAGAGGGAGGAGAGCATGTGATCAAGGACTAGCCAAGGAGGGTAACCGCAGCTGCTCCAGGATCAAGTTAAGCAAATTAATACGTAAATGCAATTTATTTGTGTGAGGCAGAGGGGCAATGTTTAAATGACTGACAGAGCAAGTTGTACCATATTAGTTATTTGCTAAAATTGGATGTTGGGAACAAACATGGCTAGTTCACCTTTCAGATGAATGGACTAGTATTAAACTAAAATGCAAGTAATATTTATTTGTTAGAGGAAAGGTGAGAAAAAGTACATGTTTTGTTGACCACTAGCTTAAATCATGTTTAAGGCCTTTAAAACATTAGTTGCAGGCTAAGCCTTATTTGCTAGTTATCATTTATTCTGTAAAGCCTTGTTGGTGAAAACTTTTCTTTGAAACATTTTCGTAGGAGGCTAGTTGACATTATGAGTAAAAGGGCATGTATTTAAAACACTCTGTAATTTAAATTTTTCATAGGTGATGGTAATGAATTTTATTTCATGGGGTTTTGCTGTATATAGAGCAGAGCTCTTAAACTCCTAGAAAGTTTTTTAAAGTTTGTTTATTATTTATTTATTTATTTATTTATTTATTTATTTATTTATTTATTTTAAGAGAGACAGAGATGGCACGAGTTGGAGAGGGGCAGAGAGAGAGGGAGAGAAAGGGAATCGCAAGCGGGTTCCAGGCTGCCAGCACAGAGTTAGACACGGGACTTGAACTCATGAAATCGGAAGATCACGACCTGAGCTGACACTAAAAGTTGGACCTTTAACCAACTGAGCCACCTAGGAACCCCTCTCCTGGAAATTTTTATGTCGTCTTAATATAGGTAATCAATGATTATTTCGTGCTAATGAGAATAGCTTCACACGAACACACACATAGTTGCCCGTTTAACACTGTAAGCCTGGGATGTCCGCCCTCAAGGAGCACTTTGGCTGACCTAGCCCCACAGCTTCAATTTCAGAGGAGAGCCCTGTGGCCTAGAGACCCGTTCTGCACAGTAGTTCTCAAAGTGCGGTACTTGGACCAACAGCATCAGTTTTTTAGAAATCCAAATTCTGGGGCACCTGGGTGGCTCAGTCGGTTAAGCACCAACTTCAGCTCAGGTCACGATCTCATGGTTTGTGAGTTCAAGCCCCGCGTCTGGCTCTGTGCTGGCAGCTCAGAGCCTGGAACCTGCTTCAGATTCTGTGTCTCCCTCTTTCTCTGCCCCTCCCCTACTCACTCTCTGTCTCTCTGTCTAAAGTAAATAAACATTAAAAAAAAAAAAAGAAATCCAAATTCTCAGGCCCCACTCTAAACCTACTAAATAGAAACTCTGGGATGGGACCAGCAATATCCAGCTTAACAGCCTTCCAGGTGATTCTGATCCACCTGAGTCTTTACGAACTACTCCCCCACACCTTGGCTTTAAAATATCTTGGGGCAATAACTTCCCTTAGATCACTCTCAGCCACACAGAGAATTACTTCCTGTTTTATGTCTAAATTTATCTACGTAAAGCTTTGAAGGGCGTGTCACACAGTCTTCACAAACGTAGAGACACTTCTCTTACGTTCTTTTATGGGTAACGGTGCAAGATGGGTCTCGGCAGAAGGGGAACCAAGCCAGCCGAGAGAAGAGAGGAAGACAGAGCTGGCAGAGGGCACGGTGTGGGGAAACAAGGACTGATCTTCCCTCCATCCTCATTCCCATTATTTGATAATTTGGTAATCCAAGATCCACTCCAGCGAGGAGCACAGCGCAGTTTAGTTTGGGGTCTGAGTTTCTAAGACAAGTAACGTGGAATCAAGAGAATACAGAGGTGGGGGGGGGACTTAGGATGCACATAGTAGAGAAGATGGGGAGTCTAGAATACCAGCCGATGTTGCTCCAGAAATTGAGTAAAAGCAAGACAGAATCGAGAAGGGTCCAACCCTCTGGGAGTTGAGCGTTGTTGACAAGATAAAAAAAAAAAAAAAAAAACGGCTCCACATGGACGGGCTGTGATTCATGGCTTGATTCTACTGTTCCCCACCCAGTCCTGCCAACCCGGCTAGCAGAGAAATCCAGGGGTTCAAGATGCCCAAGAAATCGGGGATTCCTATGCCAAGGGAACCCTGTGAGGCCCCTGCGGGTAGGCATGGTTCTGTCTGCCTGGAATAGAACTCCTATCTCAGAAACACTGCTTCTCCATGCGTGGTTCAGTGGGAGCCCCCAGTATCTTGCCAATCTGTTTCTTCAACTCAGTGATTGGCTGGAGGTAGGCATTCCCCCCAAACTTGGCCAGTCCCGAGAATTTCTGACCTTCGACCAGAGGAAGAGGGTTTTCAGGCTGCATCACGTGGCAGAACTGTGAGGTATAAATCGGAACTGTTTGGTGGCCATGTCCCCAGCGATTGTGTGGAGGCAGCCGGTACCGTGGCGGGGAAAAGTGACAGGTACACAGAGAAGAACTGAGAGGTGGAGAAAGGACCGGTGGCACTCCAGCCTCCGGCTGCGGGCGCGCCTGAGCCCGGCTCACGTCCACCTTTTCTGAAGTTCAGTCGGCCGAGCCAACGACAAATTCCCTTTTTTGCAGTAGGGGAGGGGAAAAATAAAGGGTCTTCTACCCTCCCAACTTCAGTACTTGGGGCCAGCAAATTACACTGACAAAAGACCAATGAAGAGGAGAAAAGGTTTATTTTGTATGCTCAGGAGAACCATAAAAGGAAGTAGCTGGTTTATTAAATGGTTAAAGGATTATATTTCTAATTTAGTAGAAGAAACAGAGGCAGAAGAAAAGGCTTCTTATGGGAAGAACAAATAGGTTTCCTTCTTTTTAATATATATATGTACATATATATATATATATTTAAGTTTATTTATCTATTTTGAGAGAGAGAGAGAGAGAGTACATGAGCAAGGGAGGAGCAGAGAGAGAGGGAGAGACAGAGTATCCCAAGCAGGTTCCGAGCTATCAGTACAGAGCCTGACTCCAGACTTGATCTCACAAACCATGAGCCAAGATCAAGAGTCCGGCACTTAGCCAACTGAGCCACTGAGGCACCCCTTACTATCCCTTTTTAAATTTATAGTAGAAACAATATGAAAATGGGAGAAAAAGTTAGTATCAAAAATGGCAAGTAAGTCACTCTTAGAAAAGATGTGTAACTTTGCAAATAGATTTCTTTAGGAAAGGCAGACGGGTTTTAGGAGAAAGATGAGGATAAGAAAGTTTGTGAAAATGTGTGTCTGTATAGGTGTGAGTGGTCTTTCCATCGGGGTCATAAAACTGCTCTGGAGAAGGGATCTGGAGAAGGTTGTATTCATGTTCTCCCTCCTGGAGGTAGATGGGCCCTGAGGAGGAATTGATGGCAGCCATGTTTCCCAGAAGTTCCTGCTTTTAGTCTGATAGGGGAAGTTCCCGGAGCATCTGCTGAGTCTCAAATGTCTTCAGCTTAAAATAATCATTATGCCAAAGTGGCATATTTTGGTGTGGCATGTTATTATTTTTTTTTTAGTTATTTATTTTTTTAGAGAGAGAGAGAGAGAGTGCGCACGCGCGCACACAAGCAGAAGAGGGGCAGAGAGAGAGGGAAACGGGAGATCCAAAGCAGGCTCCAAGCTGACAGCAGAGAGCCCAGCGTGGGGCTCAAACTCATGAACCATGCGATCATGACCTGAGCCGAAGTCAGACACTTAACCGACTGAGCCATCCAGGAGCCCCTTAACTTCATTTGTTAAGGAGCAGTTTTAGGTTTACAACAAAATAGAGAGGAAGATACAGAGATTTCCTGTATACCCCTTGTCCCTGCACCTATGTGGCTCCCACTGTTATCAACATCATGCAGCAGAGATGCGTTTGTTAGAATTGGTGAATCCACTTGGTCATATCATAAGCACCCAAAGTGCATAGTTTAGGGGCACCTGAGTGGCTCAGTCAGTTGAGCGTCCCTCTCTTGATTTCAGCTCAGGTCATGGTCTCATGGTTGGTGAGATCGAGCCTCAGGCTCTGTGCTGGCAGCAAGGAGCCTGCTTGGGATTCTTTCTCTAACTCTCTCTCTGCCCCTCCCTTGCTCTCTCTCTCCCTCAAAATAAATAAGTAAACATTAAAAAAATTCCATAGTTTACCTTAAAATTCACTCTTGGTGTATATATTCCATGGGTTTAGACAAATGTATAACGACATATATCCATCATTATAATATAACACAGAGCATTTTCCCTGCCCTAAAAATCCTTCGTGTTCCACCTCGTCATCTTTGGCAACTACTGATTTTTTTATTGTTTCCATAGTTTTGCCTTTTCCACAATGTCATATCATTGGAATCATACAATATGTAGCCTTTTCATATTGGCTTCTTTCACTTGGTAATCTGCATTTAAGGTCCTTCCATGTCTTTCAATGGTTTGTCAGCTCATTTCTTTTTAGTGCTGAATAATATTCCACTGCCTGGATGTACCACATCCACCACAGTTTATGTCGCCACTCACCTATGGAAGGACACCTTGGTTGCTTCTAAGTTTTGACAATGATGGGTTGAGCTGCTGTAAACATCTTTTGTACGGGTTTTTGTGTGGACACAAGTTTTCATCTCCTTTGAGAAAATGCCAAGGAATGATTGTGGGATTATACGGTAAGAGTATGTTTAGTTTTGTAGGAAACCACCAAACTCTCCCAAAGTGGCTGTGCACTTTTAGCCGCTACCAGCAGTGAATGCGAATCCATTTACTGTCACTGACCCCACCCTGAACTTTTGCACATTCTTTAATCTTGTGAAAACCATGTGTTTAGAAAAACTTGCTTCTAGAAAATTTTTGCCGAAGGATTTTATCTCCGTAAGTAATTCATATCCACTTATTTGTGCAAATTATTATTATCATTTTTATTTAATAGTTTATATATTTATAAATATATTTAATATTTTATTTAATAATTTATCAATTATTTATCATAATTATCATAATTAACCAATTATGCTTTTCTTTGTCTGGATGGCATGTTACTATTCACTCTATGGATTGCTTATTATTCCGTTTAGATGTTCCGACGTTTTATGACAGATTTCATTAAGGGTATTCCCTGGAGGAATTTTTTTTGTTTTTGTTTTGTTTTGTTTTGCATGGAAATAGTATTGGTAGCTCTACAGCCTTGAGCCTGAGGTCATTTGTAACATCAGTTGGGCCAACAGTGACTCAGCTTCATCGCCAGTGGTCTTCAGAACTCAGCAATGGATACTTTCCAATTCTGGTGACTTAATATTGAGGTCATTTGCCGAGTGAGTTTTAAATATCTTCTTTTTAATTGAATGCTTTAGACCTACTTGCTTCAGGAGATATTTGGGGGCAAGCATATCCCTAAAACACGGAGTAAAGAAAGACTGAGGCAGAGAAAGCTTACGTGCTCAAATCCTTTCATTCCCGAGCTCACAGTTGCATTGCGTTTATCTAGTACCAAAATAACATGGACTCTGAGTTTTGACTGCAGACTTTTGGTTTCACCCTGTTATGTTTCCTCCCTTTGTGGTTAGCTACTTGGGAGGGGATTTCCGGAGATGTGGGCTATATAGTTTGTTTCCCAAAATATTTTGCATTGTTTTGGGTGAGAGGGTGTATGGTCTACTCTGTAGTACCTAGATCTCAGAGACTAATATAATTTATCACCAGAATCACACGAATGTAACGTGCCTTGGCGGTGACACGTTCTTTCATAAGAAAAGAGAGCTTAAAAAAACCATATTCTTTTCAAATTTGGTAAAATATACATAATATAAAAATTCACCATTTTAACCATTTGTGAGTGTATAATTCAGCGGCATTAAGTTCTCAGTTTTGCGTGACGGTAGCCACAACGTATTCCCAGAGTTTTTTCATCATCCCAAACAGAAAGTCTGTATCTGCTACACAGATTTCTCCCTTTCCCCCTGGTCTCTGGTAACCTCTCTTCAGCTTCCTGTTTCTATGAATTTGCCTACTCTAGGTTCCTGATGTAAGCTGAATCATACAATATTTGTCTGTTTATTTCTGGCTTGTTTAACTTAACATGACACTTTCTAGGTTCCTCCGTGTCATATCGTGATTCAGAATGTTATACTTTTTGAAAGCTACATAATACTGCATTGTATGTGTATACCACATTTTATTTATGCATCTGATGGTGGACACTTGGGCTGTTTCCACCTTTCGGATAATGCGAGCAGTGGCGCTATGAACATTATTGTACAGGATCTCATTGAGTCCCTATTTCCAATTCTTGTGGGTATTTACCAAGGAGTGATTGTGTTCAACTTTTTGAGGAGCTGAAGAGAGGAAAACTGACGAACCATCATATTTTTTTCTTCACTAACCACAAGTTGGATCTGCAGGCCTCAAGTGTGATGTGACAGAATGTCTGAGATTACACCGTTGCCACTTGGGTGCACCCCACAGCCTGTGAAATGCTCTAGAAGCCGGTCTGGTATTCCTGATACAGGGCATGATGGGGAGAGGCAATCCACTTTGGGGCATCTTGTCTGAACTCACAATATTTCCTTACAAAGAGCTCTATGTCTTTTCCCAAGAGGACCCTACTTTTCACGACAACTCTAAAACTAACCCCACATCCTTGGATTGTTCCAGATTGGGGCCGTTATAGAACTGGACTAAATCTCGGGGTTGCTCCAGGCAAGGCTAGAAAACCACCACCCTCTTCCTAAACGCATTCATCACCAAGTCCTGCCACTTTTTATTCCTCCAAGGCACTTGGTCCTCTTTCCTTTCTGTCTCTGCTGCCACCATCTTGGTCCAAGTTACCGTCATCTCTCTTGCGAACTCCTAAAATAGCATGTCTTCTAGTCTTCCCCCATGGGTGCTTCTTCACACGGTGGCCAGAATGATCTTTCTGAAGTTCAGATCTGATCATGTCACCAACAGGGTTTTGGCAGAGGGACAAAACAGGATGATTATAAAGTTCATATGGAGAAGTAAATAGGTAACAATCAGGATGTTTTTGAAAAACAAGAGTAATGAGAAGAGACCAGCCCTTTCAAATATCAAACAGATTTACGAAGCCATAAATACTAGCATGGTTTTACATCACACACATGGGCAAGCAGGTCAATGGAACAGTCTACAGGACTGTAACAGAGACCCAAAATAGATGAGAACTTAAATTATAATGAAGATGGCATTTAAAAAAATTTTTTTTAATGTTTTTATTTATTTTTGAGAACAAGAGAGACAAAGCATGAGTGGGGGAAGGTCAGAGAGAGAGAGGGAGACACAGAATCTGAAGTAGGCGCCAGGCTCTGAGCTGTCAGCACAGAGCCCGACGCGGGGCTTGAACTCATAGACCATGAGATCATGACCTGAGCTGAAGTCGGCCACTTAACCAACTGAGCCACCCAGCTGCCCCAATGAAGATGGCATTTTGAATCAGTGGGAAAAGTTTGATTTTGACTAGTTGGGTGTTAAGAAAAACAGGGGAAAAAATTGTTTTTTTAACTCATGCATCACACTAAAGGAAGTTCCAACTCTATCGAAATTTTAGATAATATTTTATTTTATTTATTTATTTATTTTAAGTTTATTTTTATTTTGGGAGAAAGGGTGTGCACATGTGTGTGTATGAGAGTGTGTGCATGAGCGGGGGAGAGGCAGAGAGAGAATCCCAAGCAGGCTCCATGCCAGCAGCACAGAGCCCGACAGTGTGGGACTTGATTCCACCACGCCTGAGATCACGACCCAAGCTAAAATCAAGAGCTGGATGCTCAACCAAAGGAGCTACCTGGGCGCCCTGATAATATTTTTAAAAATGATGGGGCGCCTGGGTGGCTCAGTTGGTTAAGTGGCTGACTTCGGCTCAGGTCATGATCTCACGGTCTGTGAGTTTGAGCCCCACGTCGGGCTCTGTACTGAAGGCTCATCAGAGCCTGAAGCCTGCTTCGGATTCTGTGTCTCCCTCTCTCTCTGCCCTTTCCCTGCTCATGCTCTGTCTCTATGTCTCTCAAAGATAAAAATAAACATCAAAAATAAAAAATAAAAAAAATGAAACCATAAAAATATAAGAAGGGAATTCAGGAGAATGTCTTTAGATTGAGAGTAGGAAGGGCCTTCCGAATATGAAAACATCTCAGAAGATTTGAAAGAAAAGACTGGCGAATTTATGTACAGACAAATGAGGATTTTGTTCGTGGAGAAATAGCATAGACAGTGCAAAACGCGAGTGACAAACTGTTAAATATATTAGGACAATGGGTATTATTCTTCACATATAAAGTACTCATAAGATAATTTAAAAAGATTAATTATCAACTGAAAAATGGGCAAAGAATATGGACAATTCACAGACAAAATCATTCAAATGGCTTTTGAATATTTGAAAAGATACTTGATTTCTTTTTAAATAACAGAAATGCACTTAAATAATAGAATAATGCTAACCCTACTAGTAAATTGGCAAATAAAAAATTCTGATACTAGATTGTGTTTCAAATCTGGTATCTCATATATTGCTGGGAAGAATATAAATTTGTATAATTCTTCGAAGGAAAATTTAACAGTATCTATCAAAATGAAAAATGCACCTACTGTTTGATCTAGCAATTACTTTTCTAGAAATTCATCTGAAAAATATAAGACTCAGAAGGATGCCATGAGAACATTCTAGAACCAGTTATTTATTCTGGCAGGGGAGGGTACACAAAAGACTTTAAGGAAGGAGTCATCCCTGGAAGAGTAAAACATCTGACACTTTCTTAGCTGAGAAAGAAGAAATTCTCCACCATCAGCCAATGTCTGATATGGTACACGTACGTACATATGGATGGTTGAAAAGATCTAGCTACAGCAAAACTATTGCTTGCTGAGTTCTAAGGTTGGAGAGAGATTTCTTCTGGGACCAACGTTAATTTTTACATGAATTCCCCTCCAAAAATTGCCCATATTTCCCTGTCCAGGAGTAACTTTCCCATAACCCCACACTTATATATTCTGATGAAGCACATATCATATCTGTTCCTGAGACCAGCTCCATAATTTTCAAGGCCCACTGTAAAATGAAAATGCAAGGCTCCTTGCTAAGAAATAATTAAGAATTCCATGGTGACAACAGCAGAACATTAAACCAAACATGGGGCCGTTGGAGCAAGAGGCTCTGTGTGACCCCCCCAGGTCATAGGTCCATGAGGCCATCCCTGCTGCCCTCCCGCTAACTGTAGTCCAGCTATACCAAACTGCTTCTGTAGTTCCTTTGACCAAGCCAAGCCCTTCCACGCACCGCTTTGCATAAGCTGTTACTTTCATCAGAATGTTCTGCAGACCCTTTATCATTCTCTCCAAAGTGCCTACTGATCTCTCAAAACCCCCTTGAGATGTTACTGCCCTGAAGCATCCTTCACCCAATTCCTCCTCTCTTCCCTCTAAGGGTCCCTCTTGTAAGGGTACTTTCTTGGCTCGCTGTGCACACCTGTATGTGCGCAGAGGTTTTGTCTTTTGCTGTCTGTCTGCCCAGCCCCCACACGGTGTCAATTACTAACGATTATTGGGCGGGCACTTATCACATAGCAAGTACTGTGTTACGAACATTCCAGAAGTAACTCACCCCCACATCAACCCAAGGAAGAAGCTATAGTTATTCTCATTTCCCAGAGGAGTTTCAGGGAGATGAAAATGTGTCCAGGGCCACACATCTAGGGCAGACGTGCTAAGGAAAGTGGGCTGTGTTTAACAATTTAGTGCATGAGTAATCTTCCTAGTGGCCTAAGCCGTAACAATAGATTGTTAAGCCCACACTTGGAATAGCTTTGTATAAGCAAACCCAAGAAAATAGAGAAATAGGTAACCAGGGGTCTCCCTTACTTAAAAAGTACAAGAGCACCTTCAGTATTAAAGAGGGTATCTTCTTACTGCTAATTTTCATCGATGATGGTGATGTCTCAAAGTGGAGTTTCATGGCTTTTAGGTAAACACCTGCCCTTCTTTGCATTCTCTTTAAAATGCAAGTATTCTCCAAAGTTAAGGCATGAAGCTCCTAATTCTATAATGAGTATGTTTATCACAGACTTTTCTACTCCAGCCTGAAGTAAAATAGAGAAATATGGGGCTAAATCGAATTACATGACATGGCGAACAGGTGGCTGTTTGTCCTTCAGTGTCTTAGTGATTTTCGTCATGTGGCTCACTGGCTACTTGCGTGATGTGTGTGTGTGTGGGGGGGGTTTCTCTTTACAAATGAAGTTATGTGGCCTTGAACTCAGACCCACTCAGTCTGAATCTCTAGGGATGGGCCCCTAAATCCTGCATTTGAACAGAGCTCCAGGAGATTCAGATGCATGGTGAAATTCAAAACTATCTGCTTTAGGGGCGCCTGCATGACTTAGTTGGTTAAGCATCCAATTCTTGATCTTGGCTCAGGTCATGACCTCACAGTGAGTTCGAGCCCCGAGCTGTGCTCAATGCTGCCAGTGCAGAGCCTGCTTGGGATTCTCTCTCTCCTCTTTTCCTCCCTCTCTCTCTTTCTCTCTCTCTCAAAATAAATAAAGAATCTTTAAAAAAAAAAAGAGAGAGAGAGAAAATATAACAACACTAACTGTTTTAAAGGTCAGTTTCTGCATAGAATGAGATGATACTCCCCTGCCCTGTGTATTCTGTTCTCATTGCTACTTCTATATCAGTATGAAAATTATGGAGAAAAAAATCCCACAACACTGCTTGGTCAGGGCAGAGGGAGTACTGAAATAGGGGAGAAAATGGAATTGGAAGAAAAGATCTAGGAAATGACACCTCAAAACTTCCAGTCTTGGGGCGCCTGGGTGGCTCAGTCGGTTAAGCGGCCGACTTCGGCTCAGGTCATGATCTCACAGTCTGTGAGTTCGAGCCCCACGTCGGGCTCTGTGCTGACAGCTCGGAGTCCAGTCTTTCCTGGGGCTGGTGCTGGAACTGCTAAGGCTTCTCAGAGTAACCGCGGTCAATTTGACATGCCTTTCACTAAGTTCGTCCTTTGAAAGAGCGAGAGCAACACACGTGAGAAGACAATAATATCTACGACCTACCCATTCGTTCAAAAACCGTGGGGGCCGCCTGGGTGGCCCAGTCGGTTAAGCACCGACTTCGGCTCAGGTCATGATCTCACGGTTTGTGAGTTCGAGCCCCGCGTCCTGGAGCCTGCTTCGGATTCTGTGTCTCCCTCTTTCTCTGCCCCTCCCCTGCTCACACTCTGTCTCTCTGTCAAAAAGCAAATAAACATTAAAAACACACAAACAAACAAAAGCATGGTTTGAGCCATTGCCAGCTGGGCGCCATGCTGACTACTGGAGGTGTAGGGTGAGGAGGTATTTCTTATAAAGCTTACAGACTGGTTGAGAGAGAGTTAACTCACGACCACTAAGGGGTAGACACTGATACCTGCTTTCAAAACTTGAGTGAAGTAAAAGAGCAAGTTGCTATGTTAATGATAAAAATGTAAACTGTTTTGTTATAGTGTTTCAGCTTTCCTATATGGGGCAAAGGTTAAAATGAGGAAATCCATAGCACTTTTAGGGTCTGAGACATTTTATTTGCAGTGAAAGGGGCTGGCCGAGCAACAGGCAGTCTGGCATTGTGGCACAAGTAAGGATTATGTCATCAGCAGTACAAATGATTTGCTTATCATCAGGAATTGATTTATTTAAGAAATTTTTTGGGGGGCGCCTGGGTGGCTCAGTTGGTTAGGGGGCCGACTTCGACTCAGGTCATGATCTCACGGTCTGTGAGTTCGAGCCCCACGTCGGGCTTTATGCTGGCAGCTCGGAGCCTGAAGCTTGCTTCAGATCCTGTGTCGCCCTCTCTCTCTGCCCTTCCCATGCTCATACTCTTTCTCTATGTCTCTCAAAAATAAACGTTAAAAAATTTTTTAACGTTTTTATTATTTTTGAGAGAGAGAGAGAGAGAGAGACAGGGCGTGAGCAGGAGAGAGGCAGAGAGAGAGAGGGAGACACAGATTCTGAAGCAGGCGCCAGGCTCTGAGCTGTCAGCACAGAGCCTGATGTGGGGCTTGAACCCATGAACTGTGAGATTATGACCTGAGCCGGAGGCTTAACCGACTGAGCCACCCAGGCGCCCCTGGAATTGATTTATTTTAATGGTACCAGTTTTCAGAATATAGCAGACTTGCTCTCCACTCCACGCCCCTCCCCAGTCTTTGACTATGTCTGAATCTTTGCTTGTCAGAATCTGTAATTCGGGTCAAATGAGGCAGTTGGATTAGGTAATCGTGAAGGCCTTTGCAGTTGCTTTTGTTCTTCTAGAAAAGCGAGATCCTCCGCTCCCTTTGGACCGGAAATGGAAATGGAGCAGGAACAAACGATGAGATGTGTCTCATAAGTCCGGACAGATGCACCTCCATCAAGCACAGCCACGGCAGAGCCCGTGACAGGCGTGGTATCCTGGGCGGGAATCCCAAAGACAGGAAACCATGGCCCCGGGCCTCCAGGACTTCACAAGGGTCATTGAGAAAACTGCACAGACCAAGTAGTCAGAGGCTGCTTCCTCCTCTTGGCCAGAGCGGATCTCCAGGGAGGACGTAAGCACAGCCATGCACAGTCTTCCACCCACCATCACCACCCCGATTGTTAAGAATCCAAGGAACTCAAAGCACCAAAACAAATAAGTGACGTGCCGGTTCAGAGAAGGGAGGTGCCGGAATGTTGGATTAGGAGCTCGCCAGTGGGAGGGTGCCCCTTGAGTGGAGCCATGAAGGAGGTGGAGGGACCGGTCAGCATAGATACAACTGGAAAGATTCACATGGGGTGTTCAGGGCTGTGGTGGGGGAACAAAGAGAAGGGCTTGGTGGGGGCAGAGTGTCTACCGGGGGCAGCAGAGTTCAGTGAAAAAATGTCTACCTACTGGTCAAGGTATTATGGTCCTGGATAGACCAGCTTAATGCCAGGATGAGGTAAAATAGTCTTTGAGAAGTCTCTGAGGTGCTACTGACATGTGCCACCGACAGTCTGTGTCACTGATGAAGCTCTGATCGTTACCCATCGACTGGGGTGAGGTGTGGCTGACATGTAGAAGAAAGCTGAGTTACACGGGGAAGGATGAATGTTTGAATACAAGGCCTGCGCCCTTCCTATAAAAGAGCAGAGGCATCCGGAAACATGACCTACAGGTCCCTCAGCATTTACTTCCGGGTCAGCTCTCGGCACAGCATTTATTTCCGGAGGACTTGGGAATGTCGGGTTGAGATGTCTGGCTTCACTCCGTTAAAAATGGGGACTCACTGGGGCGCCTGGGTGGCTCAGTCGGTTAAGCGTCCAACTTCGGCTCAGGTCGTGATCTCACAGTTTGTGGGTTCGAGCCCCGCATCGGGCTCTGTGCAGACAGCTCGGAGCCTGCAGCCTGCTTCGGATTCTGTATCTCCCTCTCTCTGCTCCTCCCCCGCTCATGCTCTGTCTCTCAAAAATTAAATAAATATTAAAAAAAATGAGGACTCACTGAAGATTTGTGAGCATGGGAGAAATATGAGAAACAGCAACAGTGTTTCTAGAAAACTGTTCTGATGGCTATCTGCTGGTAGCCTCAGCTGGTGGTGGCTGTGGTGCCCAAAGTGGGGGTGACAGCGGTAGACCTGGAGAGAGGAGGTTGGTGGGCTACTGCTGTGATCCCATCACTTAGGGGTGTGTGTGTTTTAGGGGGGGAGAATTGGACAGAAAAAAAAAAGGTCTCAAATTAACCCTCATAAATAAATGCATATGGAGAAGTGCTTCACCCCTGGGTGTGAACTGGCTGTCACATCGTTACTGCCACATGCAGCTGCATTCTGCAGGACAGAGATGCCAGCTTTTCCCCCTAGAATAAGGTCCCTTTTTGTCCTTGGGAAGACAGTTTTGGCCAACTTACGAGGAAAGTATCTGTGAAACAGAAAAGAAGGGCCGTGTTTTCAGGGCTGTGGTCACAAGCCCTCTGATGGGGGTGGCAAAGTGGGGAGCTTGCTGGTCTGGCAAAACTGAGCCCAGAACACAGCCTCGTGAATCTTTTACACAAAGAACAGGATCTAAGTGCATGAAGCTTGGACAGGACTTCGGAGTTCAAGAAAGGGAGAGGGGACAAGGGGGGATAGACCACTTCGGAAAGCTGTGATTTGGAGGGAAACTCCTTTGTGAAATTTTGCTCCAAGGAACTTCCACTTTTCCTGCTCATTTCTCAATTAGGTAGAAGTGACTGGTCCTTTCACTGACCACAAATCTCTAAAAGTAAGCAGTAGGAACAGGAAACATAATAGTTTGCCAAAAACCCGGATTTAAGATCACACGAGTTTTACTGTGCTTTTAAAATTATTGTTACTGGGGCTCCTGCGTGGCTCAGTCGGGTAAGCATCTGACTTTGGCGCAGGTCATGATCTCACAGTTTGTGAGTCTGAGCCCCCCCCTTCCCCCCCCCGCCCCCCCCCCCCCCCCCCCCCCCCCCCCCCCCGCCGTCGGGCTCTGTGCCGACAGCTTGGAGACTGGAGCCTATGTTGGATTCTATGTCTCCCTCTTTCTCTGTCCCTCCCCCACTCATACTCTCTTTCTTTCTCTCAAAAATAAACATTTAAAAAAAGTTTTAAATTATTGTTACTAATGCAGAATCTTGGGCGCTGAGGTCTTCAAAGCCACCTGCTGAGCAGGTAACGTGGGATCGAAGAGAACAGGAGCTTTCTCCCGACCGTAGCAAAGCTCCTTGGAGCACAGGGTTTCCCCGGCTACCTTGACGTTGCTGGAGGATGGGCTCATGTGCTGCCTTGTTACATAAGAGACTAGCATAATGACACTGTCAAAGGAGCAAGTGTCACACGAGGTGCCTGGTGATAATTCTCGTCTTAGACTTTTGGCTCTCTGGGTATCTGTCACGAGGGATATCATGTTCAGGAGGATTTATTCACTAGGTATCTGTTTCTTGGGCTCATAGGAATTGAGATCCGAAATAATCATTCAAAGTCACAGGTTTATCCAGTCGGTCTTATGCTTTTTGACATGACTCAAGAATAAAGGTCAGGGAGAAGGCATCCAAACTGGAAAGGAGGAAGTAAAATTATCTCTGTTGGTGCATAATGTGATCTTATATGTAGAAAACCCTAAAGACGCCTCAAAACAAAAAAAACAAAAAAAACCCCACCACAACTGTGAGAACTAATAAATGAATTCTGTAAAGTTGCAGGATACAAAACCAACAGACAAATATCAGTTGAATTTCTATTTGCTAATAACAAAGTATCTGAAAGGAAATTGAGAAACAACTCCATTTACAATAGCACCAAAGAGAATAAAATATTTATGAGTAAATTTCAACAAGGGGGTGAAAGCCTTGTATACTGGAAACTATAAAACACTGGTGAAGCAATTAAAGCAGACATAAATAAATGGAAAGACACCTCGTGTTCACAGATTAGAAGAATTAATATTGTTAAAATGTCCATACTACCCAAAGCAACTATAGATTCAATGCAATCTTTTTTTTATAAAGACTTTAAGTTTTCTCTGCATCTAACCTGGGGCTCAAATTCATACCCTGAGATCAAGAGTCATATGCTTTTTTTTTTTAATTTTTACAGAGAGAGAGCGAGCAAGCAAGGGAGAGGGGCAGAGAGAGAGACAGAGAGAGAGAATCCTAGGCTTGATCCCACGACCCTGGCTGGGATCATGACCTGAGCTGAAATCAAGAGTTCAACACTCAACTGACTGACCTAGCCAGGTGCCCCATAGAGTTACATGCTCTTCTGACTGAGCCAGCCATGCACCCCTCAACGCAATCTTTATAAAAATCCCAAGGACGCTTTTTTTTTTTTTACGGAAACAGAAAAAACAATCCTAAAATTCATATGGAACCACAAAAGACCCTGAATAGTCAAAGAAATTTTGAGAAGAAGAATAAAGCTGGAGGCATCACATGTCTTGATTTCAAACTATATTACGAAGCTGTAGTAATCAAAACCTTATGGTATTGGCATGAAAACAGACACACAGACCAATGGAACAGAATAGAAAGCCCAGAAAGAAATCCACGCATGTACAGTCAACTAATCTTTGACCAGAACATACAATGGGGAAAGGACAGTGTTGGGAAAACCAGATCTCCACATGCAAAAGAATGAAATTGGACACTTATCTTTCACCATAAACAAAAAGTAGCTAAAAATGGATTCAAGATTTGAATGTAAGACTTGAAACCATCGAACTAGAGGAAAAACTTCTTGGCATTGACCTTGACAATGATTTCGTGGACATGACACCAAAGGCACAGGCAACCGAAGCAAAAAGACACTAGTGAGACTACATCAAACTAAAAAGCTCCCGTTCAGCCAAGGAGACAACCAACAGAGTGAAAAGACAACCGGTACTATGGGAGAAAATATTTGAAAGCCGTATGTAAATTATACCTCAATAAAGCTGGAAAAAAAATTAAAAATAATGAAGTACAAATAAAAATTGTTTAAAAAGATAAATAAGGGATCCATTAACCGTTTTATTCCATTTTTAAAGATTTTTAAAGGTTTATTTATTTTTAGAGAGAAAGAGAGGATGAGCATGAGAGGGGCAGAGAGAGGGAGACACAGAACCCGAAGCAGGCTCCAGGCTCCGAGCTGTCAGCACAGAGCCTGACGTGGGGCTCGAACTCATAAACCATGAGATCATGGCCTGAGCCAAGGTCAGATGCTTAACCAACTGCGCCACTCAAGCACCCTTG
This sequence comes from Paguma larvata, assembly GCA_030068075.1. Taxonomy (NCBI): domain Eukaryota; kingdom Metazoa; phylum Chordata; class Mammalia; order Carnivora; family Viverridae; genus Paguma; species Paguma larvata. The sequence continues at coordinate 16,404,303 of CM057835.1, forward strand.
TTTTGTTCTTTTTTTTAAAGCAGCTTTACTAAAGTATAATTTACAAAAAATAAAATCATTCCATTGTTAATGTACAGTTCAGTAATTTTTAGTATATTTATACTTGTACACCCATTACCACAATCCTGCTGTAGAGCATTTCCGTGTTCCTGAAAGTTCCCTCATGTCCATTTGCAGCTAAAGCCTCCTCCCACCCCCAGACTTAGGAAACCACTGATATATTTTCTGTATCTATACATTTGCATTTTTTTTTTTACATTTCATATAAATGGAATAATTCAATATGTAGTCCTTCAGTTAGCTTCTTTTACTTAGTGTAATATTGAGTTTCTTCTGAGTTGGGGCATCTCTCAATTGTCCTTTCTTTTTTATTGTTGAGTAGTATTCTACTGGAGGCATGGATATACCATAATTTGTTTTATCCATTCACTGGTGGACAGGCACTTGGATTGTTTGTAGTTTTTGGAATACAGGATTTTGTTGGGACCTGTGTTTTAATTCTTACAAGTAGATTGCCAGGTGTGGAATTACTGGGTTATATGATAAAGATATGTTTAATGTTTTAGGAGAGTACCAAAGTGTTTCCTAAACTGGCTGTGCCATTGTACATTCCTGTCAGCATTGTACGAGGGTTCCAGTTTTTTCCCATCCTTATGGACACATGGTACCGTCTGTCTCTTTTATTATAGCCATCGTACTGGGCGCGTAATGGTATTTCATTGTGGTCTTTGTTTGTGTTTGCCTAATGACTAATGATGTTGAACATCCTTTCATGTGCTTATGAGCCATTTGTATATTTTCTTTGGTGAAATGTCTATTCAAGTCTTTTGCTATTTCATTGGGTCATTCGTTGTTCTATTGTTGAATCTTAAGAGAAGTATGTATATATTCCTCCCCACTCCCCTCCTCCGGATAGGAGTCCCTTATGAGATATATGATTTGCAAATATTTTCTCCCTGTACGTGATATGTAATGAAGTCTTTTGAAGCAAAAGAGTTTTTAATTTTGATGAAATTCACTTTCCTAATTTTTACTTTTATAGGTCATGCTTAATGGAAGGGACAACAGATATAAGAACTCTTTGCATAACTCAAAGTCACATTTTTCTCCTATGTTTTCTTCTAGAAGTTTATGATTGTAGCACGTACTTACATTTAGGTCCATGATCCATTTTGAGTTAAATTTTTGTGTATGGTATGAGGTAAGTTTCAAAGTTCAGATTTTTTGCATATGGATATCCGATTCTCCCAGCACCATTTATCGAAAGACTATTCTTTCCTTTGTTGACTTGTCTTGGTACCTTTGCCAAAAATCAGCTGACATAAATGTAATAAGGGTTTCTTTCTGGCTTCTCAACTCTGTTACATCTATATTGATAATCCATCTATATGACAGTGCGCCAGTATTGCGCGGTTTTGATTATTGTGGCTTCTTAGTAAGTTCTAAAATCAGAGAGCATACGTCCTCCAACTGTTGATCTTTTTCAAAATTATTTTGGGTGTTCTAATTCCATTGCATTTCCATATAAATTTTAGGATCAGTTTATCAATTTCTACAAAAATCCTTCTGGGATTTTAATAGGGATTGTGTTGAATATATAGATCAATTTGGGGGAGAATTGTAACTTTGACATAGAGACTCATTGTTAGTACTCCAAATTAAGAAGTTTTTCAATTATAAATGCTTTTTAAATTTTTGCATGTCTTTGGTTGACCTCTAGAGCACTAAAATGGCTGCTTGTCTGTATTATCTCCCTCTCCTCCCTTCCCTTTGCTTCCCTTTCTTTCCCTTCCCTTCCCTTCCTTTTTTCCTTCCTCCCTCCTTCCCTCCCTTATTTCCCTCCTTTCTTTCATTCTGTCTTTCATCCATCTTTATAGTTGCTTTCAGGAGAGAAGATTTTCCAGCCTCTTTATTCAGTTACAGTTAAAAGTCTGAACTCCCGGGGCACCTGGGGGGCTCAGTCGGTTAAGTGTCCGACTCTTAATCTAGGCTCAGGTCGTGATCCCATGATTTGTGAGATCAAGCCCTTTGTTAGGCTCTGAGCTCTCAGCATGGAGTCTGCTTGGGATTCTCTCTCACCCTCTCTCTCTGCCCCTCCCCTGCTCATAGGTGCGCACACTCTCTCTCAAAATAAATAATTAACTTAAAAAAGTCTTAACTTCCATTTCATTCTATTTTTAGTGTGTGTCGTGTGTGTGTGGGGGGGTGGGCGGGGGGAGGATCTAGAGTCTTCAAACCAAAATCCTATCTGTTTCGATCTATTAGTTGCAAAGAGTGGAAGTCCCTAAAGTGTCAAGGAATCTGAGACTCTTAGAGATATGGGTTAAGGAAAAAGACACAAACCGATCCATGACATTACCCAGGACAGATGAAGTGATATGGAAAAGGGAGAAGGGCTTGATTCAAGTTCAACTTTACTCATAGCAGCATGGAATAGTGGAGAAGTACATGGGGGTATGGAGGCTTTATAAGCCAAGGAAGAAACCATAGGAAAAAGCTAGCTTTCTTTTTTGTTATGGTTTGAAAAATAACAAAATTTGCCATTTCTAAGCGTGCAGTTCCGTAATGTTATGTACATTCACGTTGTTGTGAAACAGAACTCCAGAACCTTTTCATCTTGCAAAACTGAAACTCAGAACTCATTAAACAACAATCCCTCCTTTCCTCCTCGCCCCGAGATAGTTTTTAGTAAATAAAAATTCGTAACTTATGTATGTCAGAAATTCCCAAATAAAAGGGCAAATCACAAATTGAAAGACTGAGCCTATTTGCAGCAAATTACATATGAAATGCTTTTATAGGTGCCAAAGGAAAATACTCAAAAAGCAAATAAATTGAAGAGACAATGCATGAAAGAAAAAGGGCCAATGAACTTAGGGAACAATATTTAGCCTCATTAGCAATGAAAGAAATGTACATTAAAAATATCAATTTTGCCTCTTAGATTGGCCAGACATTTTCAGTGGTGTGATTAGTGTCAGGGGTTGCCCTCTCAGGGAGATGGGCGGGCTCCTACCGGCCGGCGGAAATGCAATTTAACTGCTAGAGTTTTATTTGGTGATATCTTTCAAAACCTTAAAATATTCATAACTTTTCACCCACTAATGTCGCTTTCTGAATGTAGAAGCATGCAGAAAGGGAAAATAAAATAGATAGAAGGAAATATGCCAAAATGGTGACTCTCTCTGGGTAGTGGGCGATTTCAAAATCAAATATTAAAGATTTTCAGTAACGAGTGTGTCATTTTCAGTAATGAGTTTGTATTGCTCTTATGATCAGAGGTAAAGCCTTAAAAGGGAAATTTCCATAACATACATAGTATAAATAGCATACACAAATAGTTTTTAAATTTAAATTTCCCTGCTCTGTTCAACTAATTAACTGTACTAATTAATTATTTGTGAAATTGGGCCTTGGGCTTAGCATACAAATTTATGAAAATTGGAATTTTGCCCCTATTCTCAGAGTTGTGATGCTTTTTTAATGGCTGTTTTAAAAATGAAACTAAAATAAACTGTGCCAGAATTATCTTGGAAGTCAAAGGGTGGATTTTTTTTTGTAGATAGTTAGACTTTCATATTTAGTTAAATTGAATTTTAACCTAGTTTTGATACTTGTGGTTTTAGGGATCTGAAATACGGTATTTTGTTGTTGTTGTAGTTTTACTTTGAGAAAGAGAGAACAAGAGAATGGGGGAGATGGAGAGAGGAGGAGAGGAGAGGGGAGAGGGGCAGAGGAGCAGGAGAGAGAGAGAGAGAGAGAGAGAGGGAGAATCTTAAGCAGGCTCCACACTCAGCACGGAGCCTGGCACAGGGCTCCATCCCACGACCCTGGGATCATGATCTGAGTTGAAATCAAGAGTTGGACACTCAACTGACTGATCCACCCAGGAATCTAGTACTTTGAAATCTAGTACTTTGAAATATCTTGGATATTTGAATTCTGATAAAATTGCATTTTATTTTATTTAAATGTTTATTTATTTATTTAGAGAGAGAGAGAGAGAGAGCAGGGGAGGGACAGAAAGAGAGGGAGGAACAGAGACTCCTAAGCAGGCTCTGCACTGACACGGGGCTGGACCTCACGAACCATGAGATGGTGACCTGAGCTGAAATCAAGAGTTGGACGCTGAACCGACTGAGCCACCCAGGCACCCTGATAAAACTGCATTTTAAGAATTATTTTGCACATATTTTTAAGCTTCAGATCTCATGAGGAATTTTATAGAAATCTGCTAACCTGGGATGAAAAATGCCATGAAAGAACGCAGTCCTGTTTTCATTGATATTTCTGTTGCCACCGGACTGAAAGATCAAAATGCCTGTCGAGTTGGCCTACCTGCCTGGCAGGACAGGGAACTGCATGAAGGCTGCAAAATTGGATCTGGGTCGTGTCCACCAAGCAAGAGACCACACACAGCATGCGAACTGCGGGGAACCCCCAAGCCCTGCGCAGGGATGGACTGTTGAGAGAGGGAACTGAGCTGATGCTCTCGGTAGTGGGGTCAACCCCAAACGTTGACTGTGCCCCGAAGCCAGAGTGGCTGCCTCAGCTCTAGCTTGGCCCAAGGACCCTGGCCGAAAACCCGATCTGACCTGACATGTGATTGGTACCAAACCTCGGCCAAGAATGTGCTCTCCTGGAAAGGGCATTCATCGCTCCAGCCGTTAGACTTGAACGTTTGAGGGACTTCTGTGCCAGGAGGGATAAAATGAACAGATAAACTCCTCACGTACCAATCCAAGCTCGATTTATGGGAGTGAAGAGCGGCTTGAGGACCTAATGAACTAGCTTGAAATACTCAGATTAGTTGGGAACCGCCTTCATCCCAGCCCCAGAAAGCCTAGAGAGGCCGGTGAATGGCGAGGCACCCGTTCACTTGAGAAGCCAAGACAATAACCAAGCCCTAAAGACCTTTAAGAGAAGCAATTAAGAGACATCTGATAAAAAAAAAATACGTTTTCGACTCTGCTCTTGGGTTGGAAAATCCCCTCACACAGGGAGTTTTTTGTTTTTCCTCCTATAGCTTCAGAAACAGAGATGGCTTACCCATGTTTTCTTAAGTGCCGTGCTACTTTATCTGAAATAATGCTAAATATTTTTAGGTCTTCATTCTTAATCACAAACTCATGTATTTTTTGATGCTCTTGAAGGGGCCCGAATGTATGCTCTCCTTTTCTCTTCAACACCTTAAACCTTCCATCCTGTCCTTTGAATAATCATAGAAAACTCAGAACAGTGTCCTGGCCTAACAGAGTTTCATCCCAAGGTCTGTTTCTGATTGTCTTCTATTCTTACTCCCCAAACCTAAGATTAAAACAGAAATGCTATGACTGCAGGCTATTGAGATGAACAGTAAAACACATATAGGCAAATCTATTATATATGAAAAATTATTTATTACAAAATATATAAAATATATTTATATATATTTTAATTCTCTGCTCCTTAAATTTATTTTACTAGGAGATGAGTGGTAGGCATCGAGGAGTCCATCTTTCAGACCGTTTGTCAGGGACAAGATTAAATTTCATAATAAGCATAGCTTTTCTACTTAAAAGCTCTCAAGCAAACAATTGTTTCATGACCATATATGTCTGTCTCCTGCGTCGGGATTTGGTTCTCTTTTGTCTTTACCCCATCCTGCTGCTGTGATAACTTTTATTTATTTTTTATCATCACATCTTCCTCTGTCTGCTCTCTCAACTTCATGTTCTCTCCTTTTATTTGGAAAGATCCTCCATGAAGCGGATCCCGCCCTAAAGAAAACCACCCAATACCCACGGTCACCAAGGGCTGGTAATTTCTGCATTCGGTGGCATTTCATAGGTGTGTTCCCAAAGGCGCCGTCATTATTTTAGAGTCTCTCAGCTTTCAATATATTTCTTCTCATATGAAGATAAAACTGAGAAACAGAACACAGCAACCGTGTACGTCTTGATGTTTAATAATTTTAGATGATAACTTTTCATCTTGCGAAAAATTTCATTCCATCTGGGTAGAATGATGCACAGTTTGCTTCTGACAATTCAACTGCCCACTACAGAGGGAATATGTCCGGGTATGTCCCTTTCAAAGTCACCCACTCGGAGCTGCTAATTTTAGCCATCTGCGTGAGTGTCCCTAAGAAGTTTCTTTCCAAGCTGTCGGTTTCCAGGTGTGGCACATTAAAATACTTTTCCAGAGAGGCAAAGCGGTTACAGAATAATGCTTCTGGATTTTTTAAAGCTTCTGTTTTGGATTTGGACAAAATTCAGGAAAAGAAATGGCCACGTTACAAATTCTACTTTGGTATGTAACAGGAACAATTCTTGACAGTTTTAAAGGATTTATGGTATTTCTTCTATGGTTTTCTTCTGGTGTTCCTCTGTTCTCTTCTTACTACTATATTCAAAATAGGAAGAGAGAGAAGTGTATGTGTGCGCGCGCGCGTGTGTGTGTGTGAGAGAGAGAGAGAGAAAGAGAAAGGCAGAGGGGCGGGGGAGGACCGCTGTAGGAGGAGGGGGAGGAGGGTGGATCTTGCCTTGCTGTGGCTTCTGCGTTTTTCAGAGAACTTCAGAGAAGGACTGCAGTACTAGTTCTAAACAAACAACACAATGCCTCTTCTTTTCACCTCTGCTCCACCCCCTCCACGCCGTCCACGGGTTTCCTATGTGTATTTCAAATGCCTGGTGATCTTGGTATGAGAGCTGCTGGTGTTACTCGGGCCTCAAAAGACTTTATCGGGCAGCAAGATCCTGCTTTTCTAAGAGGCAAGCCACTAACCCCGAGGTCCTGCACGACCTTGCACAATGCCGCTCGGTGTCCCGAGCCTCAGGGACAGCTCGTCTGGGTTTCATCAGCTCGCTGGGGCTGCATTTCACCAGGCCCCCTTGCCAGGGCCTCCCAGCGGCGTCAACAAGTGTCACACCTACTGCAGGAACAGCCCTCAAGTTTCATCACAGTGATGCTAAAAAATATTCTCCAGCTTCAGCAATGACCTAGTTCATTCAAGGGCAGGGGAAAAAAAATGCCTTCTTCCAGAACTTTCCCGGGCACGGAATTTTTGCCTCTTAGGAACATAGGAGCTTTTCTGGGAACGGACCCAACTGTGCTTTGACCCGAACGTCGAGGAGACCCTGACCCCCGTAACGCCTCTGAATCCCCAGTCCCGGGAGCAGGGACGCCCAATCAATGCCTCCCACACAGCCTGGGGAGCCCACAGCCGAGCCAGGCCTCCTATCACGTCTCTCGGACACAAAGTATTGAAAAGTAAGTATCTGGACTTGGGATTTTACGTGAGGAATGGCTGTGCTTTAACGATGTAATTGTTTGCATTTTCTGCAATACGGAACAAAGCAGATGGTTTTCTTATGAAACACAGCAGGAGGACACGAGTCGCGGCTGTATGGCATATTTGGTTCTACAGGGTTTTAAAGTGGCCCAATTAGCATCTGTAGTTTAGATCCATTCAAACCCTTTCTGGAAATGATTGTTTTTCATGGCTGTTTATTTTGGCCTGATAGTAATTGAAGTAGATTCTTTCACAGCATGGCTGTCTCAACAACTAGAAAAAACAACCACATGGGATGATTCAAAGGAGTGATCTGTCAAGCCTCCGCAGAGTACCATGAAAAACGGAAGCAATTACCCAGGTGACTCAGGCCCCAGATCCTTTTGCCTGAAAGATTTGAGCATTTTAGTCCCAAGTTATCTGTTTTGCTTGGATGACATGCAAGATGGAAAATCCCCCCTTTCTGGGGAAGGCACAGCAGTGTCTTGTCCGGCAAATTGCTGAAAAGCTATCAGGCATTTCAAAATGGCTGATGGGAACATTCACCAGATCGTTACATAGACCTGCTTTGCTTTCCTTTCCCTTTTCTTTTTCAAATTGTGGGAAGAACACTTAGCGTGAGATCTGCCCTCTCAGTGAATTTTAAAGTGTACAAGACAGTATTTTGAACTATAGGCATGATGTTGTACTCGAGTTGTCAAATAGATTCTTCAAAAACGTAAGGCAAAAAGTCCATGAACAAAATCCATCGATAAAATGGGACCACTGTCACATGACGTTTTGATGAACACATCGAAACTTGAAAGCCACTGATTAAGGGTGTCAGTTACAGACATCTGGCAATCACTTAAAAATAGATAAAAGCAAGAACAGCACTTAGTGCTGCTTCTGCTCTATTATTTCCCTTCTCCAGCCTTTTCCTTAAGTAAAGGTAGCCTTCATTTTTGAAGCTTAATTAGCCAGGAATGGTAAGAGATGTTTATTTTTTTTTCATAGCATACCAGCTAAGGGTACATCGAATGAGCTCCATGGCTGTGAGGCTTCTGAGCCAAAATCCAGCATGCCTTGAGTGACCCTCTGAAGCCACAGGTTGACAAATCCTGTATCAACAGGCACTGATGGTCAGTAAGCAGGTTCTGATCTTGGAAATCAGGATTTAAAACCAACTGAGGCAAGTTTGCTGCCGAATGACATTGGCCTTTTGAAGTCTCTGAAAAACACTCAAAACACTCCATCACAATTTGGGGAAGACTCTTAGGTAGGGTGGAATTCCTGTTTTTGTCACCTATAAAAATCTACCCCCCCCCAATCTAATTCATTTTTTAGCTCCCAATGCACACTTACAGCGTGGATATCAGCCTGTGTTAGAAAGACAAAGTCGACCTTCTAGTCTGGGTGGAGGTGGGGGGAAGCAGAGGGTGCTGAGGGGTGAAGCCCAGGCTCTGGAGTCAGACTTCCAATCAGATCCTGACTCTAGCACCGTTTCTCAGCCTGTCTGAACTCCAGGGTTCTCAAGTGAAGGTACCAACATCCACTTTGACAGGAATGATGGGGATTACATGAGTAAATATACCTAAGACACCTGTTCTAGCCTAGCTTCTTTCATAATAGAAACTGTTAAAGTAGTGGAAGCTACATATTTTTAACATCAAATTTTTATTTAGAAATCTTTTTTAATGTTTATTTATTTTTGAGAGAGAGAGAAATGGAGCACGAGCAGGGGACGGGCAGAGAGAGAGGGAGACACAGAATCAGAAGCAGGCTCCAGGCTCCAGCTGTCAGCACACAGCCCGGCGTGGGGCTCAAACCCATGAACCGTGAGATCATGACCTGGGCTAAAGTAGGACGCTTAACCAACTGAGCCACCTAGGAGCCCTGACATTGGTCCAATGATTAAACAAAACAGAAAATTAGATTTTTAAAGAAAATTCTGTACTTAAAAACAGCGTGTTTGAGAGCAAAACAAAAAAGGATGATAGCTTAGAATTCATCTGCAATAAATAAGAAACACAACTTTTACCTGCAAATGGTTGATGGTTGTAGTTATCATCTAAAAGGAGAGGTAGAGGTTTATCACCATCATCTGATGCTTTTTAGTATATATCAGTACCATATTTAAATATGAGTTTTCATAACCCATAGGAATGGAACGTAGAGGTAGATCGATCGAGGCGTACAAGGTGCTATCTGTGCTTATTACGAAAGTAAAGGCACAAGTCCAGTCTTTCCTCAAAGATTCTAGTGGAGCTTTGCATCGATTCCCTTTTTGCTCAGACAGAGGCACTGCGGAGTAAGGGGATGTGAAAACATTCTGGAATGGACTAGTCCTGAGGGGCTGAACAGAGACAGTAGCTGGGTGGGCATCTCAGGAGCCATGGCTGGAATTTCGAGGTCGGTGATGAAAGTCCATAATGAACAGGGTGCGTCCTTCTTCTGGAGTGAGAGTGAACCAGGCACAGAGGGACGGAGCATTCAAGAATCAGAAGCGGGCCTCACGGGACAGTTCCAAAGCATTTTGTCAATGTCTTTATTACTGCACCTGTCTGCACTGAGCTTTGCCGCAGCTTTTCCCCAGGCGCATCAGAGCCGCTGGATAAATTCTTTGTTTGGGTTACTGACAGGGTCACGAGGAACCCTGTTATTCTGGGCTTCATTCTGCCAAAAAAGAAATCTAAAAATTTTTTTTTTAATGTTTATTTATTTTTGAGACAGAGAGAGACAGAGCGTGAGTGGGGGAGGGGCGGAGAGAGAGGGAGACATAGAATGTGAAGCAGGCTCCAGGCTCTGAGCTGTAGGCACAGAGCCCAACGTGGGGCTCAAACTCACAGACCGCGAGATCATGACCTGAGCTGAAGTCGGACGCTCAACCGACTGAGCCACCCAGGTGCCCCCAAAAAAGAAATCTAGAAATTCAGATCTGTAATGAAACTCGGGAGAAAGTAAGCATGTCACCTTATGGTGGGCAAGAGGAAAGAATAAATACCCAACCTCCATGACAGAAGAAAACATTTAAAAATATTTAGACCCAGTCCTCAATGGGGTTGCTGCCAACGTGCACCCTCCTGGCCCTGACCAGGAGACTAGGGACATCGGGTCGAAGGGACGGACACCGGTTGAAGGAGATGTCAGTTCTGGATAGTTCGATTCTGAATACATAGCACTCTACGCCTCCCACGGCCATCTCCTCCATGGCTGTTCCCAGCACATCTGGAATGCAAAACTCACTTCGATCTTTGCTTAGACTTCAAGCCTGCTCTTGGATCACCAGGCTCATGCGCCCCTCAGTCCGTAGTTTCAGATTTTCCTCTAGTCCAGTAGTTCTCAAACTTTAAAACGCAACAGAATTGAGAGAGCTCGTTAAAATGCAGGCTACCGGGTCCGCCCCCCCAGAGTTTCTGATGCCGAAGCTCCCAAGAATTTGCCTTTCTGACAAGTCCCCAGGTGATGCCGATGAACCATTGCTTCGGCATTTCTTTGGCCGGTAATTCCTAAGGAAACCTGTTTGCACTGTTCTTTTCAGTCACTAAACTTGCCTACTTCTCAAGGCAATGCTAGAGCTGGGGAGAACACCAAAGATAACCCATGAGTTGTCTTGCAGGCAGACATCGCACAGTGGAGTGTGTCTGTGGGGGATGCTGAGTGTGGGCAGGACACACGGCCCTGAGCAGTCCATCATTTGGGAGGGTGCTGTGTTTTCCAGCTGAGGCTCGCAGGGGAGGCTTCAAGGACAAGCTAGCACTTGAGCTGGGGTTTGAAAACTGGAGGGACGGGAACCTATGAGCCAGATGGAAGGTGTTCTTTCTGGGCAAACAGCAAAAAGCAAAACAAAACACAAAGGGCAGAAGGAGACAGGAGGTAATGGAGCTCAGAAATTCATTTGGTTATGCCAGGCGTCCCCAGAACGTTCTCGGCGAAGCATTCTTGGATGAAGCCATCTAATCTTAAATCCTTCCCTTCTGCCTGTCTGACACAGAGATCTAGAATGGAGGGAGGGCCGGTGGTAGGAATTTCAGGCACCATGGGCCAGGGAGAAGAAGGTATGGATGCTTCGGTATGCTTTCTACAAGGAACAATCAAAAATCAACTCAAACTCGCTTCAGCAATAGCCACAGCAGGGATTTACTGCTCACACAACTGAAAAGGTCAGGAGTTTGGTCAGGCCCGTGGTGCTTGTTTCTCTGCATTTCTGGTCGCTCTGCTCTTCTCCGTGCTTCGGTTTCAACCTCAGGCTGGCTTCCCCACAGTCTCAAATGGTTCTTAGCCTCCCCTGGGGTCCGTGTTCTCTTTCCTGTTTACAGGACAGTGAAAGACCTAAGCTTTGCACTGATTGGATCACCCCGAACTACTTTTTAGAGGGAGCTGCGTGCTGATTGGCTTAGACTTGGGTTAATAGACCAATCACCGAGCCAGAGTACTTGATCAGTTTGGACCAGTCAGAGCCTACGAAGCAGGAAGGGCGAGGTCTCGCACCTCATCGCCAGGCTTGCGTGATGAAGAGGCGTGGGGGAATGCACTGAGGAGGAAGTGCCAGTTTAGGAAGTTTTCCCCAGGGAAAGGGCCAGTTTAGGAAGTTTGGGACGTTTTGGAGAGAGGCCTCTAAAGTCAAACCATCTCTTCCCTTAGTCACGAGGTTAGTCATGGACAGCCTTGTATACTTTACAGGTTTAGGATGGGCCCGATTAAACGCCAGCCCAGACAAGTTGAAAGAAATCTCCCACAGAAGTGTCCTGTGTTTGAGTGGAATGAACGCACGGAGACAGTACTACTCCCCTGCTTTCCAGAGGGGGTGGTACTCTTTCCCTCTAAGGCATACTTTACTAAAAACAATTAGACAATGGACGATAAAAAAAAATTCTTCAGGAATCAAGGCAAGTGGAGGCGACCCCACAAAGTTGTCTCCTAAGACCTTCTGACTGGCTGGGGGAAGGATGGTAGACAAAGGTGGCCGAGGTGACACTGGCCCTCTGCACAGCACCCTGTCCCCATCCCAGGCAGGGAGGACAGGGAAGGGAAGATAACTTTTCCCGGAGGCTTATCTGCCTGAAATTCCACACCTGTTGGTCCAATTTGAAATAGGCTTTCAAATAAGAAATGAAATAGGGAGTCTGGGAGAAAGCAGGGGGCGAGAGGAGGAGGGCCCAGAGAGAGAGTTTCTTCAGCTCACAGTGAGGAGTCTGGTGACACACGCCTGGATGGGACACAGCCTTCAGCTCACCACATTCACCCTCCCACCAAAGTGACGTTAACCAGTTAATCCAAGGCTAATCCATGGCAGTCGGTCTCATTAACTACACTGTCATGCTCTGTCCGTCGATAGCATCATGATCTTCCCTTTCTTCTCTGTCTTTCCCTTGAGAGAGGACAAGGATGAGCCTGGCAGAGGGCTGTATCCTTTCAACACAATAAGCTGAAAATCAGAGTCAAGAATCATGGACTCTGCCACTAACAAGCTGTGTGACCTTGGAAAAGTAGCTTAAGCTGCCTGTTTCCGGGGCACCTTTCAACTGTAAAATCAGGGAGGTACGCAACTCTCTCACGTGTTTCCTTTAACCTTGAGCTCTTTTTTTTCCACCCTCCCTTAAAGAATTGGAAACTGTCACAGATTTTATTTTACTTACTTATTTTTAAATGTCTATTGATTTATTTTGAGAGAGAGAGAGAGAGAGCAGGGAAGGGGCAGAGAAGGGAGACAGAGGATGCCAAGTGCTGACAGCGAAGAGCCTGAGTGGGGCGTGAGCTTACGAACTGTGACGTCATGACCTGAGCCGAAATCAAGAGTTCTGTGTTTAACCGACTGAGTGACTCAGGTGTCCCAAAACTGTCACAGATTGTAAACAGCAGAGGAGAGGACTACCATGGAAAGACTCTATTCTACCTTCAAACAAACAAACAACAACAACAACAACAAAACAAAAGAAAATAAAAAACTTCAAGCAACTCTCGAGAGTAAAGCAAGAAGCAGCTGCAGCTCAATGTTCACCATAGGTATGTGCCCGGCACGCTGTAGGCATACGGAGTTGCTCACTATTAATATTTAAAAGGGAAACTGTATTTATTTATTAGATAACCTATATAAATTTAAAATATCCAAAAGTATATGTAGAGACAATCACTGTCCTTAGCAGCCCCCACCCCCACTTCCTTAGATACTTGGGTCTCCTGGCCGTAACCAAGTTACCAGTTTCTTGGGAGTTTTTAGAATCATTATGTGTATAAATAAGCGTATTAGGATATTCTTCTTTTATTGCGTATACAAGCAATAGCATACTGTATACTCTCTTCCAGATTTTATTTTACTTAATGTATCTTGGAGATTATTTCCTACCAATGCATATAGAACTGCCTTATTCATTTTTCATGCCCACTGCTGTTCTAAGGAGAAAATTCCATTCTACAGATGCAGTGTGGCCCTCTTCCTACTGATGGACGTTTTGGTTGCTTCCAATCTTTTGCTGTCGCAGGTCACGAATGCTGCAGTGGACACAGTATGTGCTTATGAAACGTTTGTCTCCTTCATGCCTCGCTTTTAAAAATTAACTTTATCGAGGCATGCGTTGCATACTGTATGATTCGCCTTCTCTAAGGGTTTAATTCAGTGATTTTTAGTAAATTTATCAAGTTGTACAACCATCGGCCTAGATCAGTTTTAGACCATTTCATCCCCCCAAAAAGATCCCTCACACACATTTGTTATCGGTTCACATTCTCCCCTCTGCCTCCATCTCCAGCAACCGCCAATCCACTTTTGGTCTCTGTAGGCTTTTCTTGGACCGCTCATGTAACCGGATCCATACAATACGTGGTCTCGTGTGTCTTGCTTCTTTCACCGGAATGTTCTGAGGTTCATCTATATCGTACCACGTATCCAAGCTTGCTCCTTTGCATTGCTCCATCGTGTTCTACGGCATGGCTACGCCACATTGTCCATGTATGCACTAGCTGGACATTTAGGTTATTTCCAATGGACGTTTAGGTTATTTCCAACTTTAGGTTCTTATGAATAATCCTGTTAAGAACATTTGTGTGCAAGTCTTTGGTGCGCGTATGTGTTTTCCTTTCTCTTGGGGAGACAGCTAGGAATGGCGTTTCTGGGTCTCTTGGTAAATTCATGTTTAACTTTTCCAGAAACTGCCAAACTGTCTTCCAAAGCGTCTGTACTGTTTTACCTTCCCATCGGCCATGCTCGATGGTTTTCTCCATATCCTGGCCCACCCTGGGCTGCCGCTTTTCTTGTAGCCATTCCAGTGTCTGCGAAAGGCTATCTCATTCATTATGGTTTTAATCTGAATTTCCATAATGACCAGGCCTATGGAGCATCTTTTCATGGGCCTATTTTCTTGCCTCTGTTTCTCACATACGACTCTAAAATCAGGCCCAAGAAAGAACACAGTGCTTGAGTTCCAACAAACTTGGATTCATAGCCCAACCCTGTCACTTGCGGGCAGTGAGGAATTAAGTGTGTTACGTCAACGCTTTAAAGTTACCTTAAGCTTTCAGGTCATAATCTGTGAAATGGGAAAGAACACCTACGTTGGTAGTTTTGCTAGGAGGATTAAAGGTGATAATGTCTATGAAGTGTCCAGCCTGGAGGCTGATCCGAGGAAGGTACCCAAAACATATTCATTGTCTTTCTCCCTGCCTGGCTTGCCCCACCCTCCTCCCCAGATTCGTGGAGCCCATCCTTGGCCGGGGCGGGGGGTGGTGGTGGGGGCAGAGATACTCTTCCCTAACTAACATGGGCTAGGAGGCGTGGCAATCAAATCTGTAGTAACTCAGACGGCAAATGCAGGAACCCAATGGCCACTGGATTAGGCTGGGTAATCAGAACTAATCCCTCCTGTCCCCAGCGAGAACTCACTGTGACAACTGTCTTTCCTGCCAGCTCCCGAGGAGCCGGTTACCCGTTATCTGCGTGTGGGCTGGGAGTGCTTCCCTGACCCCGTCACTTGACAGCAGGCTTCCTGCTGACAGCAGCCACGCCACGGGCTATCTGTATGGGGCAGATTAGCCAAAATAAAACTTGGCGTCAGTCAAGGGCTTTAAATATTCGAAGAATTCTCCCATAACCTCTTGCCTGGTTCTCTAATTTGAGAGGAAGGTATTTTGGTAATTTTCCTGATGTTAAACCCAAGTCTCCTGATAGCAGCTAACGGTTGTAGAGTTCTTACTGTCCCATTTAGAGGAGCTTTATATGTACTCCCTTAATTTTCTAACAACGAAACAAGGTAGAGGCTGCTAGTATCCTAGTGTTACAGATGAAGGAACTTGGACAGAGCAAAAGTAAGCTGGTAAGTGGCAGAGCTAAGATTCAAACTTGGGAATCTGGCCCTTCCTCACCACAGACTCTTCTGTTCAGGGCCCTGCCCATTTTGGAATATCTATCAAATATGTGAGTACGCTTTTATCCAGCAATTCCTTCTCTTGGTATTTGGTCTAGATAACCACTTATGTGCCCAAGGAAGCCTTTAGCAGGGTGAGGTTTTTTTGGGACACATTTGTAAGTCTAAAAAACTCCAGCCCAGCTACGTGTCATCAGGACGAGAACATGCAGATTAAGCACACTTATTGCCGTGCTACGCAATACTGATATCATTGAGCAGTTTTTAAAATATGACACAGCCCTTTACGGATTGGATTGGCACCGGAAAGATTGCCAGAGCTTATCACTAAGTGAGATAAGCCAGCTGCCTGGGACGCATACCCAATTAATGCCGCGCATGGAACAAAATTATGTGTGTATTTAGATACCTATATACATACATGGATAGAAATTACATAGATTTGTATATTTATAAATTATAAAACTATATTTATATGTAAAGATAATATAAAGTACATATTTAAAGTTTATGTATTTATTTTGAGAGAGAGAGGGAGCAGATGCATGGGTGTGCGCAGGGGAGGGGCGGAGAGAGAGGAAGAGAGAATCCCAAGCAGGCTCTGTGCCATTAGCATGGAGCCTAATGTGGGGCTCGATCTCACAAACTGTGAGATAACGACCTGAGTCAAAATCAAGAGTTGGACGCTCAACTGACTGAGCCACCCAGGCGCCCCTATATATATGTGCGTGTGTGTGTATATATATATGTATACGCATATGTATAGATGACTACACACAGACACAGATAGAAAGATGCCTGAAAGAATAGCAAACACTTCCTCCTGAGAAAGTACTGAGACGGAGGGATGGTGCAAGTGGGAGACTTTGCTTTCATATGTATTTTCACAAATAGGGACGGATGCATTTAGAATCTGTGTAATGGAACGTAAACCAAATATTTTTTTTTAAAGGAAGCAACTTGTTCTGGACCCCACAGCTGAAAAACAAAGTAAAGTCAGGCAAATCTTGTGTTCTTTGCAGTTAACATGTTATGTCTCCAAGGTGTCTGTGAATGCAAGCCCCCTCTGCTAATATCAGTCATTCAATACTGGCTGCCCGTGCCTAGCAGGGAATGAGAAATCTGTCTTCAAGGGTTCTAACCTCCAGAGGAGCCACAAAACCTGAACCACAGCCTGACTTAACTGTCCTCTCCCTTGTCATCAGCACAGCCGTGGCCGGGACACGTGGTGGCCGAACCATCCCTGTGAGTCACATAGCATGGTTGTCAGTGTTGTCACCTGTGGGACTTCACCGTCAGGAAGCAGTCACCTGGAGAGGCATCACAGATGACACATAAGGTCCCCAGTGTCACCCCAATTCTTGTTGAGCAGCTTTGTCCTTTCTTCCCTCTCTATACAGTGGACCCGGGGAATGGGAGGGGCCATGTAAATTACTCTCATAGGTGAATGTCCTACCAGGAGGAGTTTTTAGACGTTAACTGGTATATCGCTTAAAAAAAAGTTACTGTGGGGGCGCCTGGGTGGCTCAGTCGGTTTAGCGTCCAACTTTGGCCCAGGTCATGATCTCGCGGTTTGTGAGTTCAAGCCCTGCGTCGGGCTCTGTGCTGACCGCTCAGAGCCTGGAGCCGGCTTCAGATTCTGTGTCTCCCCCTCTCTCTGCCCCTCCCATGCTCATGCTCTGTCTCTCAATAAGAAAGAAAAACGTTAAAAAAAAAAGTTACTGTGGTAACCCACAGCAGGAAAGGAAATCGATGAAACCAAGCGACGTCTTTCTTTAAAGCCTACCGATTACCACCTTGAAAACCAGTTACGTAGCAGACTCTCCCTATGCCATTTACATAGTTCTCTGCTTTTACAGATGAGGAACTTTGGCCAGGTAAGGGGCAGAGCTAGATGTAGATTCGTCCCTGGCAAGTGACAAAGCCTGCATTCGGTCCTCAGTCCTGTGGTGCTTCCCGGTCAGGAGAGTTCTGCGGCTCCGAGAGCCCTTTCCTTGCTACCCTCCCAGTTGTGTGAGTAAGTGTCCTGGGAGTGTGGAGAGCCGGGGGAGCTCCTTCTGCCCCGACAGCTGCTCCTAGGAACGGCTGCAGAATGACCTAAAGAGGACTTCCTCCCCACCCACGCCACAACACGGGCGAACCTTGGAAACGTGCTAAGAGAAAGAAGCCAGCCGCAAAGGACACGTAGCATTTGATGCTTTTATCGGACACGTCCAGGATAGGCAGGTCCACAGAGACAGAAAGTAGATTGGTGGCGGTTGCCTGGGGCGATGTGTGTGTTTGGCGGGGGGGAGGGATGGGAAGATAAGGACTTGAAAGCCAAGGAGTATGGGATTCTTTCTGGGGAAAGGAGAAAGTTCTAAAATTGATTGTGGTGATGGGCGAACAACTCTGAACATACTGAAAGCCATTGAACTGTTCACACTGTGCCCTGTGAATGGGTGAATTCTGGGGCATGTGAATTACAGTTCTTAGAGCTGTTTAAAAACAGTGTTTCAGAGCCGTCAGCCTCGCTGTCAGTCAGATGAGCTAGTGTGTTTCGCTGCAGCCACCTTTGTTTTTCAATAATTAGCGAGCACTAAATTTTGTGCCCGGTGCTGTTCGAAGTACTTTATAGGCAATAACTCATTTAATCTTTATAACCACCTGTGAAGTATGTAAAACTGTTTTGCCTTCATTTTACATATGAGTAAACTGAGGCACAGAGGGGCAGTGACACACTTGCTGACAACGCTAGTAAGGAGTGCCGCCAGAATGTGAACCCAGGATACCTGGCTCTGGAGCTCTTATGCTGTGTTGCCACTCAAAACTGACAAGTGGCGGGGGTGGGGGGGGGCGCCTGGGTGGCTCAGTCGGTTAAGCATCCGACTCTTGATTTTGTCTCAGGTCGTGATCTCACGGTTGTGAGATTGAGCCCTGCACTGGGCTCTGTGCTGACAGTGTGGAGCCTGCTTGGGATTCTCTCTGCCTCTCTCCTGTGCACATGGTCTCTCTCTCTCTCTCTCAAAAAAAAAAAGAAAAAAAGATAAATAGATGTGTTGGAACTAAAATTTGTGACTCCTACTCCATTGCGTTTCTTGGGTAGTAAAACCTAATTATGTGCCACGTCCAATCGATATGCTAACTGGGGATATAAAACATGTGAATTGCATGGTTCTCGTTTTTGGGAAATTAACTGGACCAGCAATAAATACCCCAAATATCATTATTTGGTGGATGACTCTAAATCTAAGTCTCTCTGTCTCTTTCTTTTGCTTTTCCTCCTCTTTCCCTCCCTCCTTCCCTCCCACTCTCTCCCTCTTTCTTCCTTCCTTCTTTTCTTTCTTCCTTTCTTTCTTTCTTCCTTCTTTTCTTTCTTTCTTTCTTTTTCTTTCCTCCTTTCTTTCTTTCTTTCTTTCTTTCTTTCTTTCTTTCTTTCTTTCTTTCTTTCTTTCTTTCCCTCTCTCTCTCTGAAGCTGTACTTTTATATGTTTGCCAACCCTCGTTCTATATTTTATATTGAGTTAAAACAGTAGATGAGGGGGGCGCCTGGGTGGCTCAGTTGGTTAAGCTTCCGACTCTTTATTTCAGCTCAGATCATGAGCTCATGGTTCATGGGATCGAGCCCCGTGTCAGCCCTGCTTGGGATTCTCTCTCTCGCTCTCTCTCTCTGCACCTCCCCTGCACACACACGTGCGCGCATGTGCACACACTCTCTCAAAATAAATAAATAAACTTAAAAAAAAAAAGTAGGTGAGGTCATAAATACAACTTGCATTTCCAGTTGTGAAATACCGTGAAAAATTTAAAATTGGGTTTAGATTCTGTTCTTTTTTCCCTATGCCTATGTTTAGCCCTAAAATTGTTCAATAATCCTGAGAAACATCAACTTTTTATCTCAAGTCAAATCCTCAGCCGTAGCTGCCATCACCTGCTCAGACCTCTGAAACGGATGAGCAAAGACACTGGCATTAACTGGAACTCGGCTTCTTTCCGCGCGTTTGCGGAGTGGGGGGAGGGGCAGCCTTTCCTCAGCAGGGAAAGGACAGCACGTTGCCATTCATTTCCTTGGTTCTCTGAGCACTGTGGCACCCGCACTCATCTGGCTTAGTTCTCTGTTCGTCCAGGAATTCGGCAGCACTCACCAAGTCTTCTGTAAACACCGGCATCCTTGTGCAAGGTGGCCGTCGTGGAAGTTGTCCTCTGGAGTTATTTGTTTCTGATACTTCTTTCAGCCTTGTTGAGAGCAGTTTTTCCACTAGGCGTTTCTGTGACTTCTAAGTAAATAATAATATATGTCGGACCTGGCCTTTTTATATGTATTGGAACCAGCACGTCATGTGTAAATGTACTTATCATGTAATCTGTGTCTGTTTGCCATCCTGCAGATGAAGTTTCTTTATGTTTTGTGCAACTAAGTTACCATCTAGACCGAGAGTGGCTCATGATGCTTTTAAATGGAACACCTGTTAACCAGGGACCCTGTGGGGTCCAAACTCTGCACAACTGCATTCAAAATGTCCTATAACCAAAATTCACCAGAAATGCAATTCCAGTCTTTAAAAAAATTTTTTTAATGTTTATTTACTTTTGAGGGGGGGTGCAAACAAGTGGGGGAGGGGCGGAGAGAGGGGGAGACGCAGAATCCGAAATAGCTCCAGGCTCTGAGCTGTCAGAGCCCGTGTGGGGCTCAAACCCGCAAACCGTGAGATCATGACCTGAGCCGAAGTCGGACACTTAACCGACTGAGCCACTCAGGTGCCCCATAATTCAAGTCTTTATTAAAGCATGTCGAGAGGAACCAATTAACAATCTCTTTTTCAGTCTCCGTGGCTCAGTCTCCATCCCCCAAACCCCCGTAGCTCTTCAGACTTCTCTCCCAGCCCTTGTGCTGTGTCGCAGACCCAAGCAGTTGTCTCCCTTGATGCAAAGTTACTACTTCTTCAGCTTTACCGCTCTTGCTACCTGTTAACGCGCATCGGCGAACCCTCGGGTCGGAGCACAGAGTTGCTTCCTGCACACTCCTGGTGAGGAAAGGAAGGACACGTGTTCTCCTAAATTAATTATTCTTACCCTGCTATTCAGAGAGCTTGGGTGTGTCACATAGGGGCAATTCCGGAGCGCTGTTTTGTTTTAAGGAACTATACTTATTTCTAGACAGAACACCTTGAGATTAAGGAGATGCTGTGGGGACATCAGGAGCTGCCAGGGAGGCCTCACAGGGAAGGAAGGGCTGGTAGAATGTTCCAAGAGGTGTGTCTACCAGGCAGGGCCGGCCTTGAAGCCCCACGATGTGTGCCTCACGCGGGGCCCCTCACCCCGAAGGCGCCTAGCACTCAGTGTAGCGCTCTGTTGTTCCTATCTGAAACATCTTAATCATTTCTGAACAAGAACCCCTCATTTTCGGCTTGAACCGTTTGGTTCTAAACGGTTAAGAGACTGTTCCACTCCTATGGAGAAGGCTTTCCCCTTCTGCCACCCAGTTGTGGCTGTTTAGATCCAGCCTTTTCCACCAAGAGCTTAGCTCGCGTCTGCTCTAGGCCTCTCAGCATCCCCGGTGCATCACCGTTTGCCCGTCTCAGTGCCTCTCCCCTGTCCATGCTAAAGCTATCCGACTGCAGCGTGAGCTCTCCCCCTGCTGAGCTTTGTGGCCAATGAGAACAGCTCCCCAAGCGAAGAAGTGGAAGCCTCCTGTTTGGACAGAGCGAAATGTCATTTTCAAA
Source organism: Paguma larvata (assembly GCA_030068075.1). Classification (NCBI taxonomy): domain Eukaryota; kingdom Metazoa; phylum Chordata; class Mammalia; order Carnivora; family Viverridae; genus Paguma; species Paguma larvata. Next base: position 16,425,617 of record CM057835.1, read on the forward strand.
CGTGGGGCTCTACAAAGGATAGTTTTGACAGAGTGGTGCCAGCCCCGTACATGGAGAGTTCAGTGGAAAGGACTCTCTGGGTTCAGGCAGACCTGCGTTCTCAGGGCTACCGCGCATCTGTGTGGGTTGTGCACTGCACAGCTCCGGGGACGGTATCAGCCTGCATGGCCGTGAGCTGTGTGATCATGAGCAAGTTGTTGAATCTCTCTGAGTGACAGCTTCCTTATCCGTAAGCTGCAGGAGGTGAAACGAAATGACAAACGTGGTGACTAATCGGGTGTTAAATGCCTGCTCGTATCAACGAATACAGGCTCGTTCTGTTCAAAAATGCTAGCCCACTCCCTGCCCTGCTGGGGGCACTCGTCTGGTGCTCCAAGGAGCAATACTAATTTCAAAATACCTCCCACCAGGAGATTCATTTGCATTTAAGCAACGCCTCTTTCTTGGAGGCGAGTGTGCTTACGTACTTTTTGAGTCCCATGAAGAGACTTTGAGGACAGAAAGAAAGAGAAAGGAGAGGTGGCACTGGCTGTCGGCTCAAGCAATTCTCTCTCGGTCTGGGCTCTGGTTGCCTTGCAGTCCATCGGGACTAGTGGTTCTCGACTGGGGCTGCCCTCCCCAGGGACACTGCCAAGGTCTGCGGGCATTTTCGATCGTCATGACTCCAGGGAGGGGTGCTGGTGGCATCCGGTGGGTTGAAGCCAGGGGTGCTGATGCTTCGATGCCCAGGACGGTCCCCACGACAAGGCGTCTGGAAGCCGGCCCGAGGACTTCCAATCTGCCCACCAGCCCGAGTGCCAACGCCCAGCCTTCTCCAAGCCAGGGAGCAGGGCCTTGTTTCCTCTCTCCCCGAGGGCCACTCACGAAACTCCCAGAAAGTCAGAGGAGCCCCAGAACAAATGTTGATGTCAGGGATTTTTGTGTTTCAGATTCACGTGGCATGTGAGGATGACAGACTCCGGAGGGCCCCAGAGGCACGCCCTTTGTTTTCTATCTACTTTGCTCTCCCAGAAGGTTCCTGAGAAGTCAGACGCCGTGCTTCGCTGCATAATATCTGGTAACCACCAGGAGCTCGTTCTCCTCTGAAACCTCTCTGCAGACCCGGGTATTTGGCTCACAAAGGCATTCTTAAAAATCACTTGTGAAAATGGCCTGGGAAGTCTGGCCTGAGTAACCAGTTGAACAACTAAATCCTCTGTGTTTGTCTTTTGTTGTTGTTTTGTTTTGTTTTTCCTTGAAGGATTTCTTCGAGTGACTTCCTGGGTATAGTTTAGTGATCATATTGTCATTTTGGGTTAGGCGACTCCCACGCTGGTTATTTTTTTCAGATAATCCATTCTTAATTTCCTGAGTACCCAGGAATGTCATGAATAACTTTCCTTCAGCCGATTTATTGAGATCTTCTTCCATCACTCTTTCCTTGATATCCCCCAAACCGGCCTCGTGTGTCTCCCGCAGCCCACCTTCGTCGGGCATGGGGGTCGGCAGTGAAGAGGTAAAAACCAAGGCAGAGGGTGCCCAATGGAGGAGGAGCAGGGGGCTGGCATTCCCCCTGGACTGGAGAATAAACAAGCCAGACCTGGCGCCCCTCGTGGCAGGAAGGATTTATTATTAAACGAAAATAATAGAAGCAAAATAATTGGTCAGGAAGTGGTCCCTTGTACCTTGTGGATTGTTTCCTTTCTTGGATTTTGTCTCTACCTTCAAAAACATAGAGGCCTACAGAAAACTCTTCTCCCCCAAGATTCTTTTTTCTAGAGAGGAAGAGAGAGAAAGAGCCAACTTCTGAAATGGCCATGCTTCCTTAGCCAAAGTCCCAACAAAATCCCACCTTTGGTCTGGGTGCTGGGGTGTCCACCTGTGCGTTCAGCCCCTCCGAGGCCAGAGCCAAGCCCCCGTCTTTCTTGCCATTTGTCCGTAGCCATTCAAATAGAGGGACAGGCACACGTCCACCATTGAGCCTCCGTATGACAGCCCCTATGTCTCCTCAGGAAGCCCCCATGTTGAGACATACCCTGAACTTGGCTACCAGTCCCCACACACAACTGTGAAACATTCTGGAGGTGGCTCTCCGTATGTGACCTGCAGGTAGGCTTCAAAAAACAAGGGTAGGATTTTTGGGTAAGGTTTCCAGCAAGTGGAGGGAGAAAAGAGAACCACCCACAAAGGTACCAGATGCCACTTCCCTGTGTGAGTCTCATTTCTGGCTGATTATTCAGATCTATACTGCACAAAAGGAAAAAACCAGTCAGCCGTTAAGAAACTGGGGGCATCGACCCCCAGTTTTTTTTCAATGAAATTTTTTCTAAATGAAATTTTTTCGTTTTTTCTAAATGAAAAAAATTGGAGTCCAAGAGATTAGAATGAGCTCATGCATATTTTATATACAACTCATGCATATTTTATATACCTTCTTTTTAAGAAAGAGTCAAGGATACACAAAAAGGGAGTAAATGGAGGCTTCCTGAGAAGGAATCTAAGAAAACTCGCTGAAAGGGGGACAAAAGGCTGATGAGAACAGGTGGAAATGAGTTATGACCAGCAACCTCCTTGCCGGTTTTTCAGGAAAGCTCATTTTTGGTGCTTTAGTCACTCGCCTGAGGGAGTCAGCCAACCACCCGTCAGGAAGGGTGTACCCTCGCACGCAGGTCTGTCTGCTCCTAGTTCCAAGGACCAAGTAGTCAGGCAGGCGCCTCCCTGAAGGGGGAGGCCGGGAGGACCCCCCACAGTTGCCACCCAGCACATTCATGGTGTTGGCGCAGAGGTAGCCTCGCTGGGAGACCCCACAGCAGACAAGACATAGAGGGGAAGGCAGGGGCTCTGAGCACGTGGGTTCTGTCCACGGTGCAGGGCCCAGAAGCACGTGGAGTTCTCTTAGTCGTATCTGGGGCTGCTCACCAAAAATCCTATGATAAGTCAGACAGAAACACGAGAGGGATGGATCTAGAATAGTGTTTTGTTTCCCAATACTGGGCTTTCCGCCTACATACCGGGCACATTTTCATACATTTTCACTGATACGGAGGCTGGGGGAACGCTCATTGGGACACACTGGAAACCTTCCTTCGTCAGTCACAAGGGGTAAAAAATCCCAAGCGGTGAAGAGAATTCCTGGGGGTTTCACCAGATTAGTCCATTACTGCTGGTTAACGGTTGCAAGGGCGGGACGAACCCTTCTGAGGGAGAGAGGGTAGGGCAGCTTCTGTGACGCCATTGGTCAGGTACGCACAGGCGTCCTTGCAAGGAGACGGCACTCGCTAATCCACTTGGCTCTTCCCTCTCCTGCGCCATAGCGTATGTTCGGCTCTGACGCTGTTTAAGTAGAATTCTCCAAAGGTAAAGTGACTTCCGTGCAAATACGAAATGAACATTTCAATGGTTTTATTCAATTCTTTGAGTCAAGAGGGAACCAGAACGTAGGAACATTTGAGGAAGTAGGTATTTATCAGCAGTTTAATAAGGGGATATTAGGATGAGGGTGCTGGACGAGGCAAAACACCGGTTAGCGTCCTGTAGAGCAGTAAACCATGACTTACGGAGTTTTCTTTTTTGCCAGTCAGAAATTATTTACATCTCTGTTGGATAAAAATCTACAAGTTTACGTGTAACGTCGCTGAAGCTGGGAGTTTAAACATTTTTTAAGTTTATTTATTTATTTTGAGAGAGACAGAGACCGCGTGAGCAGGGGAAGGGCAGAGAAAGAGGGAGGGAGAGAGGATCTCAAGCAGGCTCCACACGGTCAGTGCAGAGCCCAACGCTGGGCTCGAACTCACAAAACCGTGAGATCATGACCTGCGCTGAAACCGAGAATCAGATGCTTAGCCGACTGAGCCACCCAGGTGCCCCAATCTGGGAATTTTCATCAGTAGTAATCATCAGATTAAAGAAAGTATATTCCCCTAGGTGATTCTTAGATGGACCTTTGTCCCCATATGACATTGAAAGAAGATATTATCTACATTTTTGTTCATATGCAAGTTTTAGATAATTTTTCTTTTTTAAAAAGGTTTATTCATTTTGAGAGAGAGAGAGAGAGAACGGGGAGGGGCAGCTAGAGAGGGAGAGAGGGAGTCTCAAGCAGGTTCCACGCTGTCAGCACAGAACCCGACTAGGGACTCGAACTCACAAACTGTGAAATCATGACCCGAACTGAAATTGAAGAGTTGGACACTTAACTGACTGAGCCACCCAGGCACCCCTAGATAATTTTTCTTAATAGCTCCTTAGGATTAGGGACAGCGTTTCATTTTGTACGCCTCATCTGCACCCCTGCAAAGAATGACCTTAGGTAGCTAGCATCCCGCATAGTGCTTATTGAATGATACATTTGAATCAGCGAGAGGGAGATTTTCCAGTTCCCCAACTGACATAGTGCAGCGTGTTTATCCCTAGGGCTTATTACCCATTCTTGTTCGTAGCTTTATGATTTTCTTCTCTAAAAATACTTCATGCAATAGGAATCTTCTTATTTTTTCATTATCAGGTCAGCCCAAGCCAGAGGTAACTTGGTATAAGAATGGTCGAGCCATAGATGAGCGTGGCATTGTTTCCAGTTATGAATCCTTCCGAATCAGTATATTCACGTGTTGCATCTCTCTCGGTAAGTAGATGTGCCCCTGTGGACTGTTTACTAAAGTCCCTGCATTCTGTCATGTGCTGGTTGCTACCAGGCAATGGCAAAAGATTGGCTCTTCTTTGCTTTTCTGCATCCTAACGTTAGATGCTGCGAGCAGGCATCGGCCAAGGCGTCCTACTGAACCCCTCTAATTTTCTGCTTTGATGGAGTTACGACCTTATCTAGAATTTTAGGCGAGGTGGTCCAGCCATTTTCGCTCCTTAAAAGAGCTTCTCGTGGAATCTTATTCTCTCTGAAAAGACAAGAAACACAACACGGGTTTGGCACTGTCGTGCGACCTTCCTTTCGTAACAGTGGAAGGAAGGAGAAGTGGCTGACCATGAACCCATAGCACGTTGGCGATGGCCGGAAGGCTGAAAACCATGCCTCTGGCTTTCTTTTAGGAAGTAGTATGGTCTAGCACGGCGGTTTCTATCCTTTCTCGTTTCCCCAAGACCCACGTGGATGAAATCAGGAAGCTCCATGTGTGAAGTAGAGGAAATGAGAACTGCTTTGGCTGAAGGTGGGCGGAGAGTGTGTGCTCTTGGTCCCCGGTTGTTACTGAAGAGGTCACAGTGTTCTTTACGGGGACTCTGAGGGGTCCGAGGTCTGCAGCGCATGGTGCGAACATGACTGGGGGGCGTGTGCATGTGCCGGTACCTCGGATCTGAGAATAACAAAGTAAGACTCGGCTTTGAATTCTGACTCTACTGTTTTCTGGCTGTGTGACCTTCGTCAGTTATTTATCCTCTCCCAAACTAAATTTGTCGATCTGTAAAATAAAAGGATCGCTGAGAGAATTAAATGATTGTATGCTTGTCAAGTTCTTGCTATATAGTAGGTACTCAATAAACACTAGCTTTCTTATCTTCCTATATAGTCTTTTGTTTCAAAGCATGCACCGAGATCATTCTATCATGGTTGAAATGCTTGACTCAACTGTCTTATAGAGTAGCTAACCTGATGTTCAAGATACTCATTCGTTCATTACCATTTAATTCTTTAAACAATATTCATCAAGCTACTATGCATGGCAGCCACGTTGCATAACGCTGGGGGTAGAGACCAACAACATGAACACTGTATGTGCCCTCATCAGACCTCAAGTCCAGTTCCAGTGTTGCTGAGGCCTTCCCCTCGCTCCCCTTCATCCCGTTCCACTTAGACTCCATCTCTCTGGTTAATGGTAGTTCTAGTTATCCATGGCTCTGTCTGGCCTCAGATATTCTCTCCTCTTTTACACAGGCCCCCCTTTGGTGTTTATTTTTTGCTCAGGATTGACAGAGGGTTCAGTAGACTTGGGCCTCCTAGGGGCAGGAGCCTTCTCCGTTTCACACTAATGCGTCCCGTAGGGCATAGTACAGTGCATTGTAAATATTTGCTGCCAGGATGGGTGAGTAGATGTTTTATATATGTCAGAAATATATACGATGTTACTTTAGGTCAGCATTGGCAAACTTTTCCTAATTTGTTTTTTTTTTAATGTTTATTTAGTTTTGAGGGGAGAGAGAGAGAGACAGTGTGCAAGTGGGGAAGGGGCAGAGAGAGAGGGGGAAACCCAGAATCTGAAGCAGGCTCCAGGCTCTGAGCTGTCAGCACAGAGCCCGACGTAGGGCTCAAATTCACAAACCGTGAGATCGTGACCTGAGCCGGAGTTGGATGTTTAACTGACTGAGCCACCCGGGCGCCCCGGCAAACTTTTTCTATAAAGGGCTAGACAGTAAATATTGTAGGCTTTGAAGGCCAGATGGTGTCTCTCACAACTACTCAACTCTGCCATCATAGTATAAAAGCACCATAGACAATATGGGGTTTTTTTGTTTTGTTTTGTTTTGTTTTTGGCATGACTGTCTTCCAATAAAACTTTAATTACAGAAACAGGTAGGGGGCCAGATTTGGTCTGTGGGTCATAGTTTGCCAATCCCTGGTCTAAACAGTAAAATCCCTTAGTATCTACATGCTACATACTTCTTTGTATGTTTTCCACTCTTGCCTTTGTCCCCCTGAACATTCAATCCATATTTCTTGATTGATTAATTTTAGTCTCACGCTAAGCTAAAATATTATACTCAGTTTTTTAGCCAGAAAAGAGAGGCTTAATGAGTATTCTTTTACTGATGGAATGCCATTTAAGAATTGCAGTTTGTTATTTGCTGTTTCTACAGGACCAGGAATGTAGTGAAAACCAGCGTTCGTAGGGTAAGGGAGTTAAGGGATGGAAGGATGAGAAGGCAAGACGAGGCCCAGCCGCAGGGGGGCAGGTTAAAATGGGAAGAGAAATTTAGGAGGAGAACTTGAGCTGTGGATGGGGCAGGGAGTCCTCATTCCCTCCGCAGCAGTCCAGCGGGGCACTGGTTTACTGGAACAAATCAAGACTTGAGATGACGAATGCACTCTTTCCAAACTCCTATTCTGCCATTTTGAAAAGTAACCCATCAGCTCGGAAAAGCATTGAGTCCCAGTGTAAGGAATTTTAGTGGGGCCGTGCGCTAACGGATGTGGTTGCAATTTTCTGCTTAGCAGTAAATGAGCTGAGCACGAATGATCTTTGAAAGTTCTAACTTTTTACACCAGTGGCTCTGAACCACAGCTGCCCGTTAGCATCACCTCGGGAACTTTAAATTTTTTTTTTTAATGTTTATTTATTTCCGAGAGACACAGAGGCACAGCATGAACAGGGAAAGGGCAGAGAGAGAAGGAGACACAGAATCGGAAGCAGGCTCCAGGCTCTGAGCCGTCAGCACAGAGCCCGACGCGGGGCTTGAACTCACAGACTGTGAGATCATGACCTGAGTTGAAGTCGGCCGCCCAACCGACTGAGCCACCCAGGCGCCCCACCTAGGGAACTTTTAAACCCCCTAATGCCTGGCCTTCCACTTTGACTAATGCAGTCTGGACCCCAAGTGATTCCAGTGTAATTGCCCAAGATGCAAAATTTTTTACATCCTAAAGTATTCACCTGCAAAGCACTTTGACATCTATCATATCAGCATGTTAAACGCTGGTTAGGAAAATGAGTGTTATTTTGTGTAAATGCCTTCCAAAGATTTAGAGTTGGTTGTTAGTTATAATACTGGTCTCACATTTTCTTGCCATTATCAGTCAGGTCACCATAGACCACCAGATGAACTCATGGTTCCCCAAAGAAAGGTACTTTTTACACATCTACCTGAGTTTAGTCTTTGGGGTGTTAAATCTGCACTCTTAGGTACTACAAAGCTCCTATTCCTATGTTTCCCGTGTTTTTTTTTTTTGGTTGGTTTGTTTGTTCTGGGATGGTAAACCTGACTGCATTTCTGGTTCGTGGCCAAGAGTCTATTAATCAGGCTACTGATCTTCCCTCTTTCCTCAACCGGGCAAGACTGCGTCCCGGTCCTCCTGCGTTCTCCTCCTCACACGCCTCTAATCTCGTAACACCGTGTGCTTCGCACAAGTGAGAACACTTGGAGGAGATTGATCAGTCCTGTGGCGGCCTTTACATACCGCGGGTCAAGTGTGCTTGGCAGGCGGGGGACGGAAGCCGGGACGGCATTCCAGGGGAGAGACATCAATAGCAGCATGACAAGCTTTTTTTTTTTCTCAAAAGATGTGGGGGTGGGGAGGAGGGGGAGGAAAATGCAAATTGATGTTTTCCACCTCATAGAAAGCAAGTTGCGAGGAGTGCCTATTCCAAAGAGTGATTGTGGTCTCTCAGGAACACGGTTTAAAGAAAGGCAGGTGGACAATAGATAAAAATCTGTCCAGGATAAAAATCTGTCCACATCTAGAGCGAGATAGTCCTCCCCACAGCAAGGAGGCCTCTTAGTGGTCATGATCACCTCCCGCTGTGAGAGAGCACAGATTACCAGAGAGGCGGGGGTGGGGGGAGAAGGGTGGACTGGGCAGGAAAGCCTGGATCAGAGGGAGGGTGAGGGTGCCCGCCTCAGCTCAGCCCTACAGACGACCTGGCCAGGAGAGCTGCACAGTCACCACGAGCCAATCCGAGCATGATGTGTATGGGTTTAATAGCGTCCCCCCCACACACCTCCTCCCCCCAAGTTCGCGTTCGCCTGGAACCATCAGAATGTGACCTTATCTGGAAAGAAGATGTTTTCAGCTGTAGTCATTTGAATTCAGGTGAGGTCACTGTGGATCAACGTGGGATTTAATTTCATGACTGCTGTTCTTATAAAAAGGAGGAAACAGACACAGACAGAGAGGAAACAGCCGCGTGAAGGCAGGCAGAGACCGCAGTGATTCAGCCACAGGCCGGGAAATGTGAGGCCGGCCCACGCCACCGGAAGCTAGGAAGGGGTGAGGAAAGTCTTCCCTAGAGCCATCAGAGGGAGCATGGCCTCGCCGACACCTTAATTTTGGACTTCTAGGCTCCAGAACCGTAAAACAATAAATTTTGGTTGTTTTTTTGCTACCCTCGCTGTGGTAATATGTTCTTATGGCCGCTCTGGGAAGCTAATACATGGTGTATCTGAGCATTCTTTAAAAAAAAAAAAGTTTAGGGGCGCCTGGGGGGCTCAGTGGGTTAAGCATCCGACTTCAGCCCAGGTCATGATCTCATGGTTGATAAGTTCGAGCCCCGCATTGGGCTCTATGCTGACAGCTCGGAGCCCGGAGCCTGCTTCCGATTCTGTGTGTGTTTCTCTCTCTGTCCCTCCCCCACTCATGCTCGGTCTCTCTCCATCTCTCAAAAATGAATAAACATGAAAAAAAAACTTAAAAAAAAAATGCTGCCATTGGCCTCCCTTGACTTCTCGGATAATGTAGCCCTAGCTCCCGAAATCCCAGCTGAGTTCACCTGGGCCGCCTGGGAGGCACCTGTGGGTCCAGGGGCAAGGAACGTTTTTCCAATTCTGCCTCAAACTGGGTATCGATTGTTCAAGATTTTGAAGGAAAAACCAATACGAAGATTTCCTGACTCACCTGTGTGTTGCCCCCAGGGGACATTCGGCAACGTCTGGAGATATTTTTGATTGTCACAGCTGGAAGGGAGGCTTCTGAGTTGAGGAGAGGCTAAGGATGCTGCTAAATGTTGGACATTGCCTGGGGCACGCCCCCTCCCCCCAAAACAGAACTCGGCCCCTCTCCCACTGTGCTTCTCCAGGCCCACTCCCTGCAGGGGACAGCACAGCACTCAGATGCCCAGGCCTTCGGGGACAAAGGCCTGATTCCTGAAACAGCTGCTCTTTTCTGGAGTGCTCCACCCTCTCCCTGCTGTTTCCACCCCAGAGGAACTTTCCCACAGGCCGCCTTTGAGACCGCGGCCGGCACCGACGCAGTGTTGTTTCTCGGCGCGTTGTCTTTTGCTTCCGTCTGCCTCCTGACGAGACAAAGCGCCGTGAAGACTGGCCATTTTGGCGCACTGTTCAGTCGACGTTGGCTGTGTGAAGCTCGTGGCTTCTGCTTCACTTCTGTCCTCTCTTCTTTGTGGGCAGGTCAGCTCGTAGGGGCAGCAGGGACTGGGATTTCTGTTATTTCTCATCCCCGCGGCCTCACGTGTTTGGAAATGACACAATCCTCCAGGGTCTTCCTCAAAGCCCACACTTCTGCTCTTGTCGTGCCCCGCGATTTATTAGCCGTGTGGCCATTGAGCAAGTCAGTGAACTTCTCTGTGCTTTGGCGTCTTCATAAAATGAATTTGGGGGATGGTTTAAGTGAGACTACTCCTGCAGAATGGTCAGCAATGAGTGCTTTAGGCTTGCGACAAATATCAGTTAGTAATTAAGATCATTTGACTGCCCACTCCCCAAAGCAACGTGGTTCCAGAATTACTCTGAAAGAATCCCTCTGCCCTAACTTCTAGTAGTTGTATTTAGAGCCGGGATAGTTTGATACGGATGGCTTTGAACAGCGTTAGAAACAGGGGTGAATTTTCAAACACGGGAAAGAAGTGGACATTTAACAGGCGAGCAGCAACTGAAGCAGAGAAGGAAGTTGAAGATGTTTTTTTCTCAGACATGTTTATACCCGAAGCCCTGTTTGGATGGTTTTTAGATGGTGGACTCTGTGACTTTAGTGATGTCTCCGGCTTTTTAGTTCTGCCTCACTTCTAGGTGGACAGATCCAGGAGGGTTGGGGTACTGTGTTCTATTCCCGAAGCGCCTCTGGTTTGTAGCAAAGAGTTGTTTATAGGTGCTCGTCGTGAGAGCCAAAGACTTTGGTTCCCGGAGGCCATCACCCCCTCTTTCTGTACATGGTCACCCAGGGAGAGCCAGGCTCCTTGCTAAACACCTAAAACACACGTGTCGGTCCAGAAAGAGTCTGGGCAAGTAAGAATAGGAGGATCAGTTAAAAATATCTCTATTCCCGAAGGAAAGACTTTAAGGCACATACCCTGTTAACAGTAGAATTGTCATCGTCGATTTTACTCACAAAGGACAGAAGATTATTTGCACCATTGAAAGCAAGGATCTGAAGCCAGGTTGTCTGGATTGAAATCCCAGATCTTATAAACTGTATCGTCTCAGGCAAGGTACTTAGCCCCTCTGGGACTCCGTTTCCTCACCTGCAAAATGGAGAGAATGAGAGTGCCTGCTTCATAGGATCGGTGTGGGGATGAAATCAACATGTACAAAGAATTTAGAATACTCTGTCAATATTAGTTATTGTGTACAATTCGAACATGTCCCCACGATGCACTCTAATTTTGGAACTGATTTAAAAAAATAGGGCAACTTGGAGGTAAGAAAGATGGCAGAGTTTGGCAACCTTTCCCCCCTGCTGTTTCCCTCTTGGAGGATCAAATACAATTAACGTGTTTCATCAAGGAGCCACCGAGTAGAAATAAAGATGACTGAATCTTGCTATGTCTTGGCTAAGACAGAAAAGGCATTTTATCCAAGGTTGGAAAGCATTTTGTGAACTTCGTGTTCCCTTGAGCTTAAGGAGGTGTAAGAAGTCTTAAGGGTGACTGCGGAGACAGCCTCTGTGTTCCCAGCAAGGAGCCCAGGCTGGCGTTCTTCTTGAATGAATTCAGCATTCCGGTCATTCTCTCAGACCACGCCCCGGGAGCATTTCTTGAATGAGTCCTGAGGGTCTGACGAGAAACTCGCATTTAGTCCCCGGGGTGACAGTTCTGTGCTGAGAATCCACGGGCCATCCTGATATTCTGGTTTTGACTTTGGTTAAGTAAGCGTGTGAATGCTTATGGGAGCCCCACCATGGGACACTCGTCTTTCCCTGGGGGCTGGATTTGGGTCATTGCTCCCACAGTGGTGCAGGCTCCCAGGGCAAATCAGGACTAGTTTGGGAGCAGGTGACAGATTGATCGAGAGTCCCTCTCAAGCTGTCAGAGCAGAGAAAGGTGCACTAATCACTGGAAATTGGACATGTGCTAAATATCTTTGTAATTGCCACTCCATCAACACCTTCTGAAGGACTTAGAGCAGACCGGTAACACCAGGGGAGTTTTGGGCCAACTGGGGTTCCGTCTTAATTTGTAATCACAGGATTGTGATCCAACACTTCTGATGACCGATGAGACGGGGAGTCTCACCGCTGCAGGAATCACAGTGTTAGTATTAGCGATCATTTGACAGACTCCCTCTTTAAAGGAGTTGGACGTGGCAAAGAAGGTACTTGGCAAGGGCCATAACTACTTGGGGGAAGAGCTGGAACCAGTCAGGCCCTTCGAGTCCTGGCATGGGCTTCGCTCTGAAGGGAGGGGTGCGGGGCAGGGGGTTGGGAGCGGGGGTAGGGGCAGGACTAAGAACAAAGTTTGGTTTGGGAACATGTGTCTTTGTCCTGGCCAGCACAGCCCTGTTTTCTCCCTCTCATGCACTTAGCCAGGGGCCTCCGTGAAATCTACCTCCACCTTTGCCCCATCACACCTGGGAGCTTCTCTTGCCTCTGCCTCCACCCCCCTCCTCACCTTACTGTTAGTTCTCTGGGAGACTTGGGCCCCGAGCCTCCTCTCTCCCTGCCTGCCTCCAGACTCTATCACGTCTGAACTGCCTGGATTGCCCTCTCCCTTCTTCTGAGTCCTATGAGGTTGGTCCAGTTCCAACACCTCACCCCCCAGCCCAGACCACAGCCCAAGTCCCCTTCCTATGGGTGGGGAAGGCCAACCCTCTGGATCCTCCCAGTCCCCCGAGGCCTCATCTGAGCCCCAGATGAACCCAAGAATGATCTGGACCCGTGAGAGGGGTTTGGACCTGGCATGGTCTATCTCACCCTGCCTGCATGAGTCAGCTCAAAAATTCCACACACTGCGCTCGGGGCAGGGGAGGGTGACGGGGGGTGGGGGAGGGTGGACTTAACCAACAGAAATTAATTTCTCACGGTTCTGGAGGCTGGGGGCGGGGGGTTCTGGTGGGAATCTGCTTCTAGGCTGGCGTACAGCTGTCTTCTTGCTGTGTCTCTACATACGGCGAGCAACTTTCTGCTCTGTCTTCTCATGAGGGTGCTAATCCCATCACGAGGGTCCTATTCTCATGGACTCTTCTAATCCTACTTACCTCCCAAAGGCCACATCTGTAAATACCATCACATGGGGGTTAGGGCTTCAACAGATAAATTTTAGGGAGACACAGTTCAGCCCATAGATTTCCCTAAACGTGGAAGTCATCCCAGCTATGTACAGGGCCAGGCCTAGGCCAGGCCAGTGGAGGTGTATACGGACAGGCCCACTGGCTAAAAATCAGGGATTTGCAGCACTGTGTGAGGCCACATGTGGGTATTTATGAGGGATGACTCAAGAGTTACCGCCTGGGGTCAAGTCGTGGGCCTACCTCTTAATTGGGCATGTTTCTTATCTTCTACCTGCCTCAGTTGCTAGACATGTAAAGTAGGAAAAATAGTAGTACCTACCTTGCTGGGTTGGGGCAAGATTAAATGAGATAATACACATTAGGCTCTTAAAACAGTGCCTGGCACTTAACAGTTGCTTAGTGAGTGTCAATTCTTTCTACCCTGAGGTCTGTATTTTGTCAGACACAAGTCATTCTTGGTCATGAATTTGAATGTAGAATCAGGCTGCCTGCCTATTTCAGAGATGATGGGGTCAAACATATCTCTAAATTTTTTAGTGAGAATCTTAGTGCAGATTCCTGAGCTGGTGTTAAGAAACCAGGCGGGGGCACCTGGGTGGCTCAGTCAGTAGAGCATCTGACCCTTGATTTTGGCTCAGGTCATGGTCCCAGGATTGTGGGGTTGAGCCCTGCGTTGCGCTCCCCACTGAACATGGAGCTGCTTAAGATTCTCTCTCTCTCTCTCTCTCTCTCTCTTTCTCCCTCTCCCCCTTCCACCCCTCTCCCCACTCATGTGCTCACATTCTATCTCTCTCTCTCTCTCTGTCTCAAAAACAAAAACAAAAAACAAAAAACACAAAAGAAGCTAGGCTCAGGCTAAAGACATGGACTCTACCTGGGTGGTCGGGGCAGGTGCAAGACCGTATGTGAAGCTCGGGGCAATTCTTTAGTCCAGATCTTGATGCTCTAACTCATTTCTGAGTCATTTCAGAGCTCAGGGATGTTAGTCAGGTCTAGCAGCTTGTTCCCACAAGGCCTTGCACTTGCTTTTCCTTCTACCTAGAATGTTCTCCCCCCATGTAGCCCCATGACTAGCTCTCGTGTCTGTCCAACTCCTCTGATCACTGAGCCCTTCTCCGACCTGCCACCAATGGCACCGTCTGCTCCCAGGGTGTCTTACCTTTCTTATCTTGTTTTATTTTTCACATAGTTCATGACATTGTGTGTGTGTGTGTGTGTGTGTGTGTGTGTGTGTGTGTGTGTATTTAACAGCTTTGCATAGGTGTAATTGACACACAATGAACTCTACATGTCAAGTGTTCAGTTCGGTATGCTTTGATGCAGACACACACCCATGAAGCCATCACCGCTATCAAGATGGACAGATCTATCGCCCTCAAACAATTTCTCAGTGCCCCTTTATGGTCCGTCCCCCCTGCCTCTCTCTGCCCACCCATCATCACACGGCAACCCATCTGCCATCTGTCACTGGAGACTAGTTCATCTTTTCTAGAATTTTACATAAATGAGATCTCAGAGCAGGTACTCTTTTATATCTGGCTTCTTTCACTTCACATAATTACCTCGAGAATCATCTGTGTCCTTTGGTGTGTCAATAGTTCATTCCTTTTATTGTTGAACAGTTTTGGTTTTTTTTTTTTTTTGCTTTTTTTTTAGTGTTTCATTGTTTGGATCAACCATTTGTTATTCCATGGAAAGTCTGAGCCCCACACCTCAACCCTCCTCTCCTTTCTTCCTTGAAACAGGTCATAAAACTTCTATGTGCAAGGTACATTTCCTGTGCCGGGGGAAGGAAGACGTTTTTATCACTAGAGACAGGGAATTTGGGGCCGAGAAATTCATACAAACAAACCTTGTCAAACTCATTCTCACCTTCCCAGTTACTTCTTCACCATTTGCTACCTCTAGCCCAAACCCCTTTGTCTTACCAATTCTTCACAAACTTATCCATTCTTTGTCTAAAACGTGTAAAGGGTTCCTGTTCTCGTCGCTTCTTTGGGTCTTCTTTCTCTTGGGAAGGCTCCCTTGTACATGTAAAAATTCAGTGAAATGTGTATGCCTTTCTCCTGTTAATCTGTCCTTGTCAGTTGAATTTTCAGACCCATCCAGGGACCTAACCGCGTTGAGGAAACTTTTTCCTTCCTTGCAGAACCATTCCATGGGCACCCATGTGAACGTGGGGACACGATTTGAATTACTGCGGCTTCTTGGTGGTCAGCCAGCTGTTACTTTAGAGGCTATGCTGTTTAAGAGGATGGTGAAGACAGGAAATAATTGTAACCCCTCCCCCCCCCCCGCCCCGTCGGCTGCAGGAGCTGTGGGAAGAGGCCACTATGCCAGCAGCTCCTGTGGCCACTTGAGCTCCAGGGAGTCTGAGCTTCTAGTCATTAGGTGGCCGCCCCCTTTCAGTCCTTGTCATTTCCCATTCTCTGGGTTGCCACTCTAGCAGGGTAGGGATTCTTCCTCCTCCCCAGCCCAGCCCGGGCTCCTCACAACCTGGAGCTGCTCCTCCATGTGCCATGTGGCTCCCTGCTTTCCTCCCGGCTGCCAGGGGCTACACCTGCTCACCTGCAGGGTCCCAGGCGATGGGCAAGCAACAGGCAGAGGTGTAGTGAGATGGCCCAGAAAAATGACAGAGCGGGACCTAGCAAGCACCAAGCCTCTGGCAGAACGACAAAGAGACGCAATCACATTGTGATGGTTTCCTCCCTGACCACAGGTATCCCAGGCTGCTTTTGAGAGAGAATTTCTCGGGTCTGGTTGCGTGCATTCCCCCTGCCTGGGTCCAGCAGTTGTTGCTGTTGTTTTTACAGTAAAACCAGCTCCAACACCCACATCGCCGCCTGCGGGGGCAGCTTGCCAGGCGTTTAGTGGGAACTCAGCTCAAACTGAGCAGCAAGGCAAGTGACAGCTGATGTTTTTTCTGAGAATTTAATAAGGGGACTTTCACCCTCTAGAGATTTCGGAGTCCTCCAGCTGGAAGTGACTTACAGACCTTGCTCCTCAAAGTTGACTTTAGAGCGGCAGCAGCAGCCACAGCAGTCACAGCCCCCGAAGCTTGTTAGACTGAGTCCCAGCCCTTGTCGGACTCTGCATTTTAACAAGATCCCAGGCGATGCCTGTACACAGTGACGCACAAGGAGCCCGGCTCTGCGGATTATCCTGCTCCTGGCTCTCTGTTACATGTGACGAACTCTTTAAAAACAGCCGATACTCAGGTCCTACGCCTCAGAAGATCTGATTTAATTGGTCCCACCCCATTGGTTTTTCCTTATAGATCACTCAAGGCCCCGAGAGATCACAGGAATCATCCAGGTTCTTAACAACTGGTCAGGAACGAAGCCAGGATTAGAAGTCAAAAATTCTAGGGGCGCCTGGGTGGCTCAGTCGGTTAAGTGTCTGACTTCGGCTCTGGTCATGATCTTGCTGTTCGTGGGTTCGAGCCCTGCATCGGGCTCTGTGCTGACAGCTCAGAGCCTGATGCCTGCTTCAGATTCTGTGTCTCCCTCTCTCTCTGCCCCTCTCCTGCTCTTTCTCTCTCTCTCAAAAATAAGTAAACATTAAAAAACATTGAAAAAAAAAAGAAAAAGAAGCCAAAAATTCTGTGTCCCAGGACCCACGGATCCTCTCATATTACCCACTGCATTTCCCTGTACCACAGCCGTCCTCTACAACAGAATCTACTAACACATGTGCTGGAGTCTAACTCGAAAAGAAGTGATCATGAGGGCTGCCTTCAAAAATAAGGATTATTGGAGGGCCTACTGTATGCCAGGGCTGATGAAGACCTTGGGGACCCGTAGGGAGCACAGTGAAGTCCTGATCTCGTGGGACAAGGATAGAGGAGGAGTCGCACGTTAGCCATACCAGCAAAATCCGTAGTTTCAGGTGTCAGAGAATAAAGGGGAGAGAAGGAGGCTCAGGAAGGGAGGTGTCTCTGCTGAGGTGCTGTGAGCAGAGGTGTGAAGGGTGAGAGTGGGAGAGGGGAGGGAAGAGTGCTCTCAGAGGGACCAGCAGGGGCAGAAGGAAGCTGGAGCTGGGAGCACGCCAGGTCACTGGCTGCAGGGGAGACGGGGCAGAGCGGGGAAGACCATGAGGAGAAGCAATGCCATAATCCAGATAAGAGATGGGGTGGCCCAATCCAGGGAGGTCCTGGAGCAGGTGGCAAGAAGATGCCAGATTCCAGATCCATCTGCCAGGAGTTGCTTCGGGATGGTATGCAGAAAGGGGGTGAGAAATGGACTCCAAGGCATGCCCCCCAGTGATGGGTAGAAGGAAACTGCAAGTGTTTTTGAGACAAGAAGCGGGTTTGGGTAGGAAAATCCAGAGTTTGATTGGGGACATGCTGCATGTTTGATGCATTAACAATGCTGGTCTTTCAGAATTCTAAGCTGAATTGCTTTTATAAAAGAGCTCTGTGTCCTCCAGGGTTTGGTGGTGTGTGGTCCTTGCTCCTGCTCTCAAGCTGCCATGCCCGTCATAGACAGATTTACAGCTCGATGTAGGAGCTCTTCTATTGTCCCAATGTACCTGGAGATTTCCGGACGCATTCTGGGCATTGTGCTAGCTTGGGTGGGGGTAGGGACTATTTCCAGCTACCCTTGAGTTTTCTTTTGATACGAGGGTTCAGTTGTCTGTTAACTAAACCTGATGATAATAATGCTGTAGGCTTTTTCCGTTTCTGAAGTCAATTTGCTCATTTCATTTTTTTTTTTTTTTTTGCTCATTTCTTATTTAAAGAATATCCAGTTAGCTGGTATCGCTCCCAGAGACTCAAAAGGCTATCAAAAGCTTAGCATTTTTGTGCCAAAATAGAGCGAAGAAATCACACATGATACACACCCAGGCAAACATACTTCCTCTTCCATCAATTTACCGATTCCCTTACCCCCTTCATGATCGTACAAGAGCTAACATTCATTTAGGTGCTTCTGGGCTCTGCCTTCCCGTTTAGAATCACCTGGGAATCTTTAAAAACTACCCATGCCAAAGGCCTTCCCCCTCGAGCTGCTGCTTAATTGCTTTTTTTTGGTAGAGCCCTGACATTGGTATTTTCCCCCCTTTTAAATACTTCATATTTTAGGGCAGTTTTAAGTCCATTGCAAAAGTGAGCAAAAAGTACAGTTTCCATATCTGCCCTTGACCCCCAGCCCCCAGTGCATAGCCTCCTCCACCATCAACATCCCCCCACCGGGGGGGATAGTACGGTTGTTACTATCAGAGGGCCTACATGAGCCGTCATTATCACCCAGCATCTGTGGTTTCCACTAGCGTTCACTCTTGGTGTTGTACAGTCGATGCTTTTGGATGAACGTGTCACGACACGTATTCACCATTATAGTGTCATACAGACTGGTTCTCTGCCCTAAAAATTCTCCAGCCCTGGTATTTCTAAGAAGCATCCCGAGTGATTATGATGTTCAGCCAGGGCCCAGAACTGCCGATTCAGTGTTTACTGTGTGCTCTAAGCACTTTTAGTAATTACCTGCCATGGTCCTCATGTCATCCTCTGGTGTAGGCACAGTTATTGTCCTTTCGTAGCTTGTCAACATCACGCAATGGATGGGCAGTGTGTGAACCCAGGCAGTCTTGCTGCGAAGTCTGTCCCTTACCCCCTGTGCAATCTGCTCTCCCATCAGCTCAGCACTGCACTTGGGTGAAAGAGAAAAGTAGAATTTCCACTGCAGTCCGCCCATGGGCCATGCTCCCGAGCAGAACTCTGTGCCTTTCAGTCCACCGCTCCTGTCCTTCAGGGCCCTCTCCCCACCAGCTCGTTTCTTTCCTGTCCCTTATGCATGACCTGCTAGTTCCAGCTCTGGTACGTCTGCCAGGAATGCCTTCCCCCTCGTTCCCCACCAGCCAAAATTTAATCCTTCCCCCTGTGCTCGAGTTTCACGCTCCTGGCATGTCGTCTGAAGATCCGGGCCACCCTGACCTCTCCCCTCCTAGCACCAGAAGCACTCCCTGCCTCGATTGTGCCTTTTGGGACTCAATGGCAGTAGAGTCTGCAAATTGCATACCGCTCCCTGTTTAGCACCCGAAAGTCTTATCTCTCTGCAAAATTGGCAGTTCCCCCGGGGAAGGAAACAGGTCTTATACCATCAATTTCTCTCTCCTTTCTCGAGTCCCACATACTGCGCTGGGACTTTATATTGTTGTAGGCCCAACAGGACATATGGGAGAATGAGGTGTTCCCTGCTCGAGCAGGGGCCACGGGCCACGTCACGTATGGAGAGCGGGGGCCCTCCACTCTCACCCTCGTACACCACGCACTTGTGGTGAGCATCATACAGCATGGCTTCCGTTCCTCCCTAAATGGCTGCTTTGATCTGATTCCCAGGGAGTCCCATTTGGGGCCTGTGGTCCAAACTCCTCCATTTGGGGTGGAAAGTGTTCTGTGATCTGGGCCCTGCCCAACTCTGGTGGGTGACCATACCTCCTGATTTACCTGAGTCAGTCTCAGCTTCCCTGGCATGGCCCTAGATTCCGCGTGGGGTCTCAGGTGTATTAATAGTGTCCCTTTTCATTCTCTAAATTGTCCTCCTTAAACAATAAATAAAGCAGTAGCCCTACCTTTGAGCCTGCAATTCTCCCAGTGTCTCACCTGTGGCTGTCTCTTTCTGCCTGGAATGATCAGCCCCTCCCCAGCCCCGGGCACATACCAACTTTCCTGCCTGAGTCTTACTGTGTATTTCCTGGGCTTGCTTATCTTTTCAATACCCAGGAAACCTTCCCTCTTTAACTTACATCCTTCGACCCGAATCTCCATAATTGGTAGGATTTTTAGTGGCGCTTAGCACACACTGTGCTGCATTGTAGCTGTTGGTATAGATACATCATTTCTCTTGTTGGATGAGAAACCCCTAGGAAGGGCCTATGAATTCACCATCTCTGTCTTCTACACGGAGGCCAACACAGAGCCTTACACGCAGTAGACAGTTCTTATAATTTTTTAACTGCGTGACTTAAGGGAATCCCATCTTCTCTGGGCCTCAGTTCCAACGTCAGTAAACTAGATCATGTCTGTATCAGTTAGGGTCTAACCAGGAAGACAAAAGCTATTTTCAAGCATGAAATGCAGGGTTATATAGGTAACTGAGCCAAACAGGGGTCACCCAGAGATTTGGGTTGGCAGGAAGCCCCCCTTCCCTGGGCTGCTGAGTCCAAGGGAGGCCAGAGGACTACCAGTTCTGGGTCACAGGGCAGAAGCCGTATATGTAGCCTATTAGAAATGCCACCTGAGGCTGGCGTTTCCCTTCTTCCCGCTCTCCAGTCTCCTGCCCCGCCCTGTGCTCAAATGCAGCAGGAAGCCAGCGGTCCTGGGAGCCTGGGAGACACAGCCTCAAAGGTCAGCTCCAAGAGACAGAGCACAGCAGGGAGGAGCACAGAGGGGGAGGGAGGCACGCCACGGAGGGACACAGCTCCCCTTTCGGTCTTCAGACTTGCGGTTCATTAAATCTGTTGGATAAATGAGTAAATTAGTAAATGTGTGTGGAAACTCCTCATCAGTTTGGAAACGTACCTAGCTGCTTGTAGAAAATACGATCGAGAAGTTCTGCGTGTTGGGGCGCCTGGGTGGCTCAGTCGGTTAAGCGTCCGACTTTGGCTCAGGTCATGATCTCACGGATTGTGAGTTCGAGCCCCGTGTCAGCTGTGCTGACAGCTCAGAGCCTGGAGCCTGCTTCAGATTCTGTTTCCCTCTCTCTGCCCCTTCCCCAGCTCACCCTCTGTCTCTCTCTCTCTCTTAAAAATAAATAAACATTAAAGAAAACATTTTAAAAGTTCTGTGTGTTTCTAGATTAGAATTCTTCCGTCTCTGTAACAAACATAGCTTTGGGGCATGAAAAAACCCAAGCCTTTCTTACTCCTTTAGTTATTCTGAGTAATCCAATCAATAAAATTGATAGTAGCAGTCAGGCAAGTAATACAATACAGACACTCGGGTGTAAGAAAATACTTTGACCTTCACCTGGTGCGATGAGGGCGGCAAGGACATGGATGTCATCATGTAAGTATTTATTGAGTGGAGCGCTCTCCCTCCTCCCTGCTGCATGGGCAGACGAGGCTCAGAAAATCCACAGGGTGGGGACGGAAGGAGGGGGGACTTCGGAGGCCTCCCCACCCCCCGCATTCCTGGCTGCACCGATGAAGACACTGCAGACATTTTGTTCCCAGATCTTGTTTTCCTCCACTGGGAAGTGGAGAACGTGGTAAACCAGAACAGTACCTGAGATCCAGGGAAGATTCCACACCTTACCTCTAGCCAATAACTTGAGCTTCATCTCCCGCAGGCTCTGTCTTCAGGGCGTCTGCTTGGATTGCACGGTTTGAGTTTCGGGACTTTTGATTTTGTCAGGAGAGTTTTCTGGGGAGCAGGGGAATGACCTCCAGGAAACAAAAGGAAGAAGAGAAGCAACCTGAGCCCGGGAAATCCACACGGGAGTAAGTCATTCTGTTTTGTTTGTGTCAGTGGAACAGTGAATGAATAGATGTAGGAAGTAATGCATGTGAAAACCTACCAGCCAAGGGTGCAGTAACGGCGGGGACTGAAATGTAGGCGTTTAAAAGGATATCAGGGGCATCTGGGTGACTGAGTTGGTTAAGCATCTGACTTGGACTCAGGTCATGATCTCATGGTTCATGAGTTCAAGCCCTACATCAGGGTCTCTTCTGACAGCGCAGAGCCTGCTTGGGATTCTCTCTCTCTCTCTCTCTCTCTCAAAAAATAAACATTAGGGGCACCTGAGTGGCTCAGTCGATTGAGTGTCCAGCTTTAGCTCAGGTCATGATCTTGTGGTCTGTGAGTTCAAGCCCCACGTTGGGCTCTGTGCTGACAGCTCAGACCCTGGAGCCTGCTTCAGATTCTGTGTCTCCCTCTCTCTCTGCCCCTCCCTGCTCACACTCTGTCTCTCTCTGTCTCTCAAAAATAAATAAATGTACAAATAAACAAATACACATTAAAAAGAGAAAAGGAAAGAAAAGAAAAATGAATAGCAAGTCTGATAGATCTGTTGTGCTGGTGGCTGGAGAAAAACAATGATTCCTGGTCTTCTGTTTGCACCTGTTACAGTCTCTTCCCCAACCCCCTATTTTCATATACTTTTTTTAAAGGTTTTATTTATAAGTAGTCTCTACACCCAATGTGGGGCTCGAACCTACAACCCTGAGATCAAGAGTCACATGCTCTACTGACCGAGCCAGCCAGGCGCCCCCTGTGCTCTTATTCTTATTTGTCCTGTGCTCTTAGTTCTCACTCACATTTCTAACCCTTGTTCCCAAAGCACAAAACCATCCCAAGTTGGCAAGATCCAGAGGAACACCTAAGGTTAGCACCCCCTCCTGCACTGGTGGACCTAGCCTTCCCCTGCCCAAACTTAAATCATGTAGACCTATGTACTGAGCACTAAATCAGAATCTCTGGGTGGCGGGACCCCAGACATAGGCTGCTTTCTCTTTGTAAATCAGGAAATTGAGGCCCAAAGCGATTAAGTCATCTGCCTAACAGAGCACCTAAAGATTACACCGAGCAAAATGTCAGCCCTCCACGTTCCCGCCCATTGTCCAGCGGGGAAGGGCACCTCTCTGCCAGGTGTCTTCCTGTGAGAGAGTTGCTGAGTGCATTTTAAAGCCTCCTTTGGTGAGGAGCTTTAATGGTTTTCCAAGTGTGGTTCACGGATCCCTAGGCATCCCTAAAGAACTTTCAGAGACTCCACAAGATCGAACTATTATCACAAAAATACTGAGACATGATTTGTCTTTTTCACCGTGTAGACATTTGGAGCGATGATAAAAAGCGATGGATGGTGAAGCTGTTGGTGGCTCTGCACGAATCCAGGCCCTGGTCCCAAACTCTGCTGGTTGTCAGGGAATTCTTCAGTGCCATACAGGCCACAGTTAAACACAAACCCAAACTCCAAAAATTTTACTGGATAATGTTTCTGGCGCATCGGTAAAAACTGTTACTGTCATTGAATCTTGATGCCCCGTAAGGAAATGGGAAATATGCCCAAGAGCACCTCTGTTGTTTCCTCGAGACGCTAGTCATCCTGAAGGAAAGCACCCATATGGTTGTTTGAGTTGCTAGCTGGACTAGCCACTTTTTCATGGAGTACAATTTTTGCTTCAAAGAACAATGGATAAATGATGGTTATGCAGCCTTGGATATGTGGCAAACATTGTCTTGAAAATAAACAAAGTAGACCTGTCGCTTCAGGGAAAACGAATAGCATCTATTGCTTATATAAAAACCCAAACTTTTTAAAAAAGGCACAAACTTCCAGTTGTAAGATAAGTAAGTCTTGGGGGGGCGCCTGGGTGGCTCAGTCGGTTAAGCAGCCGACTTCAGCTCAGGTCATGATCTCACGGTCTGTGAGTTCGAGCCCCGTGTCGGGCTCTGTGCTGAAAGCTCAGAGCCTGGAGCCTGCTTCGGATTCTGTGTCTCCCTCTCTCTCTGCCCTTCTCCTGCTCACGCTCTGTCTCTATGTCTCAAAAATAAATAAACATTAAAAAAAAAAAAGTAAGTCTTGGGAATGTAAGATACAGCATGGTGACTGTAGCTAGTAATACTGTATCGTATATTGGAAAGTTGCTAAGAGTAGATCTTAAAAGTTCTCATCACAAGAGAAAGAAATTTGTAACTCTGAGTGGTGATGTTAACTAGTGGTTGATGTTAACTAACTAGACTTACTGTGATCGTTTCTTAACATATACAAATATCAAATCATTAGGTTGTACACCTGAGGCTAATGTAATGTTATATGTCAATTACACCTCAATTAAAAAAAATAAATCCAAGCTTTTAAGCTATCATTGCAGTCCCTTCTCTGAACTAAGGACTTCCGCTTTCTTCAGGTATCCTTTTTGCCTCTTTCCTCTCTTTCTGGGATACCCCTCATACATGTGTTGTGAGCTTGGTGGTATCCCCAGGCCTCTCAGATTCTGCCCGCTTTTCTCCATTCTTTTTTCTTTCTGTTCTGAAGACTGGATAATCCCACTCACCTTCAAATTCATCATCTCTTTATTCTGTCTGCTGACCTCTGCTCTTGAGCTCTCTAGTGAATTTTTCATGTCAAAATTTTTCAACTTCAAAATTTCTATGTGGTTCTCATTGATAATTTCTGTGTCTTTATTGAGACATTGCTCTCACACTTTCCTTTAGTTCTTTAGACAGTTTCTTTTAGCTCTTTGAACATTCTAAAATGTTCTAATTTAAAGTCTTTCTCTAGCAAGTATAGGGGCAGTTTCTATTAACTGTTCCCCCCCCCCCAGCCCCCATCACGTATGGGCCATGGTTTATTCTTTCTTTGCATGTCTAGTAATTGTTGTTTGAAAACTGGACATTTAAACAATATAATGTGGCAACTCTGAAAAGCAGATTCTCCCCCTTCTCCAGTGCTTGTTGTTTGTTTGTTTAGTGACTTTTCTGAACTAATTCTTTAAAGTCACTATTCTTTGTTGTTTGTGGCCACTGAGGTCTCTGCTGAGTTAGCTTAGTGGTTGACTAATGATAGGACAGAGATTTCCTTAGATCCCTGGAACCATTAAGTCTCCCAGTTTTTGTTGAGGGGCTCTGTGCACACATTGGTGCATACCTTCCTCACTCAGCCAGGCAGTGGGCAACTCTGTCTTAGCCTTCACTTCCTGCTAGCACAGAGACTTCAGGTCAGTTAGCGCTGAGAGCTTGATGTCTTCTGGCCATGCTCACAGCCATATACATGTGCATGGTGTTCTGTATTCCCAGGAACATGTTGGAGTTTTAGTTTTTTCTTTCTTTCTTTTTTTTAAAATCTTAAGTAGGCTCCCTGCCCATTGTGGGGCTTGGACTCATGACCCCAAGATCAAGAGTCACATGTTCTACGACTGACCCAGCCAGGCACCCCATCTTGGAGCTTTTCACTGCCCCCTATGGACATCTCATTCCCTAGCTTTCCCTTTTAATCTTTTTGGTTAGCCTATTGCTTGTCTTACCTGTTACCCAGTGCCTCAGGCAGCCATGATGGTAAACAGTTGCCTCTGAATTTTTTTTTTAAATAAAGACAATTCCTTTTATTTTCTTTTTTAATATTTATTTACTTTTGACAGAGAGACAGAGTGTGAGCAGGGGAGGGGAAGAGAAAGAGGGAGACACAGAATCTGAAGTAGGCTTCAGGCCCTGAGCTGTCAGCACAGAGCCCGACGCGGGGCTCAAACTCACAAACGGTGGGAACATGACCTGAGCTGAAGTCGGTGCTTTACCAACTGAGCCATCTGAATTTTTTTCTGATAAATGTCTCAGGGAAAATGTTGTTCACACTAAAGTGTGAGTCAGATCACGTAAAGACAGTCTTGTGAGTGTGGTCTTTCAGGGAACTTTGAGACAGGTCAGATAATGACAGTTCCCTGGGAATGGGGCTTTGGAGTTTCTCCAACCCTGTTCTACCCTTTCTGGTGGCTGCCAGACTGCTGATATTTGCCGTGATCGTGAACACTGGCTTACAGGACTACTTTTGAGGTGGGGATGAAGGGTAGGACAAGGGAAAGTTAAAACACCAGAAAATTTGCTGTTCTTAATGAGATTCAGTCATTTTTCTTGAATAAATGATCCTCAGATTGTCTTCAGTTAATTTTCAGAATTCTGAAAAAGTTGATTCAGGCATATGCTGCCAGTGTTTTTATTGCTTTTATGGAGGAGAAAAATTTTCAGAGTCTTTCCTCTGCCATTTTACTGATGTAGGCCACCCTTCCACTGCTACCAAGCAACTTAGCAGAGAATTGACTTACATCGTTATGATAAGTTAATATTTGCATTATTTTCCTAACTGGAAATTTCAAAACCTTGTATCCTGCATCGGAAGTTTGACTGTTTTCCCAATACCTCCCAACTCTTCTGGAAAGATCACTCGTAATATAACCGAATGTGATTTTTTAAAATACTATATACTGAAATACGTTGATATCTGAAGATGTCATGAACAAAGTTCTTCCAAATGAGCAATACATGAGGTTACAAAATCACGTATGGGTAAAAATGCATGTGAAACACAGTAGAGACCACTGGATTTTATGTAACTAGTTGGTAGGCTTTCAGATGCCACGTTGCAACCACTTCTTAGTATAGGATCAAGGGAGATTATCTGCAGTCATATGGAAAGACTATGAAAATACTGCTTCCTTTTCCAAGTATATATCCGTATAAGGACAAATTTTCTTCATATATTTCAACCCAAACACGTATTGTATCACAATGAATGTAGAAGCAGAGGAAAAAAAAAGACCAGCTATTTTTTGTTAGCCAGATATTAGATGTGCGAAAAGATGTAAAGCCATGCCACCCTTATGAAATTTTACTTTGTTTTGTAAAAATATGGGTATTTTCATAAATATTTGTTATTTATGCTAACATGTAATGAGTTTATTTTTGTAATTTTAAAAATTTTTATTTTAGAGAGCGAGAGCTGGGGGAGAGGGGCAGAGGCAGAGAGAGAGAGAGAGAGAGAGAGAGAGAATCCCAAGCAGGCTCCACACTCAGCACAGAGCCTGATGCGGGACTCCATCCTGTGACCCTGGGATCATGACCTGAGCTGAAATCAAGAGTCGGATGCTCAATCGACTGAGCCACCAGGCGCCCCTATTTTTGTTATTTTTAAATGAATAAATGTTTTCAACTTTTCTCAATTTTAATTTTAATATGGTAAATAGTACTAGCTATATAACCCCCATAAACAAACATTCTTGGCAGTCCTCAAATGTTTTTGAGAGTATAAAGGGGTCCTGCTGCCCAAATCTTCAAGAACCTCTGGTCTAGACGAGCCCCGGGGGTTCAAGCCCAGAGGACGCTCCACCCACTTAAGGTCACATGTACCTCTTTTTCTTTCATATGGAAATGATGAAGTTAGAAAGAACGTAGAGTATTCCAGCAAGACTTTCACAGCCAGTGGGAGGAATGTTGCTGCTTCCTTCAGCCAAAAGGAAAGACAGGCAGGAAGGGAACACAATTAATTGTTCAGGGAATTTCTTCCGGGATGCTTTTGCATTCCTGTCAAATCACTGTGGGGCACACAGGTCACTCTGCCAGCATCTTGCAAAGATTCTAAAGCCCAACCCTACTCACACCGTTTCAGCTGCTGTCACTGACGTCCCTTCTTGGAGCTTCTCTTGCTTTGCCAGTGTCCACTGTACAACTTTGCACAGAAGTGACCAACAAGGTTCTCGCAGAAATTCGGATGGTTTCCCCCAGTAGGTTTTTTTTTATGCTTATTTATTTATTTTGGTGGGGGAGGGGCAGGGAGAGAGGGGGAGAGAGAGAGAGAATCCCAAGCAGGCTCCACGATCAACATAGAGCCCGACACGGGGCTCGGTCTCACAAACCGTGAGATCATGACCTGAACCAAAATCAAGAATCGGATGCATAGCTGACCGAGCCGCCCAGGCGCCCCTCCTCTCCTGCTTTCTTTCCTGGTCCTTTGACCGCTCCGCCTTACTTTCTTGTCTTCCTTTCTGTTTTTTCCACACGAGTCCTGGTACTTTCAGGGCAGGTGGTTTCTCTGGCATAGGGATCTTAGTCTGGATAAAATCAGGAAATCCACCCAATTACTTAGGATTTTCCAGTAGCGCCTGGTACCGTTTTCTGCTCCTCGTAAGTTCCTAGCCGAGGTCAGGTCTCCCAGAACTACTGGAAAAGTGGCATGCAGGCAGTGAGGCCAAAAGGGCCACGTGAGGCTCGAGCAAAGGCCCCTTTCTCTTCGCTCAGCCTTAATTCGGCTCAAATGAAGAGACCCGGGCATAAGTGATGGTGAGGATGAGGGCAGGCCATGGGCAGGCCAAGGACAATTTGTAGCAGGATGTATTTGGGATCTTTAAAAAATTTTTTTTTAAATGTTTATTTACTTTAAGAGAGAGAGCCAGCAAGGGTGAGCGGGGAAGGGGCAGAGAGAGAGGGAGACACAGAATCCAAGGCAGGCTCCCAACGCAGGGCTCCAACTCACAGGCCATGAGATCATGACCGGAGCCGAAGTCGAACACTCAACTGACTGAGCCACCCAGGCACCCATTTATATTCCTTTTTTAAATTTATTAATTTATTTTGAGGGAGAGGGAAAGGGTCAGAGGGAGAGGAAGAGAGAGAGAGAATCCCAAGCAGGTTCCTCACTGTCAGCGTGGAGCCCGAACTCATGAACCTGTGAGATCATGACCTGAGCGGAAATCAAAAATTGGATGCTTATCCGACTGAGCCCCCAGGGCGCCCCAGAGCTTCTGCGTTCTCATAGCCTATAAGTAGCATAAAGTTTCTGCTTTACGAAGCCCCTTCACATTGATTTTCTCGTTTGAACCTCAGGATGATCTTATGAAGTAGACAGGAGCAGCAGCTGTCATTGCTTCTAGAAAGTGACCCCAAATTTCAGTCTCCCCGGGGAAAGTTGGCCAAGGCAAATCTGAGTATCAGCCGTGGGTCCAGCTTGGCCAACCTCAGCCACACGGGAGTGGCTTCTACTTGGGAACCAGATTATAAACAAATGCGAAGATGGGAACAAAATTGGAATTAGTGTATGGTTTCTTTTGTTTTTTTTTTAAAGTTTTATTTATTTTGAGAGACATAGAGACAAAGCTGAGAAGGGCAGAGAGAGGGATATGGTTTCTGAAAACAAGGCGTGTGTGAGCACACTCAACTGTTGAGGGCTCATGATTACATCTGAGCTTAGGGAGACAGAGGGGTGCCTTCCGTGAGCAGAAGGAGAATATGGAAGCCTGGGTGCCATCGGGTGTCTAACACTGACCCTTCTGGGTTGGATGCGTGTGCGCCTTTTGCACAGATCAGGCAAGAAGTGTCTAAACATCGCTTCTAATTCTGAGCCAACCCACCGCTCCTGCCTTCTGAAAATGACCGTTAACTTCCGAGTCGCAGAATGCAGAGTGGGGCCAGCAACGTTGCAGCTCCACGGAGACCAAACGAGATCAGCTCATGCGAATTATAAAGCCAGCTTTGACGGGGGCTGCGGAGCCGGGACAAAGGCCCTGGGAGGAGTGGTCAGCAAAGCCGGTTAGGTTCAAGGTTCCACGGAGCTCCAGTCAGTAAGGGGAGGAGACAGCGGGGCACCGTCCCTCCTGGAGCAGGGAGAGCAGGCTCGGCATGACCCGGGAGTCAGTTTTTCCCCCGCAGGGCCAAAGCCAAGCACCTGGCTCGTCTGTGTAAGTCAGGGTGGCATGTGGTCGCGGGTTTCTGACCAGAGAGGTTCATGGCTTGTGGTTTAGACTTCATAGGCACATAAAATGAACAGGACATGGCACAGTTCGTCCTACACGCAATCCCAGTGTGGCGCCTTCACAGCCTTCCGGCGAGAACCGCGCCTTCTCAGCGTGGTCTTGACAACAGTGACTGCTCGTGCCGTGTGAGGTCAAATACTTCAGTTACTGGTGTACCATGTCTCACTCCAGAAAATAATGCCTTTTCAAATTCCCCTAGCATAAAAGGACTTAAAGTAAAAGCAGAGGAGGAGAAACTAGAATAGAAGATGTTTCCCCATTCGTCTGAATAATTCTCAGCCTTTTCCAGGCCGGGGTAAGATTGGGGAAAGTTTTAAGGGAAAATGCCCAGCTTCCTGGATTCTCAGCTCGAGGGCAGCTGCGACTCGGAAGCTGGCTGTCTCTGACCACGAGCCCCTTCCCAGGCAGATCACAGACCTCCTTGAGTGTGCCGCGAAAGCCACGGTCATTTTCGGTGCCATGCTGTGAGGAATGTTGGCATGCCTGGCCAAACACGGCCAACTTACCAAGCGTGTTCTCTTCGTCCTAGCTGTACCCCAGATGACGCCGCCGTTTATCAAATCTCCGCTAAAAACGGTTCTGGAATGATCTGCTGTTCTGCCTCCATTGAAGTCAAGCGCTCGGCAGAGAACCCCCGGCTCTCTCCTGACCCGAAAGATGGCGGGGACGCGGGCTGGAATCATGCAACGGAGTCAAGCATGCAGGAAGAAGCAAACCAGCCTGACGAGAACCAGTCTCCTCATAGGGGTGAAGAGAGTGTCTCCTCAGGGAGCCCCAAACCAGCTGACTCCCCCTCCTCCGAATACGGCTGTTTATGCTCGCTCCGGTTATTGGCCAATAATGACACTGGCGCCTCCAGTTCTGAAAATCCCTCGGGTGTTAAAGGAGCGAGGCACACCGAAGAGGCTCGTGATCCGGATGGCACAGAGGCAGTTGCAGAGAGGTGGCCTTTTTCTGAATCAAGTAATATTCCTGATAAACGCCATGTATGTTGCCCCAGGGCAGTGCACTCCAAAGGATCAAGGCCAATGGATGGTGCCTTAAACAGCGATGGCCCTAACGAGGACGTCTTAAACTCTGGTCATCCGAATCCCAGAGTGCAGAAATACATCAGCTTCAGCCTACCGCTGTCGGAGGCAGCGGCATCCATTTGCCCAGGTGACAGGGCCACGCTCGAGCAGCAAGTCAGCCCACAGGTGTCCAGCGAAGACTCTGACAGTGACTATGAACTTTGCCCAGAGATAACCCTAACCTGCACCGAGGAGTTTTCAGACGATGACCTAGAGTATCTGGAATGTTCCGACGTTATGACGGATTACTCTAATGCACTTTGGCAAAGGAACCTGCAGGGGACTGGGCAGGTTTTTTTATTAGAAAGCAATGACGAAGAAATGGAATTCGGTTCGTGTTGCCTGGGTGGGTGTGAGCATTTCCTCAGTGAAATGGGTTGTGGGCCTCGGGTGTCAGATGACACGGGGCCTATGGAGGCCACCACTGGCTTCTGTGGTAATCACTCACAACCCCAAGAAGTCGGGGTGAGGAGCAGCCAAGCCTCCACCCACAGTCCCTCATCCCTGCAAACGGGGATGATTGTGACTTTGGGGCCTCACCGGGATGTCACGTCTACGGAGACAGACCCTGCGAGATATGAACTGCCCACTGCTTCCGAGGCTGCTGAAAATGATTATCCAGGAATTCGAAGAGAAACCAGAGACAGCCATCCAGCAGGGGAGGAATTCACCAGTGACAATCTGCTAAACACAGATAAAGCAGTGACAGAGACGGCGATGAAGCGCTCGTCCGGTGAGTTAGAAGAGTCAGGGGTGGGCCAGTGGCTGGAGACCGCAGCCGGGAAAAAAGTAGGGGACGCGGCTTCGCTGAGCCAGAGGGGCTCCGAGATACCTGCCCGGGTGCGGCGGCCGGGAACTAAAGGAAAACCCAAGAAGCTGAGCCCCAACTTGAAGGAAAGCACAAGAGAAGGCACCCTTAATCTCCTCTATCCCAAAGAGCCTGTTAAGCACCCATTCACCCAGAGTGATACAAGAGACACTCCTCATGCCCAAGATGAGGCTGTCGATTGGAATTCCCAGCTCCATGCAGGAGAATGTGCTGTTCCAGCCCAAGCGGGGCAAGAAGCAAAACCCCTGCAGATTCCCCTGGGCCCACCCCCCGCAGGAGGGAGCTCAGATTTTGAGGGAGAAGGGGTGTTGGTCAATAACCGAATTGAAACAAGCGAGGTTCCAGACTGCAGCGCTCAACCTCAGGTAAGACTCCTCTTTTTAAAAACTATGAGATGGAGGGGTGTGTGTGTGTGTGTTTCTCTTCATTTCATCTTCACGATCGCCGTACCACAAAAATCAAAAGAAGTCTCCCAGTGCCGTTAGGGTACTTGTGAATGACAGCTGCTGCTGGTAAGAAGGAAATCTGGTCTTGAAAAAAGGCCCAAATAAACCCTAAGCCATCCTAATTATAGCAAAAGGCAGATAGGAGTAAGCGGCACTAATGGGATTCTGGACAGCTGGAAAAAGAAATTTGATATTTTGTCTACTGCATGTGTTGTACCAGGCAGTGTCCCTATTCAGAAAGTTTTGCAAGCAAATGTTTTGGGTGTAGACTTTAAAAGGAAAAAAAAAACAAAAACAACTCACTTGAGTCATTTTTCAGAAGCACTTTTTGAAAACGGTAAGTGCCAGTTGGAATCCGAATTCATAGTAAAGTGAGAGATTTCGGTGGACTAAATGATTTGTAGACATCGCTTAGTGGTATGGGGGACAGCAGACAAAGTCGGTTTTCTGTGCCCAAAAACCAAAGTAGGTTTTTGAATGAATGTTTGTTTTCTTTTTCTTAGATCACAAATACAAAAGAGGCTAAGAGAATACTGCCAGGGGTGAAAATTTGTTTTCCTCTATTGCTGATTGGGGGGGGGGGTACATTAGGAAGAGATGGAATTAAATTCATGGGAATAATTAATGCACAAAAGACACTGTGCTTGAAATATGAATTTATTGTATTTTTAATTTTAAAGGGTTCCAAATGGGCTTTGAACTAATGCTGTACTGTGGCCAAGATTTTATTTTTGTAAATAACTACCTGACAAAAGTTGTTAAGTATTTTTACTATGCTATTTTACTGTGTTCTCCCTCCCCCCAACTTCATAGTTTAGGAACTTGTATTGTCTTTATAGATTACACATACTCCAAAGAAAATGGAATATTCCCAAATGCATCTAAAGTTACTCAACTCTGTGATAAAGTAAACATTAATACACTGGTTTCTAACCACCTAGTCCTAAAATAGCCAATCAAAAAATCTCCAGGTAGCTTTTTCCTGAGCAAATTGTTCTGCCCCACTGGGCAAACTCTGCCACAGAAAAGTTACATTCATACTTGACTCTTTGCAGGAGAGCCAGCTTTATCCTATTTGGTTGTTTAAAACAAAATTTTTTTTTTTGTTTATTTATTTTTGAGACAGAGAGAGACACAGCATGAGCAGGGGAGGGGCAGAGAGAAAGGGAGACACAGAATTCGAAGCAGGCTCCGGGCTCCGAGCTGTCAGCACAGAGCCCGATGTGGGGCTCGAACCCATGAACCGTAAGATCATGACCTGAGCTGAAGTCGGAGGCTTACCCAACTGAGCCACCCAGGCGCCCCTCCTGTTTGGTTGTTTAGCATACCACTGGGGTGACCGCACACCAACGACCCCAGATGCATCCCCAGGATAAGTTTATTGACGTGGTTTAGCCGAATATTATTACGAAATTAAGTTGTAGCATTAATTTTTTCATGTCGATAAACATAGCATTTCCTCTTCTAGTCACCAAAAGCTCTTTCTGGCTCAGATAAGTACCGTTATACAATTGTTCATCCGCACTGAGGATTTCATTGGGCAAATGACCTGAGTTATTGAGGGCTGGGGTAGGGGTGAGGAGGGAAAGTGGCCAGAGAGGAGCAGGTGGAGAGGAAGAGGCAAGTGACACAGCTGGTTTTAGACCCCGCACTGCGGGAGGCGCGTTCTAGCTTCGTCACCTGCCGACAGTGAGGGGAGCCTAGGGAAGGAGCCCCTTTGTCATCCTCAGCTTGTGACCCTAGCTGAATCCTGAGACTGGGAGTCTTGGTGACAGCAGGCCGATGCAGCTAAACAAAACGGGCCACCTCGGGGACCACAGCCGACACAGCCGACAGTCTCCTACACCTTCTGGTCGCCATCAGAGTTCTTGTGGGACCCTTGCTGATACACTCACACGCACTCACCTCTCCTGTCGGCTCGAAGTCTGAGGTGTGCTCCGTGTTTTGTGGCATGACTAAAGCAATGACCTCAGACCCCTAAATGTGACTTTTTAGAAATCTTGCCGTGAGCAGCGGGGAGGGCTGTGCTCACTCTGCTGTGCTCAGCAGCAGAGCCGGCCTCTCACTCCCGGGCAGCCAGAAAGCTGAATGGAAGTTGCGTATTCAAGAGCAGTTCTGTGCAGCCCGAAGTTAGAAATAGGACCGGGGCGCCTGGGTGGCTCAGTCGGTTGAGCCTCCGACTTCAGCTCAGGTCATGATCTCAGAGTTCAAGG
Organism: Paguma larvata; assembly: GCA_030068075.1. Classification (NCBI taxonomy): domain Eukaryota; kingdom Metazoa; phylum Chordata; class Mammalia; order Carnivora; family Viverridae; genus Paguma; species Paguma larvata. The sequence goes on from CM057835.1 coordinate 16,459,512, forward strand.
GATCGAGTCCCACGCACGCTGCACTGACAGCGCAGACACTGCTTGGGATTCTCTCTCCCTCTCTCTGCCCCTTCCCCCCGCCCCCACATACACACACTCTCTCTCTCTTAAAAAATAAATAAGGGCACCAAGATGGCTCAGTCAGTTACGTGCCCGACTTCGACTCAGGTCATGATCTCACAGTCATGGGTTTGAGCCCCGCATCAGGCTCTGTGCTGACAACTCGGAGCCTGCTTCGGATTCTGTGTCTCCCTCTCTCTCTGCCCCTCCTCCACTAGTGCGCGCGCTCTCTCAAACATAAACAGTAAAATGAATAAATACATAGATAAACATTAAAAAAAGGGAGAGAGAGACAAAGAAGTAGTACCTCTGTATCTGTGGCATTTCTTTTCCCTTAACGAAAAGTGGAGAGGAGAAACGCCACAGGGCCGGTGGCATCGTGAGGGCACATCCTTTGACCCATGCGGAAAGTTCCTCTCTCACTGTAGGCGATGCCCGTGTTTCTTATATGCAAATACAATACAGCCGAATTTACAGCAAAGGCCTAAATATCATTGAAAATGGGACACAAAAGCATGAGAAGCTAGGAGCTAAGTCGAGCTTTTTAAAAGACTGCTAGGCACCTGGGTGGCTCATTCGGTTGAGCGTCCAACTTCGGCTCAGGTCATGATCTCGCGGTTTGTGAGTTCGAGCCCCGTGTCGGGCTCTGTGTTGACAGCTTAGAGCCTGGAGCCTGCTTCACATTCTGTGTCTCCCTCTCTCTCTGCCCCTCCCCCACTCATGCTCCGTCTCTGTCTCAAAAATAAACGTTAAAAAAATTTTTTTAAAGACTTCTAAAACAACTGGTGAATCTTTCTAGAACTAAGACCAAAAAAAAAAAACCATTTTAAATATTTATTCTGACACCTGAGGCTGGTGGGAATGTAAAATTTGAAATCTTAAAAATCCTTCGTTGGGGTAATATTAATAAACCTGCCCACTGTTGACTCTCGCCTGATTCACTTACCTTGAGGTGTCTTTTTTTTTTTTTTTTTGTAGAAACAGTGACCATCAGCTAATCATTTAGTAGTCGGTCTTCGTCCGTATATTGCGTTTAGCATTCTGTGTCCTAAGAACAGGGCTGTGTTGTGGAATATCTCCCGCCTAAACAAGTATACTTATTTCCTGTCTTCTTTCCTGCCTTTAGACGGCGAGGCCATCATGTTCCGATTGGTCTCGAAATAGTTTTTACCCAGGCTAGGATCGGAAAGCCCCCGGTTTCTCTACAGTTATGGAAGGTTCCAGAGTTAACCCCCGTTGGGGAGTGGAAAGCAGAGAGGGTATCCCAGGCCAACTTGAATCGTCTTCAAGGGTCACACTGCCAATCCTTCACCTTGGTTTTGCTTTTGGTTTTATGATCCGGCTCAGAGGCAAGTCCCGACGACCTGCCCATCTTAAGTTTCCTTGTGGCCACCCTGCGGTAAGATCGCCCTCACCCTTAAATCAAAAGTGCTGTGTCCGTCCTGCATCGCTGCCCAGCTTTGCGCTAGAGAGATTTGCATGTCTCTTCGGGGTCATGGGATCTCAAGAGTACAGTATGAAAGTGTAATTTTAGGTTTTGAGAGTTAAGAGGCTTCCTGATCAGGAATCAGTACTAAGCACACAAGGTGGCGAGCTTGGTCGCTGTGTTTTGTTCACTGATCTATCCCAAGTCCTGGGGATAGTGCTGGCCACGCCGTCGGCACCCAGTAACCAGAAGAATAAGCAGCCGTATGGGACTAGGTTTAATTCCATTAATTCCATAATGATCATTGGTCTCGACCACTTTATGGCCTTAGGTGTTGTAAGTGCGTTCTTTGGTGCCCTCCACATGCCAATTTCGCTTCCCATTGCTCTTTTGGCCCTGGGAATGGGTTACTTTGTAAACACCCTGCACTCGGGTGCCCTTGTGATGCTGGAGAATCGCATATGACCTTGGCTTCTTCGGTGCCTTGTTAGCTCTTACGGATTGCTGACTGGATCCAGGAAGACCTGACCACATCCCCCTAGCATCCAAGCCCCTCTGCCACATTGCCCCCGTCCACCTCTGAGCCGCCAAGCAGACAAACACACTGGTTTCTTCATCTGGAAAATGAAGCCTTCTCTCAGACATGTCGTGTTTCTTCTCTCTTCTTGCCTGGAAATAGCCTTACTCGGCTTGTTGCCAGCTCAGCGCCTCTCGTCTTTCGAGGCCGAGGTCCTGCAGAGTGCTTCAAGTTGCCTTCCCCGCCCCCACCCCAGAGCGCAGTCCTCCTCCCTAAGTGTGACTTCTCCTTCCGAGCAGCACGGCATTCTTGTTCGCATCCTCGGTGTGGTGCGGCGGGCTCTGCACCCGGGTTTGGGTCCTGTCCTACTGCTTTCTGACTCCGTGACCTTGGGAAAAACGACAGAAGCTCTCCCAGCCCCAGTCTCCTCATCTAAAGCAGAAAACAGAAATAGTAATAGCAATAATACTGATAGTGCCTCACGGGGTGTTATGAAGATTAAAGTCTTGCCTGTAAACTGCTTGTCACGGTACCTGTTATGCCGTTGGCACTTAGTATTATCATTTTTATTTTGTTTATTATTTACCTTTATTTTTTTTTTAATTTTGTTTCTAAGTGATCTCTGCATCCAATGTGCGGCTCAAACTCAACCCCAAGATCAAGAGTCCCATGTCCTACCAACCGAGCCTCTCTGGTGTCCCTTACGACTTACCTTCTTAATACTTACGTCCTTTCCCCCACATTAAAGGCATATCCAGGGCTGGCTGTAAGTGACTTTATGCCTTTTTAAAAAATATTTATTTAGTTTTAAGAGAGAGAGAGAGCGCGCCCAAGTGTGTGAATGGGGGAGGGGGAGAGAGAGAGAGATGGAGACAGGCTCTGAAGCCGGCTCTGTGCTGACAGCAGAGAGCCCGATGCGGGGGGCCAAACCCACAGGCGGTGAGATCAGGACCTGTGTCGACACTGGACGCTTAACCAACTGAGCCACCCAGGTGCCCCTATACTCTTTTTAATTGAAATCTTCACCTAGATGCTTGTACGTGCACACACAGCCGTCAGAAACAGCATGGAGAGAAGCCTGTATGCACACTCAGCCCGGGTACCCCTCCCGTGGTAACGGCTTGTCAAACGATAGCCTAATGTCACAACTGAGATGCTGATATTGACATTGATACCATCTCCTGACCTTATTCAGATTTTCTCAGTTTTACTTGTGTGTGAGTGTATTCATGAGGATCTGTTGAAATTTATCACCTGTGTGGGCTCATGTGATCACCGTGTTAGGCAACTTCCTGCTCATCCGAGTCCAGCCTGGCGGCTGGTGCAGTAATGACACAGTATATGGCAGCTAGAAACAGGTGTGCCATCCACGGATGGCCGGCACACATAGATCTCCAAAAACTTTGGTTTAGCATAGGAAAATACCAGCAGATAAACCTTCTCGTAACGTAATTTTCATACCTGGGATAGAGAGACTCGAGATTTACACTCATCTGCATAATAAAATGCATCCCCCCCCCCATAACAACTGTTAAAACAGCCTCCAGAGAGCTGATAGGCCAACTCTCTGCTGATGACAGGAAGCCCAGAAGTTTATAATCACACATCTCTTAGCACGTGGCAGTCAGGCCTCTTGTCCGACACGACTACACGGCTGACCCAGCAAGTAACGCACTTATTTTTTTGTTTTGTTTTTAACGTTTACTTATTTTTTTGAGAGAGAGAGAGAGACAGGGCATGAGCAGGGAGGGGCAGAGAGAGGGTGAGACACAGAAACCGAAGCAGGCTCTAGGCTCCGAGCTATCAGCACGGAGCTCAGTGCGGGGCTCGAACCCACAACCTGGGAGATCATGACCTGAGGCGAAGTCGGATGCTGACCCGAACTGAGCCGCCCAGGCGCCCCAAACATTTGTTTTGTTTTTAGTCACAAAGTCCACTGTGCCACTTCCGCCCAATACCATTACTGCCGCGCATGTGCAGATCAGCTAATGCCCGGCTCACTGCGGTAACTGTACTCAGTCGTTGTTAAATAATCAGTGGAAAGTCACTGCAGCCTGGCTACTCACAGCGCAGTCTGCAGACCAGCTTGTCAAAGTACAGAATCTCGGACCCTGACCCCGCCTTGCCAAATCAGGATCTGCATTTTAACCCGATTCCTGGGTGGTTCATACACACATGGAAGCTGCAGAGGCCCCTGGTCCACAGAGAGGAGACCTTTCTCAGAAAAAACCCAGGGGTGCCTGGGCGGCTCAGTTGGTTAAGCTTCCGACTCTTGATTTCCGCTCAGGTCATGATCTCACAGTTCGGGAGTTCGAGTCCCAGGTCAGAGCCTGCTTGGGATTCCCTCTCTCTTCCTCTGTGCCCCTCCCCTGCTCATGCTCTCTATCTCAAAAAAATAAATAAACTTAAAAAAAAAAGTCCCTAAAGCAGTGGTCTGGCTGGTTGACTACACGTAGAATCACCTGGGACCTTAGAACATTCTGATTCCTGAGTTCCTGCCCCAGAGATTCTGATGTAATTTAATTTAGTCTGGGTGCAGCTTGGGCGTTGGGGGTTTTAAAAGCTCCCAGGTGATTCTCTGTGCCGCCAAATTTGAGAGTCTTAGCTGTGCTTTGGACCATCCCTGCTATTTTCTAGAAGCACAGATGCCTACACTCTACCCCCGGAAGTCCTGAGCACAGGGGGTCTAGGGTTGTAGGGCTCAGGCTTGTAGACTTGGAGGTGTCAGTGCAACGGAAGGGTCCCCCGGGGGGTTCCAGGCTGAAGACCCACCCAGCAGGGCCGCTGGGAGCTAAAGGTTGGACACCTCATGAAAGTGCTCCCACAGGGATTCCTGGAGCCCTTTGCCCGATTTCCCCCCATCTTAGCTGAAGAACGAAGCGCCAGGTTATTCGGTACGACTTTTCAAACAGGAAATGGATATTCTCCACACATAAGGTGTCTACTCTAGTGTAATATGTGCATTGCTGAGACCCCTCGTATTCTGCAAAATCACACACTGTAAATTGTCACGGCTTCTGAGCAAAATAGCTTACCCGCAGTTCACTTCATAAACAGGTCATTTTAAAACCAGAGACAAAAGCAAAAAAAAAAAAAAAAAAGTGCTTTTGAACCAGGAAGTTCACTTGGACCGTCCAGGGAGGTGGCTCAGGTTGGCCAATGGTTGCCATGGCACATATTAAAAATACACAAGATAACTGAGTGGAAATGCTGGCAGCCCTTTAGGCAGTCAAGTCAGAGGGTGCTGAGGCAGCAGGGACAGAAGTGGGTCTCTGCGCCAGCCAGAGTGGCTGCTGTGGGGCTGGGCCTGGGGGTGGGGGAGGGGTGGGGGGAAACTGGGCCTGGGAGTGGGGAGCTGAGCCTGGGGGTAGGGGTGGGGTGCGGAGCTGGGCCGGGGTGGGGGGAGCTGGGCCTGGGGATGCACCTGCCCTCAGAGACACAGGCCTAGAGTGCACGTCTCAGGAGAGAGGAACTACAGGACGCGCCTCATATTTTATTTTATGCAAATAGGCCTTGAGAGAGTCTCTGCTGCCAGTGCAAAATTGAGTTGAAGGCTCTTCCCTTTCCTGGTCAAGATTCTATACTTTCTCCAGCTACTCAGGGCCCCTGGGCCTAGGAAAAAATCGCATATGAAAGCATGCTGACATCATTCCCCTACTAACCCATCTCCAGGGGATAACTCCTTATGGCTCCTGTGCACGGGGACCCCCGGGCTGAAGGCCTCCTCCTTCTCGGGGGCTCAGAGCAGTGCAGAGTGAGGGCCTGGATTATTTGCATTGGAATCGTTCGCTACGGTGCGTGTTTAAAAATACAGATCTCTAGGGACGCCTGGGCGGCTCCGTCGGTGAAGCACCCACTTTTGATTTCAGCTCAGGCCAGGATCTCACGGTTTGTGAGATCGAGCCCCCCAGCTGGCTGTTAGCACAGAGCCTGCTTGGGATTCTGTCTCTGCCCCTTCTCCCATCACATTCTCTCTCTCAAAGTAAATAAATAAACATTAAAAATATAGACAGATCTCTAAATTTTACCTCTGGCTTGTTGAACCTGCCCTTGTAACAAGAGCTCTAGGTGGTCCCCGTGGACAGTAAAATTCCAACCACGGGCATAATCACACCAAGATCCAGAGTGAATACTACTACCTGAGGTGTTCCCGTGAAAGATTGCAGGATTTTGGAGGCACTAGGAAGTCCGGGGCTTGTCAAGTGTAACCCCTTTGCCCTCAGAGGAAAAAACCTCACCATTCAGCGGTTTCTCTGCTTCCTAGCTGGCTCGCTGTAAACAGCTTGGGCTTCACCTGTCCGCCAGCTGAAATAAACACGGATCCTGATTTATTGTAACTAATCCAAAACAGGTGTGCCATCTACAGCTGCGTTTTATTTTAAGGAGTAGGTCAGTGCCAGGAATTCGGTGGCAGGAGTGGAGGCCAGAGACAGGAGGGTCGCCTGGCTGCTTGGGTGGGTTTGAGCCCTGGGAGAGAGCTCTCGTCACTGCCTTGGGTGGGAGCTGAGGGCCGGAGACATGCCTTATTGGTGTCGTCTGACCGTCACTGAAAACGAACTTGCTTCACTGATAATGGGGCTGGAGGTATGTTGGACTAACCCTCCGTCTATCAGTACAGATGATAAAGCTGTGCTTCTCAAAACTGGGGGGGAGCGGCCCCAAACAGATCAACAGATAAACCAAGCTGGGTCGACAGTACAGAATCAGACCCAAGAATATACTGGAATTCGGTTTATGCTGGGAAGAGCCTCTCAAATTTTAGGAAAGAAACAGAATCTTCAATGCTGATGCAATTAGCCATCTATATGGAGAAAAAAAAATGAGAGCGGTTCATTCCAGTGGACCTCAAGTGAACTCCAGATGGATCTCTGAGTTAAATATATTTAAAAAACCGCAAAACTATAAATTACTAGAAAATATATTGGAAACTAGTTTTCCAAACTTGAAAGCCATAAGATCTTCTTGGGACACAATAAGACAGGAAGGAAGGAAGGAAGGAAAGGGGGAAGGGAGGGTAGGAAGGAAGGAAAGAAAGAAGGGGAGGGAGAGAGAGAGAGGGAGGGAAAGAAAGGGAGAGAGAGAGAGCGAGGGATGGAGGAAGAGAGAGAAAGAAAGAAAGAAAGAGAAAACATTGATCATTTTGGTTACATCAGGTTAATTTCTATATAACAAAAAAAAATGCCATAAACAAAATTGAAGGAAAGTGACATACAGGAAGAACTATGTAGGACATCCATAACAGACAAAGATTAATTTCCAAAGTGTATAAAAATAGGTAAGAATGACATCCCTAACAATTGAATTTCAAAGATAAAAGTAAATATATATGAAGTTCAGAGAAGAGGAAATAAAACGGTCAGTAAACACGTGAGACGTTGAACCTCATGCGTAATTAGGGAAATACCAATTTTAAAAATTTAATAATTCTCACCCATCGGATAGGCAGAAAATTTAAAGGATGGTAGATAATATCAAGGTGTTGAGATTATGGAGAAGATTATGTTGGCAGCTAGAGTGTAACTTGGCAACATCTGTTACAATTAGGGCATCACCCACTCTGCTACCGTTCCATGGGTCTGAGGAGACACGAACCATAAGGTGCTGCAGAATCGTTTGTCTAAGGAAAAGCTTAGGCAGAAATGGCTGAATAAAAGTGTGGCCTCTTCAAATGACAGACATCTCCAAACATGAGGCAGAGTCAGGAAGGTGGGGCTCGAACCACACAACATGGTAACATGTATGTCCCCCCAAACCAGCCCATAATCGCAGATGTTGTTTGTACGGACACATGGAAGTACATAAAGTTATTTTTGTTAAGTGTAGAAGGATCCACACGAACATGACAGTGGTGACCACTCCGGGAAGGGAAATGGGAAACTTGCATTCAGACCTGTGATTAGTAATGTTACTTTTTTAAGGAAACTATATTCACTTGTTACTTGTATTATTGAAAACTAGTATTTTTGGGGCGCCTGGGTGGCTCAGTCGGTTAAGCATCCCACTTCAGCTCAGGTCATGGTCTCACTGTTCGTGGGTTCGAGCCCCACATCGGACTCTGTGCTGGCGGCTCGGAGCCTGGAGCCTGCTTCGGATTCTGTGTCTCCCTCTCTCTCTCTGCCCCTGCCCCGCTCATGCTCAATCTCTCTGTCTCTCAAAAATAAATAAATACATAAATCATACTTTGAAAACATTTAAGGATTGGAGAAAATGCTTGTAAACAAATGACAAAGCAATATATCCGTAGTCTCTTCCCTTGAAAAACTTGGTTTCGTGAGAGAAAGATCCAGCCCTTCACCTGTGGTCCCACGGACCCTGCATTAAACCCCTGGCCGACTTTTTGTTCGATGCCTTTACATCTCACTGCCTCTAGCATGAATGCGCTCGTCTCAAAATCACTCATTCAGCTCTTCCCTAAGGGAACTGACAAAAACTGGTGGCTTTTAAATGGAAATAGCCTCTGTTCTCTTCTTCCAGCTACTTTACAATATAAGTAAGGTCCCTTCCATTTTTCTTGAAAAACAGTATATATTATAATACTACAATGTCTCTAAATCCCTTAAGAGACTGCCCCAAATCTAGCAAGAGAACCTTTCCCTTTGATCAGTTAATGTGGAGGCTGAAAGTTAGATGCTGAATAAGAGCCCCGTGAGCATCCGCGGGGCCTACACATGAGGTAATATTGTTAAAAATAGAACCGGGGCGCCTGGGTGGCTCCGTCGGTTGAGTGTTTGACTCTTGATTTTGGCCAGGGTCATGATCTTGGAGTTCGTGGGATTGAGCCCCACATTGGGCTCCAAGCTGACAGCACCGAGCCTGTTTGGGTTCCTTTCTAGTGTCCTCATCGGAAGAGGAAGAGAGACCACAGCTGGCTCACTGTCCCTCCCACTCCCCTTCCCCATGTGTGTCTCCTCCTCCCTCCCCATCTCTCTCTCCCCCCCATCTTCCTCCCTCTCTCTGTACCTCCCTCCCCCACCTTGTGTATATGTGTGTATTTGTGTGTGTGTTTCTCCTCCCTCTCTCTCTCTCCCCGCTCTCCCTCTCCTCTGTGTCGTGTGAAGACACAGCCAGAAGGCAGACATATGCAAGCCAGGAAAAGGGTCCTCACCGGGAACTGAATTGGTTCTCCAGAACTATGAGAAATACGTTTCCGTTGCTTAAGCTACCCAGTCCATGGTATTTTGTAATAGCAGCCCAAACAGACCAAGATATAAGGTCAGCCTCAGAATTCAGAGTCCCAGGTGATTCGGGAGCCATTTGGTGCATTAACGTAGTAAACTACTAAAAAGCATCCCTTGGGGCGACCTGGGTGACTCAGTCTGTTGAGCGTCTGACTTTGGCTCAGGTCTTGATCTCATAGTTTGTGAGTTTGAGCCCCACATCGGGCTCAATGCAGAATCTGCTTCGGATCCTCTGTCCCCCTCTCTCCGCCCCTCCCCTGCTTACACTCTCTGAAAAAGAAATAAATGTTTTAAAAAAACAAAAGCACCCCTATAGCCTACAATAGCTTCCATCTGTACCTACTTTAAACCAGAGGTTAATCTATTCACTGGGAGGCCGTAAGTTCTTATAAATGATGATTTGGGTATTTTGGTGTTCATTGCATAATATTCATCTGACACGTTAGGAAGGTGTCTTTTTTTTCTGAAATGGAATTTTCATTTACCAAAACGAAGCAATAAGCAAGTCATATCAGGAAGTTGTGTAGTGAAAGAGCCTGAAGATGAAACTTCGTGGAGGTGCACTTTCCGACTCTCACCTCCAGTTCCCTGCCTGGTCCGGAGTTGGCACAGGTCGTGGGGAGAAACAAGTGAGGTCATCCGCAAAAATAGTAACCATTCACGGAGTGTGCGCGTGTTCCAAGTACTACGTTAACGCCCTACATCTGGTATTAGTCCGCGGAATAGGAGTGTGAGCTGGCCTACAAAGCTCAAAGAGGTTAATTAACGTGCCCGGGGTACATCTATTTTAAGTGACGAGACTGGAATTCACGTTCCCTAAGGAAATCAGGTTAGCACAGAACAAACCGAGGCTGACGATTCTGAGGGAGAAGAGAGTCAGAATCATCTGGGTTAAAGAACCCCATTGATCGACTCCAGCATCCAGATGGTTTATGGAATTATCTGGTTGTCCCCGAGGCAGCTGCCGATGATGCCTGGGCCCCAGCATTCCTCAGTTGCCTGGCTTTACCAGTTTCCAGCACCCCACAGCTCCCCCCCGCCCCCCACCTTTCTTCGTGGCCTGGGAGGGGGTTTGGTCACACACAACAAGGTGGCTGGAGGTAGGAAAGCCTCGTGTTCCCGTTGGATGATTCCAAGGCATGTGCCACACAGTTCTGTAGAGGGGCTCCATGGGATCCGGCCCCTGTGTCCACAGCTGCAGCAGGTGTGGTCACATGGTGGCTGTCCTCCCTTCCCGGACTCACACTCTTCCTGAGGTCACCTCCCGATCAACTACCTGCATCCACGTTCTTGTCTCACAGTCGGTGTTTCCAAGTGGACTCAAGTTAAGACAACTTCCTACCTAAAGCCTCCAGTGAAGGTCGAATCTTCCATCCCTGAACACAGGGGAAATGCCTTTTAAGGGTGTGACCTTGAAGGCATCTGGCTGATTCCTTAAGGCCCAGTGTTCAAATGTCACTCATCACGGAACACTTCTGGAATTCTCACGTCCCCGCCTAACCATCCTGTCCTCATCCACACCCTCCGATGAAGCCCTATAGCTCTTCATTTCATGGACTTGAGAGCGTCTACATAGACTACACCGGATTAGACAGAGAGTATACTGATTCGTCTGCTCCCTAGACATCAAATCCTTATGGGTCAGGGGCGAGCTTTGTGGAGCACACACAGTCCCTGATAGGTGGAAATGCCCAGTCCGTGTTGAGTTGAAGACCGGCATGTGATCTGACAGGCCCACTTGTGAAAGGGGATTTCGACTCGGCAGATGTGCCAAGAACTTCAGAAACTTGTAAACCAAAGTAATCGGAGAAGATTTGAATTGTAATAATTCATTTCAAACACTACGACGGTACGAATGTGGGAAAGTAGCATTTTAGTTTAGTAGGGGCGCCATAGTAGAAGACCACAGACTGGCTGGCTTCAACAACGGAAATTAGTTTTCTCGCAGTGCTGGAGGCTGGACGCCCGAAGCCAAAGAGTTAGTTGGTCACGTAGGTTTCTTCCTAGGCCTCTCTCTCTGGCCACCTTCCCACCCCACCTGTGTCTGGTGTCTATGTCCCAATCTCCCTTTCTTATAATGACACTAGTCATACTAGATTAGGGCCCACCCTAATGACCTCGTTTTACTTTAATTACCTCTTTAAAGGCCCTATTTCCAAATATAGTGTCATTCTGAGGTACAGGGTTTAGGACTTCAACCTAGGAATTGTGGGCTGGGGGTCACAGTTGAGCCCATAGCAAGTAGTCCGTAAATCTCTCACGGACCATTCCAGGGTGTGTGTCAGTAAGAATTTGAGTATCTGGAAAGTCAGCATTTAACCATCTCAGAACTCAGACTGGGAGACGCCACAATTTTGGAAGAGCAAATATGCCCAGTTTCTTCTTCCGGAATGAAGGTGGCAGAGTGCTGGCTGAGGGGCCGGCAGGTCGTCCAGGCCCTTTAAATACTGTGGTGGGTAGAACAATGGCTCCAAAGATCGGGTCCCTGCCCTGGTCCCCAAAGCCGGTGAATACATCACCTTATGTGGTGAAAGGGACTTAATAGATGTAAGGTGAGCATTTCCATGTGGGTCATCTAAATGTAATCACAAGAGCCTTCTAAGGGAGACGGAGAGAAGAGAGTCAGGACCTGAGAAAGATTGGAAGTTCCCACGCTGCCGGCCATGAGTTAGGGGAATGCAGGCAGCCTCTAGCAGCTGGGAAAGGCAAGGCGATTCTCTTCGGGAGCCTCTAGAAAGAATGCAGCTTTGCTGATACCCTGATTCCAGCCCAGTGAGATCCATGTTGGACTTTCTGAGTTGCACAACTGTAAGATAATAGATTTGTATTCTTTTTTTTACATTTATTTATTTTTGAGGTGGGGAGCAGAGAGAGAGGGAGACACAGAATCCGAAGCAGGCTCCGGGCTCTGAGCTGTCAGCACAGAGCCCGATGCCAGGCTTGAACTCACAAACCGTGAGATCAGCTTCAGAGACCAGCACTGAAGTTGCACACTTAACCGACTGAGCCACCCAGGCGTCCCTAAATTTGTGTTCTTTTAGATGAGTGAGTTTGCGGTCATCTGTTTTAGCAGCCACAAGAAACTACTAGAGCCAGAGAGGGTAATTTAAACACAAAGTACCTCATAGCAAGTACGGATATATATCCTTCTTCAGGTTTTTATTTCAGACATCAGAGAAGGAACACATTCATGACACAGACTGTGCAAATTCCTATTGTCTCTGGCTTAGAAAATCTGACGTGAAAGAGAAAACAGTAAGAAAAATGGCAGTTTACCTGGCTGGCTTGGTTTCAAGGAAGTAACATTTTGGAACTCAGGAAGCCTCAGAGAGGAAGGACAAGGCCATGGACTACAGAGCCAGGCCAGGCCGGAATTCCCGGGCCCTTTCAGGATGTTTCTGCCTAGAACATCTCCCAGCTCACAGACCCCGGTGTCCAGAGGAGCTGAGCACACCTGTGATGTGACCGGGCTCCAGAGAAGGTCACACCCACAGCGCACCTGCTGACCCCAGGGCAGTGCGAAGCGGGCAGGGAGCCCAAACGGCCTCTCGTGACAGGCTTCTCCAACCCGTCACCACTGACGTTTGGGGCTGGGTAACTCTTTGTCGTGGGCAGCTGTCCTGTCCGTTGTAGGATGTTTAATGGCATCTCTGGCCAGCGACAATCTCTACTTCTCCTCCCCACCCCAGCTGACAACCAAGAATGTCTCTAGACATTCTCAAATATCCCCTGGGGGAGGGGTAAAAATTACCCTCATGTCATTGAGCTCTGGATAAATTCTGTACCCTCACCAGTGACAGGAGAGAACCCATTAGGTCATCTAAATCCATGCTGTCCAACAGAAACGTAACACAAGCCACATACATAATTTTTTCCACGTCCACAAGTTGAGCAACCATCAGCGCTATTTAATTCCAGAATATTCTTATCATCCTCAAAAGAAACCCATACCCATCGCGGTCATTTCCTATCCTCCTAGCACTTGGCAAATGCTAATTTACTTTCCGTCTAGATAGGTTTGTCTATTCCGGATAGTTCATATTAATAGAATTCTATAGCATGGGCCTTTTGCGTGTCTCGTTCCTTCACTCTGAGTACTATTATAAAGGGTCATCCATGTTGGATTATCTATCAGTACCTCATGCCTTTTTACGGCTGAATAAGATTACTTTGTATGGACATACCACATTTATTTTAATCCACTCAACAGTTGACAGGCATCTCGGCTGTTTCCAGATGCTGTTGAGCATCTGACTTCGGTTCAGGTCGTGATCTCACGGTTCGTGAGTTCGAGCCCCACATCAGGCTCTCTGCTGTCCACGCAGAGCCTGCTTCGGATCCTCTGTTCTCCTCTCTCTCTGCCCCTCCTCTGTTCATGCTCTCTCTCAGAAATGAATAAGCATTTTAAAAATTTAACCAAAATATTATTTCAATATATAATCCATATAAAGGACTTCAAGGGGGCTCAGTTAATTGAGCATCTGACTCTTGATTTCAGCTTAAGTCATGATCCCAGGGTCACGGGATCAAGCCCTGTTTCAGGTTCTGCGCTGAGTGGGGAGCCTGCTTCAGATTCTGTCTCTCTCTCTCTCTCTCTCTCTCTCTCTCTGCCCTTCTCCCCTGCTTGTACTCTCTCTCTCTCTAAAAAAGAATCCATATAAAAATGAATGAGATACTTTCTCTTCTTTTTTCCAGTATTAAGTTTTCAAAATTTTACACTTACATTGTATCTCAATTTGGATGCTAACTATTCACTGGAAATACTGGATCTGTATGTAGATTTCATGAAATTCACAATTGAAAGAGTAGATTCATCTACTCAACTTGTTCCAAGCCTACTTAAAATTTTTACTAACTGTATCACACACATCACAGTTTTTTAATTTAGGTGTGTATTAATTAAAATGAAATAAAATTTAAAATTCAGTTCCTTCGTTGTGCTAGGAACACTCAAATGTTCCTCAGTCACAAAGAGCTAACATCTCCTGGATTGGACATCTCAGCTCTAAGTTATTTCTGTTACAATCGTGATTTTTTTTGAGAGGGGGAGGGGCAGAGAGAGAAGGTAAAGAGAGAATCTTAGGCGGGCTCGACATCCAGCTCGGAGCTGACAGGAGGCTTGATCTCACGACCCTGGGATCGTGACCCGAACTGAAATCAAGAGTCGGATGTTGAACCAGCTGAGCCACCCAGGTGCCCTGTCACTGTGGTTTTTTTAAAAAGCATACGGCCCCAGCTTGTTGTTTTTTCTCTCTCTCTCCTACAGCTGATTCAGTGACAAATTATAATTTTCTTTTTATTTTAAAAATAGACTTTTCTGTATCGGAGCAGTTTTTAGCAAAATTGACTGGAGATAGAGGTCCCATCTACCTCCTGCCCCCACACGTGCACAGCGTCCCCCACTGTCACCCTCTCCCAGCAGCAGCGCACGTGATCTGGCCGGCGAACCTCCGGTGGCACATCATTATCGCCTAGAGCCCGTGGTTTCGCTCCTGGTGTGGCGCATTCTGTGGGTTTGGGCAAATGTGGCGAGACATGCACCCACCATTATGGTGTATGGTTCTATTTGTACTGACTTCTTTATTAATTTTTTTAATGTTCTCTTTTGAGAGAGAGAGAGAGAGAGCATGAGCAGGAGAGGGGCGGAGAGAGAGGGAGACACAGAATCCGAAGCAGGCTCCATCTCTGAGCTGTCAGCCCAGAGCCTGATGCGGGGCTCGAACCCACCAACGGTGAGATCGTGACCTGAGCTGAAGCCGGACGCTCAACCAACGGAGCCACCCAGGTGCCCCTGTGTGGTTCTATTTTTAAAGGAAAGGGCTGCTTCCTGTGTCCCATATATTCCTAGCCGGGGTCCACCCTTTTGGAACAAGTGGCAAACAGCAGCAGTTGTCACCCCGGGAGCCCCTCTAGCCTCCCGGCCTTAACCCCATGTAGCCTTTACTTTTAATGCCAGGTTCTAAGGCAGCCCCCTACTGCCAGGGCCTTAGTGTCCCAGTTGGCATCCTGCCAGCCCGGCTGCTTGTTGGGCAGGCTCCACCACGTCTCTTGTGTCACTTTGAAAACAACATGCCGCCCCACCCCCGCAAGCCGTAGATCAGGTTACTGTCAGTACAAAAGGAGACATATTCCAGTTGTCTTTGAGGTCACAGGTTGCTGGGCTCGGGCAATCAGATGTGGGGTAGATAGCTGGGTGGGAGGGGACCTAAGCCCCAAGGGCTTTTCCCTTAAAGAGAGTTTCCATCATAAGATGTCTAAGGACTTAACATCGAAAGGTCCAGAGTCAACATCGCATCTCCCCAGGGGCAGGGAACGTAGGGTCCATCCACCCAGGCATTGTGGGCTCGTGGAGGACAGGGCTTCTCACACGTGTACACGCATGCGGGGCACCTGGGAAGTTGTTGGAAAGCAGCTTCTGATTCACCGGGTCTAGGGAGGGGCCTGGGATCCTGCATTTCCAGGAAGTTCCCAGGGATTTCCAGTGACCACACGCTTGAGCAACAAAGGCTTTCCCCAGCAAGGGCGCCCTGCCCTGCCCTTCCACCCTCCCCCCTCACACTCAGCTGCCCCCCTCGCTAATAACAGCGGATGTTTATTGAATGGAAATATGTGCCAGGCACCGTGCTAAGACTCCGGTGGGTTAGCTGATTTAATTATCTCAGCAGCCCCACGAGATAAATCGGGGCGTCCGTCCGGGCTCTGAGTCAGGAGGTGGTACGGCCTGGCTTTGAGCGGAGTCCTCCTGACTCCAGGCCCCCCGCCCCAACCACGACATTACACAGCTTCTTAATTCCATTTTAGGTCTGAGTGCCTTAACTGCCTTTCGAACGAAAATAAACTCTGATAACCGTGGGTGCCTCTGGTGCAGGGGACTGAGTGGGTGGCAGGGGTGGGGAGGACACTTACCGGCCTCTCCTACGCTTTCCCTGTGTACCTTGTGAATGTGTCCTGCGTGTGTGTGTATGACCTATGCAAATGAAGTAGTGCATGGTTTGAAAAATAAATAGTTGGGGAAAAAAAAGCAATAAGCCCGTGGCCTTCATAGTCAGAACCGGACGCTAGTGTGGGGTCAGCTTCAGACCAGTTCTCAGGGCAAGGGGGTCAGACATCTTCCTCCAAGCTGGGCCTTCAGCATCACTGATGACACGGTGAAGATTCTTCAGGCTCCAGCCGTGTCCGTCCCGGTCTCTGGGGGTGCCCACGACGTTCTCTTCTAAGACACCCCCCACGGGCTCCTGCAACAATCTTCCTGAAACCTACATCTGGGAATATCCTTCCCGTGTCGAAACTGACACTGTCCCAGCCCTGGCCAAACCTTGGTGGGCTCGCGTTCCGAAGGACTCAACCTGAATGCTTTGCATGACGTGAGGAACTCTCCATAAACAGGCTGTCGGCTCTCGTCTCCCTTCGCTCTGCCCTTACCCACATCCTACTCATTGCAGATACCTGGGAACTCGCCTGCCCCAGTGCCTTTGTTCATGCTGTTTCCTCGGCCTTCTCTCCTGATAGAACATTTGCTGACCTCTTTGGCCCTGTCTGCCTCCTTACGCAGAACGTAAATTCCAAGAAGACAGTCACCGGCTGGTGGTGTTCTTTCCCCAGCAGCTACGACCGGCCTGGCTCCCAGAGAGCTTTCAATAAGTGTTTGTTGAATAAAGGAATGAAGGAATTTATACATGTAAATGCATAGGCAGCAAATAAATGGATTCTGGATCTTTCCCTGATATGCATGTCCCTTCACTCTTCTCCCTGAAGGAGAATTAACTTCTCCCATAACATTTTATTCCTATGCCTCTGCTAGCATTTACCTTCTAGTACAGCTGTTTGCTCGCTCAGCGGGGCCGTTACTCTGTGAGCCGCATGGAGACGGACTCGGGTCTGATGATCTGCGAATGGAATGCCCAGCACAAACACAGGGCCTGTCAAGATTATTTGTTCACCTGAATTAACATCTCATTAAGGAGGCAAAGCAAACGTGAAAGATCACATTCCCCCACCCCCTCCAATTTGCTGCCTCCACCGCGTTTGCAGAGCTAAGGAGGGGGTGGGGGCGGGCAGGAGGTAAAGTTGCAAATTCTGTAAGTTCCCCTTTCTGCCGATGCTTGAAAAATTATCTTTCTGAGTCAGCACAGGTATTTTGATACTGCCTTGAGATTTCAGGCATTTTTTTTTTTAAGCTGATGGTTTAAAAACAAGTCCCTCATATTTCCCATCAGACTGCTGGTGCTGGTGCTGGTGCTGGTGCTGGCTGGGAAAGTAACCATCCTGAGAACCGTTTTCGCTCCTTCACCTTTTGCATTTCTGGCTCAGGGGCCGATCCTGACAACAAGCAGAAGGAACTCCCCAGTCACCGCCTCTCCATCAGCAGATGGGAGAACATCCCGACTGGTCTCTATAAGGACATTCTGAAGTGGCCGGCAATGATTAGAGGATCCGGAAGCTGGGCAGGGACGAGGGGACAGACCCTTGGTTGCACTGAATCCCACCCTCCCGACAGACTGCTGGCCGCAGAAGCAAGCAGAAACTCCAGAAGGGAGCCAGGCTCCCTATGATTATCCCGCGGCTAGAACATCATTCCAAACCTTCCTATTCTCAAATTCGCACCCCCCGCCTCCCAGTCAAGGGACAAAGCTTCACCGCTGAGCAAACTGGAGACGACTGTGGGGAGGGAAGGCCAACGGGCCGGGCCAGGAAAGAAATGGGTTGCTAGGGTCTGTCGAGAATTGTCCCCCCAAATTTATGTCCGCCGGAACCTTAGAACATGAGTTTATTTGAAACTGAGGGTTTTGTAGATGTAATGAGTCAGGATGAAGTCAAAAGGTAGGAAGCATTCTTCCCTGGAGCCGTGGCCCCGGGGACATCTTGATTTCAGGCTTCTGGCCTCCAGCTCTGAGAGAATGATGCGTGTTGTTCTAAGCCGCCCAGTCGGTAACTATGCAGTTGCCAATGGTGTGGACAGGGATTTGCCAGAAAAAAATGTTTTTTGGTTCTTTTTCCATTTCTGCCTCCAAGGCCGTAGCTCAGGAGATGTAGGGTTGCCTCAAGGGTGAGGTGAAGACGGTCCTATGGGTTGTGCCGAGGAAAATAAACAGAAGAAAGACGGGTCCGTCCTGATTTCTGTGTAGGCACGACAGTAATTTTTAGTCAGGCTTTGTTGAGAGAGGAGTTTTCTAAATTCCTTTCTTCTTAATAGATCAGGGAGCCCTATCTCCACACAATCAGCGGGAGCGTGTGAGGGTCCGGACAAGGGTACGCGCCCTCGGAGATGCCAGGACGAAAAGACTGACAGAGTCAGGGCCCCGAGGGGCACGTCCACCCAGACTCCGAGTCTCCGGGCATCAGGATTGTCGTCGTAGAAGCTAAGGGAAACCGTGAGAACGGATCTTCCCTTGCGTCCCTTTCAGGACAGTGGGGGAGTAGCCCACCGCCCTCTCCCAGTGTGGGCGACTCAGACGCCAGCTCCCAGAGGGCAGGGCCAGAACCGGGCAGAACCGAGGTCCTGAGCATTCCCCAAGGCAACGTTCAAGTTATCGGACCCGAGGCAGGCCTCATCAGAGAGGAAAGCTGGTCTCCATTCAGCCCTCAAAAGCCCTACATGTGAGTGACCGCTCAAGAGGAAGGGAAGACCCATTCCAGAGGAAAAACGACAGAGCCCGCATGTACTCACGCCTACGGGAAGGAGTATATATGAATTTCCAAACGGCCATCCGTCCAAGTACCAGCTCAGCATATTTTCTGCTTTTCCAGCTCAAATCACTGCCCTGAATCCCAGACATTGTCTTTCTTAGATCTCAACAGCATTTCCCTAACAACTTGAGCTTCCCACAAACTTCTTTCTGATTCATTCTTTTTTCTCCCATCTACAAGGGGAGAGTTGATCTCGATAGCTCCCTGAATTTCTGGTCTAATCACCGTATTCCTCACTGCTCTCCAGCCTACCTTTGAGTCCCTTCATCTTTACCACACAGGTGCTTTAACCCTAACCCTTCGGCTGGACATCGTAACTTTACGGCTCTGTACCCATGGAGACACGGACATTGCCGCCTTCCGTGCCTGGTGCCCACAGGTGCGGGCGTGCTGACGTCTTCTGGATAGTCTGTATCTGGGACCTCAAGGTGCTCAGGGTGGAAACAAGAGGTGCTTCCCTCTCTCTGCTCAAAACAAACAACAAACAAACAAACAAACAAAAAACCAGATGGCTTCAGTTTAGATCCAGAGAAGATCGAGGCCAACCAAGCAGGCAAATTATAAGGGATGAAGAAGAGTTATATTTTAGGAGAAAACGCATATTAACCAAGGCAGAGGCCCCTTGGGCAACTCTCCAGGTAGTGGATCAACATCTCAACGAAGAACGGGAAGAGAACTGTACTCCGAAGAGGCAAAACCTCCCTGCCTATCTTGGCAAAAACAAAAAAAACAAAAAAAAAACAAAAAAAAAAAACCCCACGCAAACAAAAAACAACATTGGACCAGTAACAAATTATATGGATTTCGTTCAGTTGACCTGTTTTTTTTTGTTTGTTTTTATTCCTTCCTGGAGTGTCCATCTAATTTATTTATTTATTTTTGAGAGAGAGTGAGAGCGAGAGAGCGCACATGCACACAAGCAGGGAAGGGGCGGAGAGAGAGGGAGAGAGAAAATCCCAAGCAGGCTCCACGGTGCCAGCATAGGGTCTGACATGGGGCTCGACGATCTCATGAACCGGAGATCATGGCCCAAGCCGAAATCAAGGGTCGGACCCTCAACTGACTGAGCCACCCAGGCGGCCCTCGTTTGACCTATTTTTTGAGCACCTGCATGCTGTGTGCCCTACAGCAGGTCGAATAAGATTACCTAGGAAGTTTTGTTTCTCCTGCGAACAAAGGTGTCTCTGAATTTAATTGGGTAAGTGTGTTGCCTGCTGGCTATCTGTACTCTTCTAGAGCTGAACTCTCTGGGGGGACATTTTCTGCTTAACCAGAGGCCAAACCTGGACGTAGAGCTATCCCGCTACTTACTGGAAAAGACACACGGCAAAGAAGGGAGTTTACATTTTCTCCTCCTTATGGTAACGATTTCCCAAGTGCCAGATGCCATCACTGCTGTGCGCCATGAAGCCACGCTGAGTAGGCAGAGTCGTAGTGTAGTAACCATGACAAGTATTTCCTGTTTCTAAAGTTTACAAGAACCGGCTTTGTACAATGTATTATTGCCAGGGCAGTACAGTAACTGCCACTACGTTGGTTTTGGTTTTGCTCACAAATTCTAGAAACTGTAAAGAGAGAGACTGATTTGAAAATGCTCTCCCAGAACCTGACTAAGGGTTCATTTCCACCCGCTGTTATCCAATCTGAAATCTACATAGAAGTTTCAGACTGTGGGGAGTAAACAATACCACGCAACTCACCCCCAGCTCACCACCTACAGCGGGAATTCAGTCCGTGGCCCTGTGGGCCCTGAAGAGGAGATCGGCGGGCTCAAGGGAGTCTGGAAGCCTCTGAAATTGTACGCGACATTGTGTAGGGAAAGCAAGATTTGGAGGAAAGAAGCCATAACTTTTCTCAACCCCAAAAAGGATGAGTGGAGCTGGGGGCCGAGAGCTGCCGGCCTCCTGCTCTGCGGCTGTGAAGATTTTCATCGGCTTGGATGAGGTGCGTGAGCCTCCGGAACCTCTGCAGGGGGGCTTTAGGGCCCCTGCCCGCTCAGCACAGCATACCGGAAAGACGGGGCGCCGGCTGCACCGAGGAGGGAGGGCAAGCTATGGAGGACAAGAATCAGGACTTGGGGCCCCGCAGGGACGCGCACAGCCTCCTCCCTGGCCCTCTCCGGGGGCGGGGGGGGGGGGGTGCCCGCCGGCACCTTCTGGATCAGGTACCTGGGTATGGCAGCAGGCTGTGGCTTCTTCTCTTACACCTGTCATAGTCCACAGAGAGGATTAGCTCTGGAAGCCCGCTGAGCCCAAGGGAAATCTGGTTCCAAGGGGAAGGTGAGGCTTAAGCCCCATTTCAGTGTTTGTCTTGTTCGCATGGCAACAGGTCATGGACCACCAAGGCCGCCAGGGCCAGGAGATCCTCTCCAGCTTCTCACTTCTCTGTGGAAGAAACAGCCTCGGAGAGCCCCGGGGGCCTCTCCAAAGCCTCGTGCCGTGGCACAGCGGGCCCGGGGGCAGAGCCCACGCCCCAATCCATCGCATGTTCCACTTTCCGGCAGCCTCCTCAGCCAACCCCAGCGTCTTCAAGACGGCAAACAACAGAGAGGCTGTGCAGAAAAGGAATTCAAGAAAAATCACTGGCCTTCCGCACTCCGCTTTCCTTATGTCTGCATGTCTTACAGCAATCCGGACGCAGGGAAGCGTCAAGGCTGACTTTTCCGACTCACGGCGCTTGGCAGTTGAATACTACCTATAGGTCTTCTCGCCTGTTGGGGATCGCTGGCATGTTTGTCCTGAACCTTACACAACCCAAAGTCCCAAAGGCGTGCGTTTCTGTGCCATTCTAGACATTAACTGTATTAACATACGTAAAGCACTTGGAACAGGATCTGCCCCGTGTCAGGCTTAGTGGTTGGTGACACTGAGGCACCTGCCTCCCATCGCCCGAGAGGCATGCTAAACAGGTGGCGCTCCTGGCTCCCCCCGCCGATGGTCCCTTGCTCACGCCGTGTTTCCAGGCAAAGAGTCCACTGAATGTACAGAGCCCCCCAGCCGTAGGAAAGGACATTTGTCACGGGAACCCGGTCATCTCCCAATAAGAAATCAAACTGACGTTTTACATACTCTACCACTTTCCCAAGAAATCGGGATGGGATTGTGAAGGCCAGCTGCCTGGAGATTTCTGGTCTCCTAGGAGGGAGTGGAATGAAGAAAAGCTGGTCAAACGAGTTGGGTGCTCGGCATCAGGTTTCGGGGTGAGGTTTTCAGAAGAGTGTCCGGCACTCGATTAGGTGTTCTTTTGACATTCAAAGCCTTTAAGCGAAGCTCCTTTCTGGGCAACCGGGCATCTCCTAAAAATAAATCAAGTTCCTGAAATATTCTAGTTTGCCTGGAAGCTTTCTTGGGCTGGGGACCGGGCTATTTCAGCTTGGCCGCCCCAGGTGGCCTGGATTTGCTCTATCGAATGACGAATGACTGAGGGGCGCTGTGCCTGCAGTGAGGCCTCAGCAGTTATTTAGGAAAGGTGAGCCGCGGGCGAGGCCGTGGCAGCCCAGGGTGGTTGGGAGTGGGGAAGGTCCCACTTAAAGGTTCCTGGAACCACAGGGAGGAAATTGATGATGTGTAGACAGCCACTGAAGAACATGGCGCTATTTATATCTAGTCCAGATAAGGAAGAAAGAACATTCAGAGAACATGTAAAAAGAAACAGGAGTTCAAGAAAGAAAAGTATCCCACGGGAGCACACACCAGCCTATGACAGTGTTCCCAGGTGAAGCTAAGAACTAAGCGGCTTGACCCTCCTGTCCCCAGGTGGTGGTATTTAGCCTTAAGAACCTTGGCCTCTCCTTTGGCCCCTCCGTTTCCCCATTCTCCCTCCCTCTCTCAACTTCAAGTTCACCTTGCCTCAGGCCTTTTTGATCCCTTGGCATTTGGACCAGTCCCTTGAGGCCCCTTTCCAGGAGCCACACCCCTTGCCCTTTGTGGCATTATCCGTTAAACTAATCTCTGTCTGTTAAACTAATCTCTACCGAAGCCACCAGAGCCACCCAGTGCCTCCAGAAGGCCTCCTGGGCGAACCTCACATGTCTTTTCCTTCATCCCCCGGCAATATCATTTCCTCTTGTATCCATTAGGAATGCTTTTAGCTGCAGTGAACAGAATAGTTGGTTATTCTGACCTCGGACATAAGGCACTGTGCCGTTCACTTCACCCGAAGTCTGGGTAGAAGTTCTGTGTTGTCGCGGTGGCTCGAGGATCCCTCCAGACCCCCAGGTCTTTTCTCTCATTCTGCCCCAGCAGCCGCAGAGTGGTTGGCGGTCATTTTTGTGATGGCCGCCTCTTGACCGGAAGATGATGATAGCTCAGCACCAGGCACCACATCCTCAGTGCAGGAAGAAGGATGGCGGTAGGGAAGGTGCCTGCCATATCGGTGCCTTCTATAAGGAAAGCCAAGCCTCCTCAGGAGTCCCTTAGCAGAATTCCCCTTGTGTCTCACAGGCAAGAACCGATCCCTTGGCCCCATCTAGCTGCGCATCCGGCTATGGGAGAGTACATGGTTTTCCAGCTTTTTCGGTCGGAGGTAGCAAGGGAGGAGGGGATTGGGGATGCTGTTGGGTTAGTCAGCCACAGCGCCCACCACGTCCGCCACGCTCTGCTCAGTAGAGAAGATTTCTGCAGGAAAACATCCAAGAATTATCTACGAGTTGAGGCACGTACCAAAGAGTGCAGCGTCTGGTCTGCACACGGCAGGGATTGTCATCGCGGAGGAGAAGTGGAGGAGTGGGTGGTGACCTTCCTTCCTCTCCTGGAGCCGCACTGACAGCTAAATCCCATCCATTTGGCCGTTAGCTCGACTTGTCAAGAATTGTTATTTATCCCTTCCATGTACCTCCCTCTTGTCTCTCCAGCTGGATTATAAGCTATCTGAGAAGAGGGATCTTGTCTCCTACCACCTTCTATTGTTAGTGACTCAGATTCGTGTCGTGCACTCTGTTGGCATTCGGGACACTCTCGTTAACGAGGAGGAATATACCTCTGCACAGCCCGCGGTGGATGAAGAGACAACACACCCTTCTGGGGGCTCCATGACGGACAGACATACTTGGGAGGCCAAAGTTTTGAAAAGGCCAACGAACGAAAGAGCGTGTTGGTAGAGTCGGAGGCACGTTGATAGAGAGGGGGTTGGAAAATGCTGTGCCAGCAGAGGCTAGGTTTTCAAGCTTAACGCTGCTTTCGAAAACAGGTTTGGAAGTGTTACTATTAAATCCGGCTTGCCATTTCCTCTCCTTGTGTTCATTCATACGGGTATTCGTTCAGCAAAATTAATGGAGCCCCTGGTGTGGGTCGAGGTTCTGGAAATTCAGAAATGAGTAACATTCATTTAACGTTCCGTGCCCTTAGAGCTCGTGGGGAAGCCGACGAATAGGTGGCCCTGTTGCATGTCACAGGAGCCCAGAAGTTCTAGCTTTCAAATTCAGGGGAGTTCCCGGCCTTCGGGCGCTGTTTGCCTAAAGTTCTCTTGTCAGAAAACTTGAGTTGGAAAGCCTCAGGGACTTGGCTTTAAATCCTGCTTCTGCCATTGACTGGGGGACCTTGGGGAGTTTTCTAACCTCTGAGCATGAGCCACCTCACATATCCGTTCTCGGTTTACTGCGTCTCGGCTCCTGATGAACCTTTTACTCTGTGCTTACTGAGAACACAAGTAACCATTTCTCTGTTCACGCAAGCCCAGTGTGAAGCTTTCTCAGCAGAGGGCGCTGGGAGGGCACTGCAGGAGGAGGGGGAATCCCTGTCGTTTTCAGCATGGGTGTGTGTGTGTGTGTGTGTGCGTGTGTTCACCCCATAGAGTACACCCCAGCCACGAGGCTCGGAACAGCGCCCATCTGCCACCCTGTAGCCTTGGCCTAGTGATGACCTTCCCGCGGCCCTCTCTCCCCAGAAACCAGAGCTCTGCACGCCCCCTCTCCGAAGGCCTCCTGTCTTTACCAACACAAGCTCCCGTGTGGCCTCCGCAAGCCACCCGTGGCCCCAAATACCCAGAGCTGCCGTTGCCCTGTCCCTGCCCCCACCACGCGTAGCCCGCCCACTCTGAAGGCCACAGCCTCTGCCCCTGCCAGGGTCTAGACTCGCGCTGCACGGGAGGCTGGCTGCCTGCTCCCCTCCTTGCTTGCGGAAGAGTGGTCCGTTGCTCAGCCAGCAATCCCCGCCTGGCGCTGGCTAACCCAGTGAACCTCTCTGTTACTGGCGGCCTGTGTACACCTTCTCCAGCCAGGTCTGAGCCCCTTGCAAGCCGTCCTTCCTTGGTCATCTCGCTCACCTTAGAGCACCGAGGGGTTTCCCTGTCTCTTACAGTTATTCTTCCGTGCAGGTAACCATTGAGTATATTCAACTTCCCTTAACCTACTGTGTGGTTGCTGTCTCTCGATTGGACCCAGGCCTTTCCCCTCTACCGTGAAGAAGAGAGGGTAGCCTCAGCGTTTCAGATTTACTTGACCAATCAAATGAGAGAGCCCACGTCGAGCCCGGAGCACACCTCTCTGCTAATCGGCGTTGCTCGGTTTTCTCTTTGTCCCAGCCACTACTGTCTCTTCACGGAGAGCCAGGGATGCTAATGTCCATGAGTGCCGGGGGTTCGACGGAATGGTGCTGAGATACGTGTGGTTAGCCTCGGAGGCGGAGACAGAGGGTCAGAGAGGCCAAAGGGGTTACTTGGGGTCATGTATCCAATATCGTATGAAGCCGAACTCAGGCGGCCAGTCCTCAGAGTCCACGCTTCACCCCCCGCACCGCGTTTCCTCCCAGAGCCCCAAGCCCTCCCCTTCCTTTTCACCTGGAAAGGATCGTTTTCTGACTTAACAGAACCTCCTGAGTCTTAGCACTCACCTCATAATGAGAAGAACTGGGCGGCAGGAGAGTCATTTGCTAGAGTTCTTTCATAATGACTTAGGAAGAGAGCTCTTCGGTAAAAGAAAGATCTGACTCATCTGAAAGGTGTGAGTCTGTGGTTTCCCTCTCCCTCTGAGTCAGCCTCTGACGGAGACCCAGGGAACCTGCCCTTGGAACCCAGTCTGTCAGCCTTGACAAGTAGGGATGGGCTGTTCAAGACTCTGCTTTGAGAATCTCCCATCGTTTCCAACCGGATTTATGGAGTTTCACCTCAGCAGCAGACCGTTGGTATGGTTTGTGGCTTGAACATGATTTCCCAAAGGCCGGCAATCTTTGTCATGTTCACTGCTGCTTTCCCCAGTGCTCAGAATAGAGCCTGGTGTATAGTACATGCTCAGTAAACGTTTGCCAAGTGGATGAGTTTACACAGTCAAGGATTTGCCATATTTACATGTGTGGGCTTCACTAGGCTATTTTAAAGTGGGATTTTATTTCATTTTAATTTAATTTAATTTTTTTATTTAGTTTTTTAAAAAATTTATTTATTTATTTTAAGGGAGCAAGAGAGACCAGGGGAGGGGCAGAGAGAGGGAGTGACAGAATCCCTAGCAGGCTCTGCACTGCAAGTGGGGAGCTTGATGTGGGGCTCGAGCTCATGAATCATGAGATCATGACCTGAGCGGAGATCAAGAGTCGGATGCTAAACCCACTGAGCCTCCTGGGCGCCATGGGATTTTATTTTAAAAGTGAGAGAGGGGAGGCGTGAGTATACCTTAATGGGAACATGACTGCTTTGGAAATCAAGCATGATACTGTGGCTACGCTGCTGTAGTCCAGTGACCAAACTCCCCCTGATCGAAACTTCCTATAACTCTGTCGTTTGGTAGGAAGTGATAATGGGTGGGTAGCACCCCAGTAAGTAACATAGTGGCTTTTTTTTTTAAAGTTTATTTATTTTTGAGAGACATAGAGGCACAGCGTGAGCAGGGGAGGGGCAGAGAGAGAGGGAGACACAGAATCGGAAGCAGGCTCCAGGCTCTGAGCTATCAGCACAGAGCCTGACGCGGGGCTCGAACCCACAGACCGCAAGATCATGATCTGAGCCGAAGTCGGTGGCTTAACCGACTGAGCCACCCAGGCGCCTCATAGTGGCTTTTTAACTGGAGCCCTTTGGGAAGAATGGTCCAGTGCTTGGCAGAGAATTCTATACAAGGAAACCACTCCATAAATATCTGTTGGCACCGATGATGCCGTAGTGATGACAAGATCTTAAAATAAAGGGCTGACGTAGGTAGTAGAAATTCAGGCCGGGGAGGAAGGCTCAAGAGAGGGTCGCCGTGTTTCTGATCGGACAAGCCTTCCTTCATTTCTCAAATCATGACCAGGGGGGTGCCCACGCTTTCTATGTTTAATATTTCAGTTTATTTGTACTACAGCTCATTTTGAAAAAACTGAACCAAAAAAAGCAAACGCAAAGAACATTCTCTGTATGTGCTCTAGTGATCGGGCCTAGGGGGGAGACCATATATAGGTGAAACTTCTTGACACTAAAGAAAACAAATACCTTGTTTCTTATTTCCCCAGAAGTTATCTTGTTTTCCCTTTTCCGTTTTAATGTGATGGGGGATACAGAGAGAGAGTAAATACATTTTTCTTTTTAGAAACACCAGGATGCGAGCCAGTAGCATCCCTGCTTGTGATTAAAAGTCTTTTTTTAAAATAGAAAAGCAGGAGCAGATGAAAGCCCAGAGCCCTTCAGATTCAGAGCTTTAGTGGCTGACATCGGTTGAGCCGTCTGAACTGGTGCACGGTTCTTTCATTTGCTCATTCTTTCAGCAAGTGCTTATGGTGCACCTGCTGGGTGCTAACTGCTCTAACAGGCCTTGAATACAACATAGGATGGGCGCTCCTTCCAGTTGGTCATATTGCCCGTGTTGTATCCGCATCACCTGGGACAATCCCTAGTACATTGGAGGCATTCAATAAATATTTGTTGGATAGATGAATGGTCCCGGCCCTCATGGAGTTTATAGCACGGGAAATTATTCTAAATTTCTTGTTCTTTTAGTGCCAGTATGCCAATAAGATCAGAATTAAAGGAACCTCAGGGTAGCTTTAAGGAGAAGGCAAGAGGTGGCTCAGGGGTGGCGGCAGGCAGCCTTGGAGGGAGGCGTGGTGATGTCCTTGTCCTGTGTCCCGCTGGCAGTATGCCAAGGGATTGACCGCAGGACAGTAAGACCAAGATTCCCCCGTGTGGTTTATGGGAAGGAGCCTCAGGACTCAGAGCCACCCTGTACACAGGAACGTCCCATGTCTACTTTGTCATATGCTGAGAGACTGTCTCCTCCCCTCCCAATGATCGGTTTCTGCACACTTGAATGAGGCTGCTCCAAAGCAGGACTCTTGGGGGGGTTGGTTGGGGGGGGGGCGGGGATGGAGATACTTGCTGAAATTGAGCAGAAATTCCCTTAGTGTTTGCTGGGCCTGGTTTTGATAGGTTTTGAAATAATTGATGAGCTAAAAGTTTTAAGAGACAAGAAATTAGTCCAGGATCTTGTTGCTTCCTTAAACAAAAGCCAATGTCACAGAGCAGTCAGGGTCTACTTCTCACAATGTGAGATTCCTTCCTTCCTTCCTTCCTTCCTTCCTTCCTTCTTTCCTTCCTTCCTTCCTTCCTTCCTTCCTTCTCTTCCTGCCTTCCTTCCTTCTTTTCTTCTCTTCTCTTCCTTCTCTTCCTTCCTTCCCTCTTCCCTTCCTTCCTTCCTTCCTTCCTTCCCTCTTTCTCTCTCTCTCTTCTCTCAAACCTAAGCAGTCCTTAATTTTCTAATTCTCATGGACATGGTTTGCCTGCCACAGGGCATCTGTTTTAATGTGGAAGAGGTGGGACACCTGGGTGGCTTAGTCGGTCAAGTGTCCGACTCTTGATTTCTGCCCAGGTTATGATCAGGTTCGGCTCAGGTTATGATCTCATGGTTTGTGGGTTTGAACCCTACGTCGGGCTCCATGCTGGTAGGGAAGAGCCTGCTTGGGATTCTCCCTCTCCCTCTCTCTCTGCCCTTCCCCCATTTATGTGGGTGCTCTCTCTCAAAAGAAATAAACATTAAAAAAATAATAAAGTGGAAGAGGCATTCTAGGCTTTTCTAACCTTCTTGAGGCAGAAGTAATTGGCAGTGTTGATGGCCAGTCATAACCCCATTACTTCATTAAAGGCAGGTTCAAAGAACGGGCCTTTCTCTGTTCTTGAGTAATATTATTAACCAGCAAGCTGTCATATTTTGGAAACAAAGATTGTCCATTGCTCCTTTATAAGCATTGCATATTTCATTTGTTATGATCGTGTGAAATGTATCTTTCTGGAAAGATGCACACAAGCTCTGGTGATCGGCTTGATCAAAATAGTTTACATGCAATTTATTTCCATCTTCCCCCCCAAGAGAGAAGAGAAATCATTGAATGAGAACTGTCATAAGGCTTTTTGCTTATAATGGGGAATTTGACCAACAGCCGCCGGGAACATACAGTTGCTTAAATTTGCATTTCTCCAGGAAGTCTCTAATAGCGAGAGCTCGGGGACCAGTGTTCAGATTTCAATCATTCCTGCTACTCTTCTTGTGCGTTATTACAGTCGTCAAGGATTCACATTCTTGGCCTTGCAGTTATGCCCAATTGTGGGCTCTCTCAGGAACAATTCTATTAATATCGCTTTCATCTTCCTAGGTGCAAATTCAGGAACCTGTCAGGGAGAGAGACTCTCTCCGCCAGATGCCTGCTTTCTCAGAGCCTGCTGGGGAGAAGTCTGCACTTCCTGGGACCACGACAAATTCCTTCCCCCACTTAGGAGGGATCCACAAAGAATACGCATCACTGGCCCAATACCTGGAGCTAGAAAGCTGTACTCGATGCCCACCGCGTGGAGAAAACCGAGACAGAAAAGACCACGCACTTGGAAGTTCCTGGGAAGACCCCGGACATGAGCTGAGCATCCCAGACGCCACTGATGAAAACAGGTCCCCCTGGGAGCTGTCGGCGCTTCTCCCCCAGGAGGGCAGCGCTGACCCCGGGGAGCCCAAGGCTCTCTCTGTCGCTTCCCCTGAACCCACAGACACCATCCCCACCCTGGAAACTGCGTGCGATGGGCCAGGGGGCAGAGAAGCAGAGTGCGTGTTGGAGCATCTGGAAGCACGTGGCCAAGGAACCCGCGAGGCCCTGGATTCTCCTGCCAGAGCCTCTGCTGATAAATATTTGCCTCACGAAATTTGCTCCGTGGACTTAGAGTTGGCAGAAAGTCAAAGCGAAGGATCTGATTCACGTTCTCCTGCTGACAAGACACCAGGCATTCTTTTTCAAAGGCGAGGTTCTGGGCCTCCACAGCCGCCACGCGAGAGCGCCAGGGAGCCAGACTCCGCCATGCCCCCTCTTTTTACCAGTACTTTCACCTGGAACATTTCACAAAAAGCCAGTGAAGGTGGCCCAGGGGAAAAATTAGCGGCGGTGGAGAATTTCACCTCCATGTTGGTCTCCACGGTACAGGCTGGACAGGAGGGGCCGAGCCCCAGCAACTCAGGAGGGCTTGAGGGAAGACAGCCTCCGTGTTCTGAGAACAGCTCTGTCATGCAGTTTCCAGAAGGAGGTAACGAGAGCCCCAGTAGCAGTGCCCCAGACACCGCGGACACAGCAGCCAGGAATGGTTCGCTTGTGATGCTTCCTCCTGAGACGCCAACAACTTTAACTGCCAGTCTGGAGGGTCTTCAGGGGACCAGAGAGAGGGGGGACACATCGGCTGTTCCTGTCGCCACCAAAGTCCACCCAGCCAAATACCTCCCTGTTTCAATTGCTGAGAACAGTCATGCAGATGGTCCCAAGGAGAGCTCACCTCAGGTACCCGCTGAAAATATTTTCCAGCTTACTTCCCAGGCTCTGTTGGGTCATATTTTAAATGATTCCACAACCGAATCTCTGAAGGAGCCCTTTGGCACGGCTCCCGGCGGACCAGGAGTCCATGTCCACGCTCCTCGGCTCCCAGAGGGCTTCTGTAGCAGCTGCCCTCTTCAGACTGATAACCGGGCTGGAGACAAGAGCCTGACTGCGGACAGGGAGGACAGGAGGAGCCTCGAAGAGAATTTCCAAGAAAAAGAAAGCGAAACGACACAGAGAATCCAGCGGGATGACTTGTCCCAACAAAGTTTTGCTTCCGAAGATGATTTCCAAGAAGGCTGGCCCATGACATCTGCTCCCCAAGGGGAAATACGCCCAGTGCCCTTGGACCACCTGTCAGCACACTCCAGGGAGGAGAGAGGGCAGAGCTCGGGCCTGGGGACTGGTGTGTGCAAGGTGGCCGCAGCCGCCGTGAAGGATGGTGGTCAGGCTCTGAGCCACACTCCACCTCTCTCCGGTATCTTTCTGGAAGGATCTAGAGACAGTGGGCCAGGATTTTGGAAAGCGGCCAGCAAGCTGAAGATTATAACTCTGGATGCTCCCGTTTCAGAAGACTGGCTACCGAGACAGCACACGGGTTCTGAGTACAAGGAGTTAGAAGCCCGTCCCATAATTCCTGACAGGGTCTCGGCTCTATCTGACATTCTCAAGGCTCACAGTCCTCAGGCTGAGTCTGGCCCATCCCTGGCTAATGACAGAGAAACCCATGTCCGTGAAAAATCCACCATTCGTGCATATTGGACTAGCCTTTCTTCCCAGTATTTGAACCAACCCAGATTCCTGGAGTCATCTGTGGATCCTGTGGATGAAAAGGAATTACACATCACCAATTTGTTCTCAGAGGCTTCCAAAATGGGAGAGAAGGACCACGTGAGCAATGAGAGTCAAAACCAGGAGGCACACCAAATCAAGGTGGATCATGCTGCCTTCTTTAAACAGTTTCTGACCCGCCCTGAAATCATAGAGTCCTCGGTAGACCCCACGGAGGAAGCAGGTGTGATGGTGTGCACCGGGGCCAAGACACCCGGGCTTTCTGAATCCACACCGGCTCTCATCGGAGAGGAGAGTAAACTGAGTGGTGGGAACATGGGCCAGAGACCGGAAGTCCAGCCTGCCATCTTGCAAGTCCCACGTCCTGATGAAGGTGGGGAAACCATTCCAAGAGGATGTGGAATAAGTCAGATGCAAGAAGGCAGTGAGAGAAGCTCAGGGGAGGCTGAACAAAGTAAAAACAACCAAGCAGAACCTGTTTTCTCCACTTCACCTCTTTCTAACTGCCTTGCCGTAATGACTCATGCATCTGTCGGCGTTGAGAGTCACAACTCCATAGGTCAAGTTCATGACGTCCCTGAGAATGATTTAGTTGAGCCCCAAAACCACCAATATGCATTTTCTGACTCAAAGCAAAGGGGAGCTGTTGAGAGTGAGTGTGGGAAACCTTCACCCCCTTCTAGTGGTCTCGCTCCGTTGCCCTTTGCTTCATCTCCCGAAGGAAACATCTCGAACTTTTCAGTAAGCCACGCAATCCAGGAACTTCCAAGAGAGGAGCCCCGCACTGGAGAAGCCAAGCCTGGGAGCGTATCCGGCTCCCCAGCAGTGACCTTGGCCTCCGTGTCAGGTGAACATGCCTCAGAGAAAGCTCCTAAGACACCACAGTACCCGCGTCAACAGGGCTCCAGCCTGGGCTGTGGGAGAAGAACCAGGGAGCAGAAGCTCGGTCACACGGCGGCCCAGACCCTCAGATTCCCAAAGGCCCCACCAGCCGTGACTGGGTCCGAGGAGGCCAAGAAGCAAGAAACCTCAGGGAGCGGACATTTAGCTGAGGGGGTAAAGAAGAAAATTTTGTCCAGGGTGGCCGCCCTGAGGCTGAGATTGGAAGAGAAGGAGAATGTCCCAAAGAGCCCCAGCTTTCTTAAAAAGATTCCTAGACTCGAAACCCCGGCAGCACGCCCGGAGGAGAAAAAAGACACAAAAAAGCCACCTTGCAAAAGAGAAGGGGAAGGTGAGGCACTGTTGCTTTCTCTCGTCAAAGTTTGGGTTTGTGAACCAGATGTCAAGTTCCTGTGTCCTTCTTAGTCCTCTGCCTTTAAGGTGACGGTCCGCGGGCTAGGCGTTGGTGCCGTGGCAGCGACCAAATGGCGTGGCGTATTCGCTTGTGGTTCTCAAACTCCACTGGCCTCGGAACCACCCGGAAGGCTTGTGGACATGCCGATTTCTAGGCTCCCCCCCCCTCCCAGAGTTTCTGATTCACCGTGTGGGTTCGAGAAAGTGCAAGTCTAACACGTTCCCAGGTGATCTGGAGAGAGAACCACCGAATAGGCTGCCCGTAGGTAGGTTTAACTCGAGGGAGCGTGATTAAGACGGCTTTCTGTTTCATTATCCTTTAAAAAATATTTTAAAAGATACACAGAAGCATTCATCAGCGTGGCTAATTAGTATAATTAAATAGACCCCACGCCAAGCCGGATTTACAGAAGTAAACATTTAGGTACAATTTGGGAGTCTCTTTCTTAATTGGTGATTTTCATTAACAGCAGCTTAATTGAATCCCGGGTTTTCTTCCAAATTTGCGCGTAACGTTTCTTTCCAGCTCGCCCTCCTCTGCATCGGAGTCTGAAGCGTCCTGGCATCCCTGTTCCAGGTTTCAGACCATGGGAGGCTCAGAGCCCTGGGAACTTCAGTCACTTTTGCTCTGCTGGGGGTGTCACCTTGACCCCAAACTCCATCCCTGAACCCAGATTTTAGCGTCTTGCACTTCAGAGCGCTTCTTTCCCTTCCCTCGGGGCAGGAGACGTTAGAAGAGAAGACCCTGCCGCGAGGTCAGGCCCCTGCGTGTGCCAGAGCCCGACGCTGGGGCGCCCTCCTGCCCCCAAGCGGGAGGCTTTTCTCCTCCTTCCTGAGCGTTCGGACCTCCGCACGGGTGCTCATTGTTCCCAGCCCGCATCCCGTGGGCCTCAGCTCCTCCTGCGGCCAGGACTCAACGCAGAACTACCTTCTGAAGAGTTCGGGGTGGGGTGGGGGGGGCAAGCAACCAGGTTTCTAGTATATAGGTTTTAAAACCTATTCAGGGGCACCTGGGTGGCTCAGTCGGTTAAGCCTCCAACTTCAGCTCAGGTCATGACTTTGCAGTTGTGAGTTGGAGCCCCGCGTCGGGCTCTGTGCTGACAGCTCAGAGCCTGGAGCCTGCTTCGGATTCTGTGTCCCGCTCTCTCTGCCCCTCCCCCACCCCACTTCACCCGCACTCTGTGGGGAGCACTCTCACACCAGAGACCCCTTGGGGAAAGAGTTAGC
Source organism: Paguma larvata (assembly GCA_030068075.1). Classification (NCBI taxonomy): domain Eukaryota; kingdom Metazoa; phylum Chordata; class Mammalia; order Carnivora; family Viverridae; genus Paguma; species Paguma larvata. The sequence goes on from CM057835.1 coordinate 16,493,436, forward strand.
TTGTGTGTGTGTGTGTGGTGGACGGAAGCAGGTGACTCAGAGGACTCAAAGAAATAAAACTGAGTAACCTTTCTTGGGGACATTCACAGCTTTGTATTCACCGGGGGGCTGTTCTATCCTTTCCCATCAAACACTTGGCCCGAACGTGCCCGGAAGAGGAACGGAGCCACACTGAAGGCTGACCGTCATCTCCCTTCCCCCCTCTCTCCTTTCTAAAGCCCCGAGGCCTCTGGCCCAAGCCAGCTTTATCTTTCCAAGACCCTCATTTTGCTCTGCTTCCCATTTTATGGCCTTCCCTCTGTCCCCCCAACTTTCTGTGTTCAGAACTTCTAATGGGCGGTGGACGGCGTTGGCAGCTTTAGGGACATCGGGGTATCCACAAAACCACCGGAGAAGACTGCCACCGCGTAGTCCTGGAAGGGTCCTTGAGGACTCAAGTTCCAGACGAGGAGGCAAGCCTGACCGGCACTCGGGAGGCGAGAGTTTGAGACTGTGGGCCTCAGGACCTCGCACGGCCAGCCGCGTAGGACCGAGTAATCTGAAATGGGTTTTGCCATCAGCAAGCTTGGTATATCTTCTCTCTCTCCCATAACATTGTTAGTGTCTTCAGTTACGCTCACGTTGAGGGGTTCATTCCCTGGGCAGCTCATTACTACTTCCTGGGAAGAAAATAAGCTTTTAAATGTGTTGGCATCAAAGAGAGAGGGGAGGCACACTTTAACCCATCGACTACTTCCCCGTAGCGGGATTTGAGGTAGCAGGGGAAACGAAGCCTCAGCGCTGAGGGCTTCTGGCTTGGCCGAGGATTACGTGATGTTTTGAGGTCCCACAGCTGTGGAGTTACGGAGCTTGGTCGGTAGAAGACCAACGCCTCTTTGCCAGTGACCCCTGCCAAGCCATCCTGCCCACCTGGCTGAGCCAGCCATCCTGGTCTTGTTCTAATGTCCGTGCTGCTGCCCAGTGGCTGCCCTGAATAATGACACATTTAGCTGGCCTGCTGGGCCCTGATCCCTGATTTTAAAAGGCGATATTCAAAGAGCTCAGCCTAACCTCCCCTCCCCTCTCCCCACACACACACACCAGGGAATTGTTTCCCGATTGCTCCTATTTCATTCCAGGAGATGCTTCTCTTTTGCTAATGAAATCGATCAGACATCGCTGCAATTCACTAGGGCATCTTCAGCAAAGAGAGCTGATCGAGGCGAAAGATATTCAGTAAATGACTTATCGTTGCTTTGCCTTTGACATCCGGGGGCTTAACCACAATCACTTGGATAATCTGGATTTTGTCCTGCTCCCTAAGCCCCGGCTCCGATTTTGACCTGGCTCATCTGGTGATCATTTAAATGCAGCTCTATTTAGCCCAGCGCTTATTGTAGGGCACCTACAACCCCCAGCCCTCTTCTTTAAAACAGAAAAAGTCTCACCCTCTATTTCACTTTGTGCATTATAGATCTCACTTTGGGAGTCTTTTTTAAAACTTTTTAAAATGTCTACTTATTTTTGAGAGAGAGAGACAGAGCATGAGTAGGGAAGGGACAGAGAGGGAGACACAGAATCTGAAGCAGGCTCAGGCTCTGAGCGGTTAGCACAGAGCCCGATGCGGGGCTCAAACTCACAAGCTGTGAGATCATGACCTGTGCTGAAGTCGGACGCCTAAGCGACTGACTGAGCCACCCGGGTGCCCCACTTTGGGAGTGTTAAGCAATGAAAAAGGAGATTTTCTATTAGATTGATTTGCTCGTTTTCTGAATGTTTAGGCGAGTCACATCTGCCCTCAGACACTTGGTTTCCTCATCCATTAATTGAGGGTGGTAACTATCCCCCTTCTTGGGATTGCTGAGACGGTTCAGTGTGACAAGATGGGAAAGACTTCTCGCCACTCCGAAGCTCTCTGCCACTATTGTCAGAACGCTGACCTGAAAATCTCTTTTCCAGCTCCGATATTACTAAAAAGGATCCAAGCCGAGATGTTCCCTGACCACTCTGGGAATGTAAAACTAAGCTGCCAGTTTGCAGAAATTCATGAAGATTCTACGATCTCGTGGACAAAGGATTCAAAGTCAATAGCCCAGGTGCAGAGAAGGTGCGATATTTGCCCGGTTACTTTTCATGGTTGTTGCTTATTTCACCACGTAGTTCTAGAAGGAAATAGAGATAGGAAGTAACCCTCCCTAAGTATCCAAGACCAGTAAGTAACGAAGACAGAGGTCTAGACAGGGAAAGCAGGGAAGTGTTCTTACCCAGGCTTGGCCACCCCTGAGTTTTGTGACCTCAAAAAGTCACAAAACGTGTCATGTTTTTAAAATCAGGGGAACAGGATGGGGCGCCTGGGTGGCTCGGTCGGTTGGGTTTCCGACTTCGGCTCGGATCATGATCTCATTGCTTGTGAGTTCGAGCCCCGCATCGAGCTCTGTGCTGGCAGCTAGGAGCCTGGGGCCTGCTTCAGATTCTGCCTCTGTCTCCCTGCCCCTCCCCCCTCTCTCAAATATAAAATAAAACATAAAAAAATTGTTTAAATCAGGGGAACATGCCAAATCATCTTCTAGCCTGAGATTCCCTGGTCCCAAGGTTATAGAGCTGTCTTCGGTTTGTGAATTTGGCTGTGTTTTCACTTTCATAAATTCCCATTCGCCTGACAAATTTCAAAGCTAGGAAGGTGAATCCAGAGGAAAAAACAATCCGTGAAGTAATAGAAAGTAGCAGGCAGGTATTGAAGGTGATAAGCAGCCGTTTCTGAGACGGGAAAAGCCGTGTATTTCTGGGGTGCTAGGAAAGAAGAGGAGGGGAGAGAGAGGAGAGTGAGAATCATGGCCGAGAACACCCGCGTGGAACGAACCTGGCCAGTGGCTCCCTGAAGCGCCTTGCTGGCAATAAATGCTTGTTCACGTGAACGGCGGACCTTGGGCTTGACCCAGCACACCTGAGGGGGTGTGGCTTCTTCCCAAACAGATCACCTGGTCCGGTGGGAACCAGTATCACTCAAGCAAGCCCCAGATGCTTCTTCCTGCTGAGGGACGTCCCCGTTCAGCCCCCTGAGTCACGGGAGGTGTCCGATCCTCTTAATCTCGTCATGAGTAGCCTGAAAAAGGAAGAAAAATCTAAGAGTTTTCTGTATAATTAAATATGTCTGCTTGGAACATATGTCCGGAAATTATGCCCCAAATGCCAGAGTTATGGCGGATTCAAGCTATAGTTTCTTTTCTATAACATCCCTCCAGAAACCCTAACTGGATTGTGACGGGTGGAATAATGCCTCGCAGACTAAAACGTTGCCGTGTCTCATGTATGGCTTAAGAAGAATTATAATGAGAATAAATGGCTTGACTTGAAAAAAACAAACAAGGCCACTCCCTAGAGCTTTATTAAAAGAAGCACTAATTATTCACTTAAAGAACTTTCTGTAGCTGTCAGCCAAGGATAATTAACCAGTAGGGTTTTTTTAAACTTGCTCTGAGCCCAGAATTGGCCCTTGAATCTTCTGGGTCCATTTTCCATTTGGGAGGTCTTTAGAAAGCCTAGCCACCCTGTAGGGAGCATATGACACTAGTAGGCGTGCCATTTACTAGTGACATGTGGCCAGACCTTTACATTCTTACCGACGTTGGCTTTATTTTGCCTTGGCAACGCTTACTTGGGCGTACCCATTCACCTTGTCTTTTTTCCTCCTCCTCCTCCTCCTCCTCCTCCTCCTCCTCCTCCTCGTCTTCCTCCTCCTCCTCCTCCTCCTCCTTCTCTTCGTCTTCCTCCTCCTCCTCCTCTTTGTCTTCCTCCTCCTCCTTCTCCTCGTCTTCCTTCTCCTCCTTCTCTTTCCTCACCACCCCCACCACTGGTTTTTCTGTTTACAGTGCCTGGAACTTAAAATGTTGGGTGGGTGGACAGAGTACCCTCTTCAAATCACCCTCAGCCCTGGGTCCTTACTTACAGCAAAGACCCCTTTTCTCTTGTCCCTTGCTGTGTCTGTGTTTAGATTTGGTTTAGAGTTTTCAGGTTTCCTTCAAGCACAGGGCACTTGGATCAGTAACGTACCTGAGGTGAATTCTGAGCAGAAATGTTCATGATGGCCCCCAGAATTCGCGTTTCCAGTTCTTTGCTCTACTAGTCCTAGCCAAAGCTCCCAAATGGTTTTGATCGCTCTGCCTGTTGGAGTGAGGATGTTAAACCAAAGTCACACCGATCATCTCCACAGAGAAATGAATTACGGAAACAGCTTATCGAGATCTTACTCTTTAGCCAGCCCACTGGCCCGAAACATTAGGGCAGGGAAACACCTGTTTCTTTCTCCGTAAGCGTGTTGGCAAAATGTACTTTCAGAACGATGAGGCGTTCAAATATTCACGTCCCCTATTGCAGTGCAGGCGACAACTCCGCTGTGTCCTTGGCCATCGTCCAAGCCGGTCTGAAGGACCAGGGCATCTATTGTTGCTGCGTCAAGAACAGTTATGGCAAAGCGACCGCTGAGTTTAACCTTACCGCTGAAGGTAAGCCTCAGCCTCTCCATTTCAGGTGAAAACCATGAGCCTCTCCCCTCCCCGACCCAGGTCAGCATGCCCACACTGAAGACACTCTGTTCTTTGTCTTCTTCTAGTTCTGAAACAACTTGAGAGTCACCAGGATATTAAAGGTAAGCTCACCCGAGGTGGATGTCCAAGGACATGGGCCACTCCGTAAGGCGTGAAATAGCTCCTGGAATCAATGGTTGAAGCAATAGTCCCATCGGCTCTCCTAACCGAGTAGGGGAGAGCGCAGGAATGGCTGGGAGATGAATGACAACTCAGCAGCCGTTTCGAGCTAGTGGCAAGGCCTGTGATAAACGCGTGAGGCTACGAACATGCGGAAGTGTCGTATTTATGAAAGACCAGACTGTGGCGTGCTGTTGTCGAGGACGCGTTGGTGGGGCTCTGGGGTCAGACTTCTTCCTCTAAGCCTCGGGCTTGTGTCCAGCCCCTCCGCAGGGGGTTTTCAGTCTCTGGCACTGACACCCCCTGTGTTGTTGCTTCAGTTTACTTTCCGGTTTGACTCACTGAGCCGGTTCCAAGGACAGCCAGGTGTCCCAGGAGAACTCCCTTCCCTTTGCGTCTTCGTGAAAACGGAAGATGGGTTTTGGTGCTTCCCTTTGGCATTTTGGCCCTGGTGTTTCAATGTCCTAGCAACTGCCCCTGAACAGTCACTTGCCACTGGACTGAGTACAGTTTGGGGAAAATTCCCTGCCCCCACACACGTGCCCATCCCCGCCCAGCGGCGTGCTGGAAGATGTTTAACAACCTGGCTGGCGGGTAGGGAGCCCCGATTTGTAGAGTTTGCTAGTTTCCGTGGTATAAATCTCTCCCCGCGGCCAATTTTCAAGTGCCAGGGTGACATCGAGACAGCCTGGAGCCAGGAAGAGGTGCCCACGACCGGGTCTCCGCAGCTGGAGCGAGCCGGCCGCAGCCCACCTCTGCGCGCCTGCCTCGCCCAGCCACTGTAACTCTTGGCACCTCAAAGGAGCTTTGGCCAGTTTTAGAAGAAATATAACTGCTAATTCAATTGATTTAGCGTCTTCAGGCAATTTCGTGTTCTGATTTTTAGACAGACAAAACACCTAAAATCTTTGTGAAAATGAGACAATAAAAGCCATTGTTGTAGGAATGCCCAGCGCATCAAAGGCAAGGAGCTGGGATCCTGACTTAGAAATAGTTTAACAACTAGGTATCACAATATTTGTCCAAAACTTCATAGGCAAACTCTTTGCAAATCTATTCAAACGCCACCTACCTGTCTTTAGTGTGGAGTAGCCTTGTATACTTTTAGGTCCTTTTACCACGTCAGCCCCCATCGCCCTAAAAGTCTAAATATGCAAAGGAATGTCCTTTCTCCTTACACATGAGAAAACACAATGACCTTCAGAAGAAGGGTTTCTCTGTCTCATCAGCTTCTCAGCCTTGTTTGACATTCACATCCAGATACTTGCTATGACCTCACCCATTTTAGGTCTGCACAAACTCATTTTTCTCGGTTAGGAATGAGACCCCAGTGGGGCTGAGGTGGCAGCCACCTGGAGGAAATAGAAATGTGCCATTGTTGCCCTGTGACTCCACCCAGACCCAATGACATCCATCGCCTCCTACTGTCAGACCCCGTGACTGGGGGTTCCAGTTTCAATGACCCCCCCCCCCGCCGGCTGGGGAGTCCAGTCCTCCCTCCGGGTCCCCCCGATCTTTCAGATGAAGAAGACTCAAGTAACTTCTTTATCGCCTTTCTTATTTGGAGGAGTCTTTCTCACTAAACATCTTATTAGTTGACATCTCCAGAGGAGGAACAAATAACACCTTACAGGCTGGTCTCTAATTAAAAACTAATAAAACCCAGCTCGTGGGAAAGCCCAAAAATGCACGATCATTCAAATAAGACACAAGTTAGCACAATTTAATGATCGCACACAGGGCTTTCAAAGGAAGGTCCTAAGATTTATGTTTTTTTCTTTCGTTGTTTTATCTTTATTAAGTAGACATTTCTGTTGGAAATTATAGACAAGATTGTTAGTTATACCCAATATAGTACTATAAAAAAATTCCCGTCCTATTTCTAGGCACATAGTTGGAAATAACTTTTGTATTAAGTTCGATGCATTTTTTAAGCACTCAGTGCACAAACCTTTGTTAATAATAATTGAGTTTTGGAATTTTGGAGATTTTGAAGGAAAACAGAATGGGGTAAATACTGCTCATATTTACTGGGCTCCAGTGTGTGTACCTAAAACACTTCCTGTATTCTGTAAGAGGTATTAGGGGCCAAATTGTTAAAATGAAATCAACCGCGTAACTAGACTTGAGAAGATTCGGGTTAGATAAAAAGCATCCCTTCTTCGAAGTGATCCACTTTTTAAATTTAACTTAAAAAAAAACAAACATTCTTCACTGTAAATTAATTTTTGTTTCTGGTTCTGTCACTAAGGATGAAATCTATGAGACAACAATCTCTTTAAAATTTGCCGGCAGGGTGGGGGGGGGGTGGGGGCAGGAGGCGCCTGGGCGGCTCGGTCGGTTAAGGATCCAACTTCGGGTCAGGTCATGATCTCACGGTTCGTGAGTTCAAGCCCCGCTTTGGGCTCTGAGCCTGGAGCCTGCTTCGGATTCTGTGTCTCCCTCTCTCTGCCCCTTCCCTGCTCATGCTCTTTCTCTCTCTCTCTCCCTCTCAAATATAAATATTGAAAAAAATTTTTTTTCATTTTTCTGGGACAGTGTCCCCGTTGCCTGCCTGTTCCCCTGCTTCTTCAACACGGCTCTCTCTAGAAACCCGGGACAGGTTACTTGGCCGGAGGCTCCTGCCGGCCATTGTGAAATCCTGGGGGATCTTCCCGCACACTCTCTTCCCACAAGCTCCTTCAGCACTTTTTCTTTCCTCTTTTTCTTTTAGAGGGGGGAGAGAGAGAGAGAGAGAGAGAGAGAGAGAGAGAGAGAGAAAGAGTCCTAAGCAGGCTCCACGCTCAGCGCAGAGCCCAACATGGAACTCGATCCCATGACCCTGGGATCAGGACCTGAGCTGAAATCGAGAGTCTGGCACTCAACCCACTGAGCCACCCAGGCGCCCCCAGCACCCTTCCTATTCGAGTCCCCCCCCCCCTTTCTTTCTTTCCGCCAATAACCAGGCCTGTTTGTTCATCAGTTCTCTTGAAGAATAATTTGAATCTCTGTATACCTTCGGTAGCTCGCTTCAGTCACAGGCTGCTCTTAAAACACATGACCTGAGAAGATTTTTAAAAGCAGAGAAAAATGTTTCTCTAGCAGCCTAAATGGAAATGTGAAGTGAGATTTCCACACGACCCATGGTTTCTTTCTTCTTTTAAACGTTCAGAAAGGTGTCAGTTTGCGTCGACTTCGAGGATTGAAGGGCGTTAAGAAATTTAAACAAACCGATTTCATTGAAAGCTAGCTTCTCTTCTCTCGGCCCATCGGAAGGCTGACCTGTTCATCTCCGGGCTGGAAGGGAACCTTCTGATTGCCTCTGGGGTCACCCGAAACGTGGAGAATCGGCTATGAAAAACCTGGTGCTAGAAAAAAATAATTCTACTTTTCTTTTTACAAATGAATCCAAAATCTCAGAGGAGTTTCTTTTTAACTGTTTTGTTACTGCCTACCTACTTCTTATGTCTACCACAGACATTCTCGACATGGGGAAGTAGTCTTGCCCCCGAGAAGACAAAACTTGGTTCTTCAGTAGGCAAGAAAACTTGATTGTGTGTGAAGCACGGAGATACACACAGTACATAAATGGATATAAAGTACCTCCGTGGGATTACAATTTCTGCTGGGGGGGATCAATTAAAAAAAAAAGTCTGAAAAGACTCCTTAAGGGGGGCAGTCATGAGAAAAAGGGTCAAGAAACACTGATCTATGACATCTTATCATCGGTTCCCCCTCCCTCCTCCACACTTCAACTTGCCTTTAGTTACCTTTCCTGGTTCTGTCTGTATTTTCCAGATCTGTCTAAACTTCTTTTCCTGGTCTCCCTAGTTTTGCCCTCCCCCGTTTCCCCCCTCTCCTCTGATTCACTGGAGCCTCCCATTGCTCTTCCCACAGCCCCCTGGAAGACTCATCCCGCCTCCCCCCCGCCCCCGCCCCCACCCCGTCCAACCGTCTCATCGTTGAGCTATGCCTCTCCCTGTTGGGAGTTCCACGTGGTCTCCCCTCCAGGTTCTCCAGGCCAGCCTTGTCCTTGTCCCTGTGAGGGAACATCCATGAGCCGAGGAGCCAGGATGGGGGCGAGTGGTATATTCTGTCCAACTAAAGGTGAGGTGTGCTTTAGGATGTGAAGAGATCGAATTCAGCCAACTCATCTTCAGAGAAGACTTCCTCAGTGACAGCTACTTTGGGGACCACCTGCGAGGGCAGATCGCCACAGAGGAGCTGCACTTTGGGGAAGGGGTCCACCGGAAAGCCTTCCGCAGCAAGGTGATGCAGGGCCTCATGCCGGTCTTCCAGCCCGGCCACGCCTGTGTGCTCAAGGTGCACAACGCTGTTGCCTACGGGACCAGAAACAACGACGAGCTCATCCAGAGGAACTACAGACTCGCTGCCCAGGTGGGGCCCCCTGCCCTCCAGAGTCACGTGAGGTGGGGGGGTAAGGGGGTGCCCTCGAGAGCCTGAGAGAAAGTCATACTCCGAACTGTTGGGAGTGTCTCCACGAGGGTGTTTCTCTTCCTCTGGGGTGTGGCTGGAAGGGGGCCACTGGATTAAGCCCGGTCTAAGTTCTTGGGGTAATTTCTTGCCCTCGTGCCAGCCAGACGGGACTCTAGCCTGTGTCTGGAGGCCCCTCGCCGGTTCTGACCTGGGCTGGGATCTTTTCTGTTTCTGGGAAGCCCCAGGAGGTCCCTGAAGGCTTAAGTCTGCTTGGACACAGGATGATCTGGAAGGTGGGGGTTCCAGGCTACGGAGATGCATCCCCAAGGGCATAGTTTCTGGATTCTCATTTTAGTTTATTGAAGGGGGTGGGCTATATTCAGAAGGGGCAGCGTTTGTCCTGTTTCTTGCCTTCTTGAGTTGGGGGTCAATGTTAGCCTATGAACTATGAAGGGAGATTGATCCGAGGCTCCAGCTAAGCGCCCTATGTGACTGAGTCACAGAACCTTGAGACAAGAAGAGCACATGGGCCCCCCTCCCTGCCTCCCACTCTGGTCCGTGTTTTTCACTCTTGACACAGGACCGGCCAAGCTTTCAGGAGAGCTGGGTCCAGCTCTTTCACAAACTAGGCACTCTTATAAAATTATCACCTATAAAACGAATAGGTTATACTTCAGTGAATCTCTTGGGTGCTGTCAAGCACTAGCCACCCATGATTGTCCCAGATGTGGTGATGTCCAGTGGGACTTGGGGCTCATGAAGTCATCCCCTCTTTTGAGTAGAGAATTTTGCCAATTATATTCCTTCCTCTTCCAAGTCAACCCTTCTTTTTTCTTTTCTTTCACTACGTGTTCTTTCCATCTCAAGTGCCATCTGGTCCGGTCAGGGAAGGCTCCCAGCATCCACCCTCCCTCTTGGAGAGGCCCTACTCCAAGAAAGTAGAAACCAGAATCCAGTTTGCTTTTCCTAAGCCAACCGTGTGGTTGGGGCGCTCACTGCCCACAACTCTAATTACGCCTTTGAAGAAGAGCTTCAGATGGGAGAGCTTAGTAGACCCCCAGCCATACCTGGCATCCTGCCATGGGGCCAGTCCCCTCAGCCCAGGGTGAATTTCAGCCATGCGTGTTCTAGAAATTTTATAGTTCAGGACACCTGGCCCCAGAGACCACGTGAGCTTTACCTGGATAGTTCCTTCAGGTCTCAGAGTTCTCTGCAAGGGGACAACTTGAGTTTGTAATAATTGTCGCTTCTGTGCCCCCAACCAGGGGATGGGTTTGGGAATCCATTGGCTTGACCCCTATCGGGAAACCTTATTAGCTTTACTGGCAACTCGGAATTTCTTCTAATCACTTGTCTTTCCATGTGTTTGGGTGATATAGGAATGCTATGTGCAAAATACTGCCAGACACTATGCCAAGATCTATGCCGCCGAAGCTCAGCCTCTGGAAGGCTTTGGAGAAGTGCCAGAGTGAGTGTGCTTACCGTCTCTTGTATTACCACCCTGGTTTGCTGCGGACTTGGAGGCTCTGGAGGGATGAGAGGGTGAGAAGGACCAGCGGGACAAGAATTTCACCTGGTCTTTCTATCTGGAAGCCATGAGGACACACTGGGCTGCTATCTGAGTCCTCTCTAGGTTGCCAGAGGCTTACAGAGAAACACTTGATAAATATTCTTTAAGTCAATGTATATATGTATGTATGTATGTATGGATGGATGGATGGATGGATGGTTGGATGGATGATTGGATAGATAGATGGATGGAAGGCTGGGTGGATGGATGGATGGATGGATGGATAGATGGATGGAAGGATGGGTGAATGGATGGATAGATGAATTTGATAAATGTATCGTATTAAATAGAAAAGAATTCAATAGAAACAGAAAATGAATTTGATAAATGTATCATGTTAAATAGAAAAGAAAGACTATCTTCTTCATGGGACACAAGAATATCACAAAACAGTTACCCTATGATGAAAATAAAATACGGCACCGTGTCTGCGAAGAGTGAATTGGGAATCAGGAGTGTAGGAACATAGTACCCATTTCCTGGCACCCTACAGAGATAAATTATACTTATTACTTTTATCCACTCATGGGCTAAATATTTACTGACTCATGCAGATTTCTGGGTGTCTGGAGCTTGTGGTTACTAGTGTGTTTATCTGGCTGAGATCATATGTGCGTGTTTAAGCGGGAAGAGAAAGAGCTATGCCAGGCCACACTGGAAATTTCAGACAGAACAGTCATTTATGTATCAGTAAAAACTGGGAGAGGAAAGGAGGAGGAAATCGTTGCTTACACTGACCCTGTGAACTCACGATGGGGAAACACTCTCTCCGAGATGGTGTGTGGGGCACACCATATATAAAGTCTAATGCTTTCTGCTCTTTGCTGAGGGATGCTTCGCATACTTACTTAGTACACAAACATTTCTCAGCAACTTCAAGAAAAATTCACAAAGCACAAAGAAAACATACAATTGCTTTTCTGTTAAACCCACTCAGACAGCAATCTGGAACTTGTGCATTCTCTGTCTTCTCTGGGCCCCTTTATATAGTCTCTAACCCTAGAATTCTTCTCAAGGAGGAAGAGGGCCAGCCAAGTAGGCTGTCCGCAATGCACAGAGCCCTCTGGTTTTGCGTGGCTTACCCCGCAGCTTAGGGGCTTTCGAAAGCAAACAGCACGAAATGATGACTAACAAAGGCTGGTGTCGGGATTGGAAAGGGCCTGTACATGTGAGGGACACAGGGGCTAATTAGCATCATCAGCAACCCAGATCTGCCACTGGCCGGAAGATAGATTAGGACATTTTGATGTGTCAGCCCCTTGCCCGTCCATACAGTAGAAGGATTCGTGAGTGCATGAAGAATGACAACATGTGGAAGGATAGGGGTCCTCACACAGGCATCTGCTTCCGGTTCCACGTTCACTCAATCAAAGCCAGAGGATTCGACGCCAGGAAACACACATGCGCGCGCACACACGCGGCCTTCTTAAAGGCCTCTACGCTTGAAACCATGTTAGAAAAGATGGACGCAGGTAGATTTTAGAAGGGACGGCACAGTGAGTGTGATTGTGTATGTGTCGAGCTGGGGAGGATTCAGAGCAGCCTCAAGATGCTTCGGGGTGCAGGGACCACCAAGGCAAGTGGTGGTGCAAGTGGGGGACAGAACAACTGTGGGGGCGTCAGGGTGAGCCCCCAGAAGATGAGGGCTGTGAAAGAGGAGCTCCAGAGGCTGGATGTGGTGAGACCAGTTGGATAGGTGTTGCGACAGCCCAGGAAGGGGCAGTGGTGGTAGAACTTGACCGCTGGCCATGGGGAGTTTGAGAGGAGAGAATGGGCTCTTGAGCTATTCAGTAAGTAGGTGCAATGAACAAAACTTGATATAGGGAATAAGAAGAGAGACGAGGTTGACTATAAACCCAAGGTTTTTAGTTTAGAAAACGAAAAGCCATAAGAATGAGTGACCTTAGGAAGCAGGATTTTTTTAAATGAAAGGTAACGAGTCAAAGAGTACATTGGCACTGGGGCCGTGGATAGAAATGGAGTCCAGGGGCGCCTGGGCGGCTCAGCTGGTTCAAGCGTCCAGCTTCAGCTCAGGTCATGATCTCACAGCTTGTGAGTTCGAGCCCCGCATCAGGTTCTGTACTAATAACTCAGAGCCTGGAGCCTGCCTCTGATTCTGTATCTCTGTCTCCCTCTCTCTCTCTGCCCCTCCCCGGCTCATGTGCTGTCTCTCCTGTCTCAAAAATAAATAGACATTAAAAATTAAAAAAGAAAGAAAAAGAAATGGAGTCCACTCTTTCAAGTGGCGACAGAAGTGAAGGAAGCAAGGGAAGGGGAATGAAATGTGAGGGCGAAGACCCATCAATGGAAGGCGATGACGGTAATGGTAGTTTTTAAGATGAGGAGGTGTGACCACGGGGCAGAGAGAGGAAATGAAGAGCTAAGGTGATAGTAACCAATGGAAGACAAAACTGGAGACCTGGCACTGGCAGGTGTTCTCTGTAAAGGGCCAAATCATAACTAGTTTAGACTTTGTGGGCCAGTAGGCAAAATAGAAGCCATTTTGTCGATACTTGCATAACAAGAAAGAAAACCAATATCTACAAATCTTTGTTGATAAGTTTCAAATTATAATGATAGCCGAATACAATTTTTTAGTATGTAAGTTTACTAATGAGAAGAATGGAACTCTTTTTTTAAATTTTCTTTTTAATGTTTATTTTTTTTGAGAGAGAGACAGAGCACAAATGGGGGAAGGGTTGAGAGAGAAGAGACAGAATCCGAAGCAGGCTCCTGGCTCTGAGCTGTCGGCACATGTGAGATCATGACCTGAGCCGAAGTCAAAAGCTTAACCGACTGAGCCACCCACGTACCCCTGGAATTCTTTTTTTAGGTAACATTTTGCTAACTTAAAAAAATTTTTTTAATGTTTATTTGAGAGAGAGAAAGAGAGTAGGGGAGCGGCAGAGAGAGAGGGAGACACAGAATCATCTGAAGCAGGCTCCAGGCTCTGAGCTGTCAGCACAGAGCCCGATATGGGGCTCAAACCCATGAACCGCGAGATCGTGACCTGAGCCAAAGTCAGACGCTCAACCAACGGAGCCACCCAGGTGCCCCATTTTGCTAACTTTTTAAAGTAACTTTGCTTACACTTGGGGTTCAGAGTTAGTGTTCCCCTCTGATCCAATCAATTGCAAATATTCATGTGCGACACCCATCTTGGCCTGTGGGCTGTAAACAGGCATGGACCGGATTTGGCCCCCAGGCAATGGTTTACAGACCCCGTGGTGCACATAGCCTCGCGCAGTGAGTAGCAGCCGAGGCGGATTCAGGCGCATCCTTCCACAAGCTCCGATACCATGCACTCCTTGCTCAGTGATGAATGGGAATGGCCAGCTGTGACTTGACCTCTGCTCAGCGCAGAGTAGCTGTGTTTGGGGGGGGGGGGTGGTGGGGAGGTGGCAGGGGCCGGAAGTGCATCCCTGGGATGGAACTCAGGGAGAAGTGTCAGGGAAGCTTCAGTTCAGGCAGGGTGGGGTGAAGAGGGGACGAGGGGGCAGGACTCGGATTGGCCTGTGTGCCTGTGTGAGTGAGCAGGAGGGACAGGAAGTCAGGGAGTACCAACATGTGGGAGACTCCTCCCTTCGCCTCCTACCAGCTTATCTCTACTGGGTCTTTACAACTCATGTGCTTACCATGCCTGTCTTCCTTAGTTAAGCATTAGGAACGGGATAATTCTCCATTGCGCGCCCTTCCCAGCGGTTGTCCCTGCAAAGCAGGGACTGCGTCTCTTTCATGTTCGCTCTCCTGGTGAGTTTTTTAAGGTTCTGGCACAAGCTGTTCAGTAGTAGACGTTTCTCGAACGAAAAGAAAGGGAGGGTAAGTCGCCAATCACCGCGGTAGGAGCGTGGGGGCACAGGAGTAGTTCCGTGTTAGATTTGAGATACCTACTAGATGTCGACTGGAGACAGACAGGAGGAGGTGGAAATGTGAGTCGGGACTCAGGGGAGAGAGGTCCGGATGGAGATTTCAGTGTGGGAATTGTCGACATACAGATCGCATTTGAAGCAAGGAGGTCGCTGGCCAGGGTGGGCAGAGAGAGGAGAGCTATCCCGGGGCGGGCCAGAGGCTGGGGAGAAACGAGGAGCCAGCGAAGGAGACAGGGAAACGGTCCGCAGCGACGCAGGAAGAAAGCCACGAGGAAGGGAGTTTCTGGAAGCGGTGGGAAGGGACTTTGAGAGATCAGCTGTGTCCAGTGCCGCCGAGAGCAAGCAAGACAAGGGCAGGGAAGAGACCCTTAGACTCCGCAACATGGTGCTGCCGGTGCCCTTGACCGAAGCTTCCTTAGCGCGAAAGCGCCTTTGAGTGGGTTCAGGAGAGCAAGGGATGGAGGCGTAGCAGACGGTAAGTGTGCAACTGATCTGGGTTTGGATGTAAACCGTGAGTCAGTCGTCGAGTGGGTTATGAGCAGAACCAGGACAGCCGCGGAAGAGGTGGTTCCGGTGGGAGCGAGGGGGCGGAGCCGCGCGGCCCTTAAAAGCTCCCTTCCTGCTGTTGCAGTCTTCGTGGTAAAACAGGAAGCGAGGTCTTCAGCTGAAGCTGAGGTCGGGGAGGAGGTGCGGGCAGTTCGAGGAGAGAAGAGCAGGTGTGAAGGAGTCATGGGGGGGGGGGCGGTGACAGTGAACGGACTGTGCCGCCTGCTGTATGCAGGATCTGATCACTTGTCCGCTGGAGCTGCCCCCGCGACTGTGCAGCCTCCTCACCGCCCTCCCTGCTCCTGTCCTTGCTCCCGCACAGTCCCGTCTGCACAGAGTGGCAGAGACACTGGCAGTCCTTTGTCCAAAACCCTCCAGCAGCTCCTCATCCAAAACAGTCTAAAGGGCAGAGGTTTTCAAATGGCCTTCCAGACCCCACAAGGTCTGGCTGCCTATTCCCTCCCTGTCCTGACTCATCTACTACCACCGACCCTTTGCCGACTCTACCTCAGCCACACACTGGCCCCTTGCTGTTCTTGGAACACACCCAGAATGCTCCTGCCCCAGCGCCTTTTCCCTGTATTGTTCCTTCTACTTAGAATGCTCTTCCCCTAGATACCCTCGTGGCTCCCTAGCTCCCTTCCTACCGGGCTCTGCTCAAATGTTCTTTCTTAGCAAGGCCTTCGCTGACCTCCCTCGCTCAGATAGCAGCCCCTCGCTGACGCCTGCGCTGCCTAGTGCTTTTCCGCTGCTTTGTTTTTTCTGAGCTCTACGTTTACTTGTTTGCTGTCCGTGCCCTTCATTTAAATGTAAGCTCTTTGCGAGCAGAGCCTCCGTGCTCTTCTCCGGTTTCTGGAACAGCATCTGGGAGACCCGCGGGCCCAGACACCGCTGAATAAGTACCTGCTGCCTGAACGCAAGGGAGGGAGGAAAGAAAAGAATATGATGGACGGACACACGGATGGGGGGGGTCACTGAGACACGACTGTCATGAAAACATTCATGAGTATGTGGGCCCTTGAGCTCCGCCCCCAAGGAGGAGTTTCTGACCAGTTCTAGGAACAAATGAAAACCAGAAATCTATCTTTTCGCCTCGTGAGCAACCCCTGTGGTGAGGCGTGGCCTACGTCCACGGGGACCCGGGGATTCGCCCTGCGGCTCCCGGCTGCTCCGAGTGAAGACGGGACGCCCCCTCCCCCCCCCCCCGCGTCTTTAGTCCTGCCGAGAGCGTGACGCGTGCCCGTGCCGTCTCCCCTTCCAGGATCATCCCCGTTTTTCTCATCCGCCGGCCGGAGAGCAACATCCCCTACGCCACGGTGGAGGAGGAGCTGATTGGGGAGTTTGTGAAGTACTCCATCCGCGACGGGAAGGAGATCAACTTCCTGAGACGAGACTCGGAGGCTGGTCAGAAGTGTTGCACCTTCCAGCACTGGGTGTACCAGAAAACGAGCGGCTGCCTCCTGGTCACGGACATGCAGGGTGAGGAAGGCGGCCTGCCCGGGGCTCCGGGGGAGCTGTGGGCCCCGGGGTGTCCTGGGGGTGCGGACGGGAAGTGGGGGGGTCTGCTGGATGCCTTTAAGCGTCTTTACCAGCAGGGGGTGTTACTAATGTCTCGTCAGAAACAAGGTCTGAGAGGGGCGCCTGGGTGCCTCAGCTGGTTCAGGTCCGACTTCGGCTCAGGTCGTGATCTCATGGTCTGTGAGTTCGAGCCCCGCGTCGGGCTCTATGCTGACGGCTCAGAGCCTGGAGCCTGCTTCGGATTCTGTGTCTCCTTCTCTCTCTGCCCTATCCCCATTCACGCTCTGTCTCTCAAAAATATATAAATGTTAAAAAAAAAAAACAACAAAAAACAAGGCCTGACAGGGGAGTCTGAAATGACCAGCCGAATGCAGTAATAAAGTACATTTTAGTCCATGCCAACAATGCTTTCCTGGTACCACAGGGCGCTGAAGATTGGCTTTGCTGTTATGTCCCCAACGGGTGCAATTCAGAAGTGTATATGAAAATCTGGCTGTTCGGAAAGATACATGAAGATGTCCTAATTCATTCCTTTTTAATAATTTTTTAGATTTTTATTTATTTTGAGACAGAGGGCAAGCAGGGAAGGGGCAGAGAGGAAGAGAGACAGAATCCCAAGCAGGGTCCACACTGGCAGCGCAGAGCCCCATGTGGGGCTCGAACTCATGACCTGCGAGGTCACGCCCTGATCGGAAGTGAGGAGTTGGACGCGTAACCGACTGAGCCGCCCAGGTGCCCAATAATCCCTTCGTAGTAGATGAAAGGTCCTTCACAGTTGCTTTAGATTTCAAGCTCCTTCAGCTAATTTACAGAATTTTCAACTTATATACAAATTGATGGGAGTGCCTTTGTCACATGAAGTGGGGGTCATAATTACCCACAGAGACAGCCCTGAGCCAGGTCGCAGTTTGGGGGCCCCCCCAGAGGGGTGCCCTATTTTTAGAGGTTACCTCTCAGGCGTCGGGCAAGGATTGGACCTTTATTTGGGTAAGGTTAATCCTTCACCGCGCACGAACATTCAGACACCAAGGTTTGGGAAGCGATCCCAGGGAACCCCGGAGAGAGAGCAGGGATGCTACAGACAGTGGGGAGGCAGCCGAGAGGGTACCTTCGAGTCCAGCCGGTTCCGGCCGTGGGGTACCGAAGCTCCCGCCCGCCCCGCCGGGGAGCCGCCGGGAGCCTGCGCGCAGCACGCTTCTCGGAATTCCCGCGCGAGGAGGGAGGGAGCGGGAGGCGGGGAGGGTGTTTGCACCCCCCCTGCCTGCGGCCGCCAGCGAGAGGCGGGGCCGGGTGGGGGGTGGTCCCGCCTCCGCACTTGCCGCCTGCGCCTGCGCGTGGGCCAGCCCGGCTGAGCAGCGCAGGCTCCGCGATCAGAGGGAGTTCTCGGGCCAAGAGATGCCGGTGGCGCACGGAGGCGGGGCCGGCGTGCGCGGAAACGGTTAGGGCGAGGGCAGCGGGTGGAGCGCGCCGGCTTCTACCACAGGGGGTTTCCTTTTCTTCTTCCTTTCTAAATCATAATGCTGTGCAGAAAACTCTGAACCGTAATTGCACGCCCGCCGTAGGTCAGACGTGATCACCCACGAGGATCTCAAGCTCTATCCAGAGCACGGGGCCGAAGAGCGAGTCCGCCTCTGGGTCCTGTTCCCACCGCTCCCTGGCTCTCAACCTGGGGCAGGTTACTTACCCCTCTGTGCCTCGGGGCTTTCCACGTGGGGTTGTTGTGACCGTTAAATAGAAGAGTAAACATTGGGCACGGCGCTGCCGCGTTATCAGTGTTCCCCGTTTGTTTTTTTTTTTAAACTTTTTATTTTCTAAGCCAGAGACACAAGAAGTTGCAGAAATGTTCAGAGAGTTCCCCGGGTACCCTTCACCCAGTGTCACCTGCTGTTACAGTTTTACATGATTCTTGTTCATGACTCACCCTGGCACAATATAGTTAACTAGACCATGTGCCTTGCCTGGATCTCAGCAGTTTTTGTATGTACTCAGTTTTACCGCTGATTTGTGTCTCCTCTTCGTAATGACCCTGCAGGGAACATCATGATTCCATTTTGCAGAGAGAAAACAGAGGCTCAGAGACAGTGCTTTAGTTGCCTGCTGTCACTCAGCCAATGAGCGGAGGGGTCCACGGCTCTACCCCTGTGATTTCTGACTCCAAAACCCAAGCTGTTTCCACTAAACCACAAATTTACCAATTTGCGAGAGATTTCCAAGGGTCTCCTGCTGTTAAAGATGCCAGCTGCCAGGAACTTCTTAAAGGCCGGCTGGGAAATGCAAAGTGACCATCTCGCAGGTGGGGCCAATCTGCATATTGAAGGCAGTCATAGCTGCTCCCTTTCTGAAGAGACTTCACTGCCGCACCGCACGCACGTGCGCACGCGGTCTTAACACACAGCTCTCTATTCTCCTTAGACACGGGCTGTGCAATCCATGACGGCCCCTCCATCTGTTCTCCACCAGAGTTCATTTCGCCATAAATAGAGTTCTTCTACCGAAAAGCAACACCCTGGAGCTTCAGGCACAGCTAGTTTCGCTTCCAGGCACTTGTAAACAAGCGTAGTGAAATGTTACGTCTCTCTGTGAGTGACATGTGCGGTTTCAAGGGCTGGCACAGTGTATCATAACAACGCTTATTTACTCTCTGCTTCTGGGGAAAGTGTCCTTGCTGTCGCCATCGTTGCGCACAAGATAGCACATCCCTTTTCTAAATAACCTGTGCATTTTACTGAGACACTGGAATTAGGACGGAAAAAAAAAAAAAAACCCAAACACACCCAAACTCAGCTGTTCCCTTCTTGGTCTCTTAAAGGCTACCCCCTGCCTGGCTGCGCTCGCTTGTTGCCAGGTTCGTGGTGGGTCCCGTAAGCTTGGGAGCGAACGTCCCGCCTGTGATTTGGTCCTGGGATCGGCACCCTGCTGGGACCAACCACTAAGGTTCCTAGGAAGCTGTCACCGGACAGACCCAAGAACTCAAGTTCTGGAGAACAAATTCCTGATGCCACGTACTTCCTGCCTTCCACCGGAAACAACCCGCAGATGCCTGTTACCCCCAACTCCACTGAACAGCTGCACACTAGACTTCCAATGATTTCCCTGTAGACACACTGGTGGAATTGCTGGCAAAGTATTAAACCGGTAGAGAGAGGTTTCCTTTTCAAAATTATGTTCTATTTTTCTAAACTGTAAGTGACAGCTGGTCATTGTGAGAGGCAGGAAGAGCGATGCCCAAGTTCAAGGACCTTTTTGCCAAATGACTTCAAAAAAATTTTTTTATATTTTTATTTATTTTTGAGAGCAGGAGAGAAAAAGCATGAGTGGGGGAGGGTCAGAGAGAGAGAGAGAGAGGGAGACATAGAATCCAAAGCAGGCTCTAGGCTCTGAGCTGTCAGCACAGCGCCCGACATGGGGCTCGAACTCACAGACTGTGAGATCATGACCTGAGCCGTAGTCAGACGCTTAACCGACTGAGCCACCCAGGCGCCTCCAAATGCCTTTTAAAATGGGCCCTCCGTGCGGCCCCGAGCTGTGAGTTTGAAACACAGCTTTCTGCAAAAACAAAATGTCTGAGCAGGGTTTTTACGATTTGGTGTCTTTATTTACTTATTATTATTATTATTATTATTATTTTAAAAGCACAGCATCTGTAATAAAGACTATGGGAAGCATATCCGTGTATGTTCTGGTTGGTAGCGGCTTTGAAAGGATGAGACGAATTGGTGGCCAGCTGTGAAAGAGCCTTTTAAGTCGCTCGCGGGCTCCGCCAGAGTGCCGGGTGGGATTTAGCTCGCGGGTCCGCCGCACGAAACCTCATTGCTTCTGTCCGACGAACCTGCCTGCATAGCAGCACGGCCTGTATTTTTGCCACGCTCCCGGCGCGGCTGCTGCATCGGAGCTTTAACCCGTTAGGGTTCCCTCCCGGGGCCTCAGAAAACAGCGCTTCTAGGCGTCCACAGCCCGGAGCTGGGTTACTGTCATATCTAACCTCAGGGTTGGCTTCGGAGGAGATGCTGGTGTCTTTGGCCCCGGCCCCAGCTGCTTCCTGTGCGGCCAGGCCTCTCAGGGAGCAGGGCATCTGCGGGCCATGGGGAATTCGGCAATCACAGGCCTGGAGAGGATAAGAGTTAGGGGCACGAGAGGAGGACGCAAGCCAGACGGGCTGGTCGGTAGCACCGTGGCCCCCGGGCCCTGCCGCTGAAGGCCCGTCACTAGGCTGCCTGAGTGAGCGGGAGGCGGAGGTCTGCCGAGTCGGACCAAGTGCCCGTAGCCATCAGCCTGGAGAGACAGGAGCTGAATCGGTCCCCGGTCTGGCAGGGAGAGTCGGGAAAGGCCAGAGGCCATCCACACTCCGGGCCCCAGAAAGGGGCGTCCTGCTCCGGCTCCGGAAGAGGTTAAGGATGTAGAGTAGACGGGCAGCAGGCTGAGAGGGCGGCTCTCCCCCACCACCCCAGCCGATGGCCGCCCTTGCCCGCCTGCAGGACGGTCGGCTTTTCCATTTTCTTTGTATCCCTCATTCCTTAGCCCCTGTGACAACTGCTCCTGCTGGACACGGAAGCAAAGAGACTTCTGTGTGCTTGGGATTCCATCAGGGATGGTATGGCTCTTTGCTGAACCAGAGCGGGATGCTCAGGTAGCCGTTGCGGTTGTTTTGGCTCTGGTAGCCAGCCCCCCGCAGTGGTTGAATGGATAGAGGTGAGGATACGTGTCAAAGGGTTGGACGATGGGTGACACGGGTCAGCATCTCCAGACCAGCGGTTAAAAGTCCAGCTCGGGACTCTAGGTTCCCTGGGCCTAACCCAGACAACCTTCCGCCCTCAACTGGGAGACCACCTTTATGGAGGTGGGGAATCGCGTATCTGGAGTTGGGCTTTGAACTGAACAAATGGCACCTTGAACTTTCTCACTGCCGACCTCCCCCACCCCGGCCAATGCCCAGGCCGCCTGCCCTTGTGCTTGGGCTTTTGCTTTCAGTGAAGAAGTGGACGGGGCGGCAGGCAGATCTAAGTATTTCCAGGGAGACAGCTCCTGGGACTGGCGACAAGCCTGAGTCACTCAGAGCGCCACCGACCTCCCTCCTCCAGCAGAGGGCGCTAGCCAGGCGGACAGAGGACGTCGCTCCCCCAGCTACAAAGGGCTCAGGCAGTCTGGGGCGGTAGAGCCCACCATTGGTTCCCGTGAGACCCAACTCCCCTAAACTGCCATCAGAGGCCTGCCGTTACCGTTCTCACCCCACAAAAAGCCAGAGGTATGCCCGAAAGGCTGTCAGCGTCGACAGAAAGTGGCCTCTGCTGATGGAGACAAGGAGGAAAGTGTGTCATATAGGCAAGAACTTGACAGCGAGGCCGTCACCGTGACCGGTCCTTTCCAAGGAGCCCCGTGTAACACAAATCCCGTCTCTGCGCTCTCTTCCTCCAGGTGTGGGCATGAAGTTAACTGACGTTGGCATAGCAACACTGGCTAAAGGGTGAGTAGAAAAAAACCAAGCACGTATCCTTCCACCCCGGGCCTCCAAACACCTGCCGGGCATGCACCCCGGGAAGCCGATGTGGGCAAGTAGATTTCTTGTCCTAACTGTGGATGACGAATGTTCTTGGGATGAATTCAATTCACTTCTGTCACTCACATAAAATATTTATGGACTCTGTTCTCGCAGGGGAACACATCTGTTTCCTAACTTTGAAACAAACAAGAACTCTGGAAATGCCCTTCAAGATTAATTACTAACAGGACCGCCATGGGGGGAACATGCCAGCGTTATTGGGACTTCTTTCAATTATGAATATTCCCTCTTTCTACCTTTGGTATCTTCACTATTAGTAGCTTCTTACAATTTTTTTTTTTTTTTTTTTTTTGCCGTTGAGTGCAGTAAATTCAACTTGCATATTTTTAATGCATTCTTGTCCCCTCCTATCCCCAAAAGTCCTTCGGGCAGCTCCCACACTTTCCTGGTGGTGGTTTCCGGAGCGCATGGCTGGGGGAGGGGGACTGTGATGGGTTAGTTTGGTGGTTGCGATGGCTTTGTTTTCCCAGTTTAGCGCAGGGTATCTCTCTGTCCTGCGTGGGGTATGCCCAGACCACCCTGTAGCATTTTACTGGGTCATTTCTTGAATGACTGTGCCTTCTCTCTGCTGCGTGTGACCACCATTGAGGAGAAAGCAGGCTCTTTGTGGTTCTTGGTGAAAATAAAGCTGCGGGTTGGAGCTGCCTCCGCGCCGGCCCACCCTGCTGTTCCCACGCACCGAGACCGTCTGTTACGAGGAAGGAATGGAGGGGCAGATGACTTCTAGAAGGGACGGGTGCCTTCGGTTTTGTGATTGGTCAGGTACGGTGAGGCCGCCCTAGTGGTCTAGCCCCTGCCCTGGTGCTAATAGAGGGCAAATGTGAGGCCCCCGTAGAAGAGGTGGTGGGAACAGGGGTTTTAGAGAGAGACTTGGGTTCGAATCTTACTCACGCCTTTCCTTCTGACATTCCCAGTGCTAGCTTTGCTTCTCGTATCATAGGCATTTGTCTGGCCCTTGGCATGGGGGACCTATATCCTCTCCTGGTTTGCCAGGGACAGTGCTGTTTTTATGCCGTCTGTCCTAGCATCCGTCTAGTCAGTCCTTTCTCCTGGGCAGTTTTCCCCCTTTAGAAAATATATTATACAGCGCTGCTATTTATGAAGGGATTTCTCTGGACCTCAAGAACCATTTCCCAAGTAGGACAGGTCCCATGTTCTCTGGGGGACACTGCAAATTCAGCATCGTGCTCACCTGGTTCGAATGCTGAGTTCGCATCTTTCCAGCTATGTGGTCACGTGACTTTAAATCCTGGAAGCCACTGATCTACAGGACGGGGACCCAGGGGGTTGTCTGGAGGATTCCCCCCCCCTTCCCGCTCCCCATTAATCTACATCCAGGCCCTGAAGCTCGGTGTGCGTGTGATAAACTTGGGTGATCAACACGGGTTTCCTTTCCCCCTCTCGCCTCAGCCCGACCCCGGAGTAGGCAAATTTCATACCATTCTTTAGAACAACTTTCTACCAAAGCAAAGCAGCAGTTTCAAAAACTAAGACAAGCTTCCGAGCATGAGTATTGAAGATGTCTTTTAAAAGCATTAACAGCTTCCGGGAACTCACTGCACATTTTTCTCCTAATTTAAAAAGAAATCCAATCCCTTGCTTTTGTTCTCTAAAGTGGCTTATCTTGCCTGGGACAGCTGCCCAAGAGCCATTAGAAGAGCTGACGAGACCGGAGCCCAGGGCAAACCGTGTTGTCTATAAAGTGTGACTTAGGTACAGCCTTCCCTCCCAAGGAGCGGTCGTGGAGGAGGAGGTGGGCGACCAGGGAATCCTGAGAGTGTCTGAGAGCTTTAGAAAGGATAGTAAATCATCCTGTCCATTGTTTTTCTAAAACGCTCCCTTAAATGTTTCCTAAGTTACAATTTTTTCCCCCAAAGAAACGTTTCTTAGAAGCCCAGTTTAAAAAAACTGATCTAAGTGGGGGACCCTCCATCACAGTGTAAGGAGTGGTTGGGAGTTGTCTTTGGAGCCCCCCTGGGACTCCCTGTGCTCTGGATTGAGAACCAACAGCCCCGTCCAGCCTCCTTACTTCCCAAGTGAGGAGCAGGAGGTGAGGGAGAGGGGCGGGCTGCTCGCGGGCGCGGCATTGTGTGCAGTGAGGCGCCCCGAGGAAAGGGGGCAGACCCTCCACATTTGGAGCTGAGATTCAATTGGCGAAACTCTCCCGTGGAAACCACTGGAAGCCAGAGCTGCAAAATGGAGCTCAAAGGGGGGAGACTTGGAAAGGGTTCCGGTTCGGAGGCAGCTCGAAGACATGCTGAGAAGGATCCAGGGGGGAAGCAATGGCAAGCAGGGGAAGAGGAGGTGGGGGAGCATGGCAGGTGCCGGAGGGCCTCGAGAGAGCAGGAGAGACGAGTGGTGGCTAATTACACACTTTTCTTGACTCTCAGCAAGTACCCCCACGGGCTGAGTTCATCCGTGCTGGAAAGGGAAGAGCCTGGGGAAGGGGCACAGTCTTAAGAAGCAGTGTTCCATGTAGGCGGCATTGCACGGTCTTTTAACCACATTAGAAAGAACGCAAGTCACGGACGGGAGGCACGCTGAGGCCAGTCTGACTTTACAAATAATTAATAATAATAATAATAAACCAGGGCGCCTGGCTGGCTCAGTTGGAAGGACCTGTGGTTCTTGATCTCAGGGTCGTGAGTTCGAGCCCCATGTTGGGAGTAGAGACTACTAAAACAACAACAACGAAAACTTTAAAAAATATTTTTTTAAATAATAAATAATACACCATCTAGTTAAGAGCAGAATGAAGATCTCCCAAATTTTGGGCCCACCCTTTTCTGGCCCGCAGCGGTCAGGATCTTTGGCAGGAAGAGAAGCCATTTGTGGCATTTAAAGCAAAATATTCCCTTATTTCTCAGTCTCCACCATGTATTTGAATGCTGACACCCCAGTAAATGCAACTTGTCTTGTCGTCTTGTTTAGTGAAGGCAGAGGTGACGCTGTTATTTTGAGGACAATTATTTACCATTTTGTAACAGAAAGTAGGGAACCGTTCATGACCTTTTAAACAATTTTTTAATTTTTTTTAAATTTATTTTTGAGAGAGAGAGAGAGAGAGCACGAGCAAGGGAAGGGCAGAGAGCCAGGAAGACGCAGAATCTAAAGCAGGCTCCAGGCTCTGAGCTGTCAGCACAGAGTCCGACACAGGGCTCGAACTCAAAAACCGCAAGATCATGACCTGAGCGGAAGTCAGACGCTCAACCAACTGAGCCCCCTGGGTGCCCCATGACTTACTTGTTTTAATGCAACTTTGCCTGACAGTATGACCCTTAAAGCGGAAGTATGTCCTCTCTCTCCTGGGAGCCAGTGATGGGAATACGTCTGAAAACACACCACCTGCACCTCGGTGCCCGTCCTCTTTCACCAGTGGTGAGTCCGGAAACCTCGAGTTACAGCGCATGGCAGACAGCTCTGTCACAGCACCGAGTAATCCATTTTCTGGGCAGACCCCGGGTACTGACTGGACAGTTGAACATTTTTCCGATTTAAAATTGCTTAGCCAGGTAGAGTTCTTTGAAGGGGAACATTAGGACATTGCCTAATTCTATAACTGGAGAATTTAGAAATTTAACGTAGCCACATGGAAACAGGTGTCAACCAGCGCGTGCAGGGGAACAGACCTGCGCATGTCAGGGTCGGTCCTGCAAACACACACCCCTCCCCCGCCAGCCGCTGCTGAATGTCTGGGGAGATGGCATGATTGTGGCTAGCCACCAGAGGGCGCCAGAGCCAATACGTTTTCAATCCTTTATAAAAAGTCTCAAAAACCAAAACCAAAAGAAAAAAAAAAACCAACAACCTCATTTTATGTTGCCAGATTGAAATAAAACAAAGAATATCCTGAGCAGAGCGGATTTCTTCCCAGTCAGTAAGCATCGGACCAAAATCGGTTTGATATGAGTAGCCACAAAGGACAAAGGACCCTCCTCACGGTGACCACCAGTTAGCTATCCTGCAGTGTGTGGCGATGTCCAGTGTCCCTGACACAGAAACCGAATTCAGGAGACCCTGGACAGAATGACAAATGGCTTGTTACCCGCAGAAGGCCAAACACGAGGCGGTAAGGACCTCACTAACAAGGCAGGAGCCCGGTAACGACAACTGCCTGGAGAAAGCAGGCCCCACGGATGTCGTTGTGTCCAGCTCTTGTCCCACAAGCCATGAAAAAGAGGAAAGGTGAAAACGGACTGCTACCTTCAGTCGGGCTGAGTTCCAGAACAAAAGGCTCTGCCCTCTGCCCACCGTGAGCCTCATGGGCAGTCGTCACAAGTCTGGGACCCCGCTGTACCTGGAGAGAAAGGGGCATCGCAGACTTGTGGGTGGCGAGAAATAGGGTTTGTATTCAAGGTACACAGCCGCTACAGCAGGCTTGCGTGCACACGTGCCTGTGGACAGCATGTGTGCGTGTGTGTGTGTGTACGCATGCGCGGGTGACTCCAGGTGGACGAGCTAATGCAGCGTGCGAATCTGGCCTGTCTTGGCCATCAAGGAGGTCCGGAGGCCCATGAAGGGAACATTTGCCGTTTTTCCCCACGTTTTTGGCAAGGGCGGTGCTACTACTAGCAATGTTCTCGGTGTGCGTTCAGAGTCTCCTGGACCCAGCCGTCAGTGAGGACGTACCCATTCCGTGGAGTGGGAATAGCGCGGCAGCCTGCTGGTCTTTGCCCCCAAAGTCTTCCAAATGACAGTCACCCCCTGGGGACCCACAGCCAGACTCCTCATCCTTCGTCACCCAGCCTCAGAGACAGGTCTGAACCGAAAGACCATCTGGAGAGCTTGCTGGGTCTGAGAGCAGCAGGACGAACCCGGGAGACGGGAGGAGGGAACCGGAAGGCGAGGAAGCAGTGAGGGCCGAGAGGGTGAGGGTTCACAGGAGCCCGAGACGCTAGGGCTGAAGGGAGACCAGGGCCACCCGGAAAGGAGCTCTCGGCGCCCTCAGGAAGGTCCGAGCAAAGCGCTGCGGAGCTAGGTGACAGGGACTGAGGAGGGGGTGTGGACAAAGATGCCACGGACTCCGGCTTGTTCATAGAAGACAGGAAGGCGTCTAGAAGGCAGCTAGAAAAAGGAGTGGGGTGTGCGTGTGCGTGTGCGTAGCCCAGAGAGAAGTAAAGAATGAGCGGCTCCCTGTGGACTGATAGGATTTGGGGGTTGTCACATAAAGAAGGCCCCTCAGTCATCCCTGTCCCATCTTGAGCACACTGCAAATGTGGCCTCCACGTCCCCCTCCTCCTGCCCCTGGCGTCTGATGGCGAAATCTTGACCCCCTTTTGCCTTAACCACTCACCCCCATGCCCTAAAGGGACCGCTCCCCCTGCAGCTAAACTGGGGGGGGGATGTTGGGCATCCCAGCTCTGGGGCTTAGGAGGACGGGTGACTCAGAGTGCCTTGTCTCCACGATCCCCTCCTTGGCGCCTGTGTCCCGACTTCGGTTTGTGTCTCGGATATTAAGGAGAGAACTACGTTCTTCCTCCACATCCCTGGGGATGCGAGACTCCTGGTCTCCAGAACCAGACTCGTGGGCTGCTTTTGTGCTCCTCTCTTTACGATTCCACTTTTTTATTTCCAGCCTGGGCAGGAGTTGGAGAAGAGCCGGGGCCTGTTTCCATGGAGGCAGCCCCTGCCGTGGCTCAGACTGGGGGCTGGGGGCCGGGAGTGGGCAGTGCGGGCTGGGAGCCGAGGGAAGGCGCTGGGGTGGGTTCTCGGGGATATGAAGCCACTTGAGCAGCCGTGTGACCTGAGGCTCCTGACTTACCCTGGGGGCGGTGTGGGAGACTGCCTGACCTTGGGGGGGGGGCGGCAAGGACAGCCACCGGGAGGCCACGGCCACGCTGGCGGTGGCCCTGACCTAGGGTTTCCACGGGGTTTGTGGGGGTGGGGTGCGAAGCTCACGTCTCCAAAGGGAGGAAGGTCAGCTTGTGCAAGGCCAGCTCCGAACAGGCCTGCTACAGAAAACGCGGATTCGGTTATATTCTCATAGCGTCCCCACCCCACGGAGCTCGGCGGCTCTCACTGGAGCATTGTTCGAAGGGATTTATGTGTTGTTCCATCATCTTGGGAAACCCTGGGTTGACTAGGTGTAGGCGGTTTCTTTCATGCGAGGCTTCCTAGGGTGTTTAAAGAGCCGGCGTGTGACTGCAAGGCCCACGGGGGCAGAGAGAGGGGTTAGATATGCATGAATCACAGCACTTACGCCACAGAATCAGTTTCTATTTCCAAGCATCTTGTGGGACTGTTGCTCCGAATTTTGGGAAAGGCCGACCCACGGGAAAAATCACACAGCGTGGCTCCTGCAGCCTCCGGAAATGTCCTCTGGCCCCCGTCTCTCCTCAGAACACCTGCTCTTGCTTAGGACATCCTCTGAAGCTTTGCCCATGCTCTCCCCTCTGCCCGAGAAACCCCAAGCCGTCCTTCCTGTGTGAATCCTTCTTAGAACCGGCCATGCGGTGGGAAGACCCCCATCCCGCAGGTCCCCGGAGCTGTAACGCGGCATGATGTAATTATTTGCTTCTGTATCTGTCTTCCCCACAAGATGGCCAGCTTCTGGAAAAGCCGAATCCTTTTTAATCCTCCCGTCATGTCTAGCTGGTGCCCAACGAATGAAAAAAATGAGTGAACCAATAAAGAAATGGAGGATGTTAATGGAACTGCAGGAATATTAGATGGTTCTAGAATGGGGGGCTTCCCAGGGCCCCTCCTTTGACATGTAGATGGCAGTCTGTTCCCCCGGTTCATAAATCCAGCCCCGGCTTTGCTGTGCACCCACACACACACCCTGAAACTAGGCGTTTGTTTCCATTCCTCGCCCCCGTCCTCAGCCTGAATTCTGTGTCCTTGTAGTCATTCCCTAGAAATTAAAACTTTCTGCACAAAGGATATCGAACTAAAACTTCTGTTGTAAATAGCCTCTGGCTTGCCGCTGCAAAGCTTACCGACGTGTGGGGATTCTCTGTCGCTTTTCCTGGTCCCACAGTTTTCTTTAATGGATCCCTTATTAAGCCAGACGAAAACCTTAATTTGTTCAACAGAACCAGATCTGGAAGTTTCTGCCACTTGGCTCCACCCGCACCCCTCTCTAGGTGTGTGTGGAGGCAATACAAGGTGCGGGGAAGCCGTGATACGCCGAGAGAGAGAGAGAGAGGGAGAGGGAGAGAGAGGAGCCGACCTGTGCCGTCGGTTGACGGGTTTTGCATGAGTCCGATTGTCGAGACGAGAGCAAATGGGAATGGTTTTCAGCAGGCAGTCAGCCTGGCGTGGCTGCCGACACGTAGTGAGGACTGAATACATCTGTACTGAGTCAGGGCGGGACCGAAGAAAGAGAGCTTCCTAGCTCCTCCCAAAGCAGGCTTTAGGGTGTTGTATGACACAAGTTCCGAGAACAAATGATACACCAGTCTTCCAATTTAAATATGAAGGTGCCGGGGCCCCTGGGTGGTTCAGGGAGTTGAGTGTCCAACTCTTGATTTCAGTTCATGATCCCAGGGTCATGGGATCGAGCCCTGCGATCCCATGCGTCCGGCTCTGCGCCGAGCGTGGAGCCTGCTTAAGAATCTCTTTCTCTCCCTCTGCCCTTCTTCCCCTCTTGCACCCTCTCTCTCTAAAATAATCTAAAAAAAATAATTAATCAAAAGTTGTCTCCAAGGTCCAACAGAAGTGACTTGAGGTCATCACGCTTTGGCTTTGTCTCCTTACTCCTTCAGGTGGGGTTCCTGGACCAGTGGTATCGGGGGATCTCGGACCTTATCCCTGGCCTTCTGGGATGCCCATGCCAAACCAGCATTTTTTAAAATTTTTATTTTTTAATGTTTATTTATTTTGAGAGAGAGAGAGAGTGCGAGCAGGGGAGGGGCAGAGAAAGAGGGAGACACAGAATCTGAAGCAGGCTCCAGGCTCTGAGCTGTCAGCACAGAGCCCGACGCGGGGCTCGAACTCACCAACCATGAAATCATGACCTGAGCCAAAATCGATGCTCAGCTGACTGAGCCACCCAGGCATCCCCCAAACCGGTGTTTTAACAAGATCCCTGGGTAATTTATATGCACCACCCCCATCGAGGGGAAGTTATATAAGAAAAGACCCCATCGAGCAGATGTTCAGTGGAATGAATTTACGGTTCTTCCGGAGGCAGTGAGGGAGGACAGGCAGATTAACTTAAAGTGATGGGCTAGAAAATTATACTGATTTGAGGTTAAGGATAAAAAGATCCAGTTAATAAATTCCACAGCTAAGCTTTCGAACAATGCAAGTGTGTGAAGAAGTTCTTGATTCCATTGTATTGGATTCCTAGGGCCACCATAACAAAAGACCAGAAGCTAAGTGGCTCAAAACAACAGAAATTTATTCTCTCACGTTCTGAACACCAGGAGTCCAATCCAGGTGTCAGAAGAGCGAGTTCCTTCTGGAGGGTGTGAGGGAGGATGCACCCCGCGCCTCTCTCCTGGCTTCCTGAGGACCCCAAGCCTCTCTCCTGGCTTCTGGAAGTGGGAACCCTTGGCATTCCCAGCCTTGTAGACGTGCCTTCCCAGTCCCTGCCTCTGCCGTCACATGGTCTTCCTCCCTGTGTGTCTGTATCTCTTCTCCCCTTCTTACACAGACACCAACGATGTGGGGCTAAGGGCCCACCCTACTCCCACGTGACCTCATCTTAATTACATCTATACTAACACTACTTTTTTTTTTTCAATACTTATTTATTTTTGAGAGAGAGAGGGAGGGGCCAGAAAGAGAGAGAGAGAGACAGACAGAGGATCTGAAGCGGGCTCTGTGCCGACAGCAGAGAGCCAGACTCAGGGGCTCGAACTCACGAACTGTGAGATCACGACCTGAGCTGAAGTCAGATGCTTAACCTGACTGAGCCACGCAGGCAGCATATTCTGAGGTCCCAGGAAGGATGTGCCTTTGGGAGCAGACACTGTCCAACCTCGTGCATCTGTCTGACAAGAACAGCGGCGGCGAGCGCAGTGGGGATAACGCTGGAGAGATGTCAGGGCATTTCAGATTCGTGGTCTCCTCTACTCCTGAGGGTGGCAGATGGCACGCGTGGCAGGGAAGGCGGACCACAAGCAGGAGAACGTACACCCCGTGCCTCGGTGTTGGAGGAGAACTTGGTGTCCTTTGAAACACTCTAGGCGAATTGACCTCAGAACACAAAGGCTGTGGCCTTGTTTTCTTTTAAGGTGTCAGCGAGGGCTGTGAACTTGAGAGAACAGGAAGTCGTGGCTGAAGCCCATCCTGCCTGAGACCAACGCCAAATCGAGAAAGGGGAAAGATCTTTAATTCTGTGAATGCTGGGTAGCCAGAGAAGGTCTGCACCTGAGGTGGGTCAGGGACGGAAGTTCATTATGGTGTGACGTGCCAAGTTGAGGGTCCAAAATTAGACCAAGAGAGAAACGGAAGTCCAGAAATGCGATCTGGAGCCCCCCTTGGGCCAAGGCGAGGTAGCCCCGAGGAAGGGGCTGGTCTCCATGTGTTTCTGTGGCCTTGACTGAAAAGCCTCCCTGGGACAGGTGTGTCGGGGATCGGGTGCTATCCTGGGAGAGACCGCGGTCCGTGCAGAGAGCTGAGGCACGCCCCGCATTCTGAGATGCAGATGGAGTTCTCCCGAAGACAGAGGGAAGCGGTGGGAGGTACTTCTCCTCGCGGCGAGGGCGGGGTCAGGGAGGACGCCACAGACATGGACTGGAGCCCGGGCTCTCGGGGAGCCGGGGCCTGAGAAAGGGTTCTTCGACTGAGCAGAGCACCTCTCCCTCTAAAGCCTCACCGTTGCCCAAGGCGGCTAGGGTGAGATCCAGCCCCAGTCCCTGCTGCCCTGATCGGGCTTTCCAGGAGGACTCTGAAGAGAGAGGGACCTCGAGGAAAAGAAGGTGCCAGGTTTCTGGGGAGAGGTCTGGGCTCTCTGGGGCCAGCGAAGAGGGCAGACTCTGCTGGGCTGCACGGAAGTCCTGCTTCTTCAGCCTTCCCCCTTCCGGAGCATGGGAACCATTATGAAAGGCCTCACTCGGTACCCGGCATTCCACACTGGGCTGCCAGGCAGTGCTGAAGAAGCGACAGTCGAACTCTCTGGGAGGTCCCGGTGCGAATGAGTGATTTTTCCCCACAGAGACTAGATGTTGTCTGAGTGTTTAAAAGCCTCGAGGCAGCCTGAGACAGGTGACCGTGACGTGTTTCTGAGGTGCTTCCACGGGGAGGCTGCCCCTGCCCATGACCTTCCTAGTTTGTCTGAGGTGCGAGGCCTCCCTTCGGTGGAAGGATGGGGTTGGACTTGCCGTCAGGTCTGAGAAGCAGAAGTGCACGCGGCCTCCCATCCTGCCGAGAGCGCTCAGGGACCAGAGAAACACAGTGGGGCTGACATTTCAGCCCTTCATACCGTGTCCTACAGACGATAGATGTGTACAGATGATGTGGTTGGCAGCGGAAAATGTTCCTACCCTGTTGGGTTCGACTCCTGCCTTGAGCTGACTTTTTCTTCAGGGAGGGAGCTTGGCTTTTAGCAACCAAGGTATTTTTCACAAGCAAATGGACTGTGCGCTCCTGGAGGGGGGCGAGGAAGAGCATTTGCTTGCAGGGAGGAGGGGGAGCAGGGGGAGGGGGAGGGGGAGGAGGAGGAGGAAGGAGCAGGCTGGATTTGTAACTGCAGCCTGAGGCTGCGGTTCTGGGGGTGAAAGGAGCCTTCTGCTCCCCTAACGGGTTCAAATCCAGTGCGGATTTCATGGGGAAAAGCGTACAGTCTCAGTCCCATTCATTCCAGTTCCCTTGACCTTCGTGGTTTCTACCAGCCCATGAAAGAGGCCGATTTCTTGTCTGTCCAATGAATCGACTGTGGCCAGAACTCTCCCCCACCCAGCAGGGCCCGCCATGACAGGGCAGAAGGGCCCTGGGCTTTGTTGAACGCAGGCCCCACCGTTGTCGCCTCAAACATCTCCATAATTTTTGAACGAAGAGCCCACAGTTTCATTTTGTTTGGGGGCCTCACAAAATATGCCGACCGTTCTGTGTGCCGGCCTCACCCCTGTTCCCCGTTTACCTGCCTCATCCTTCAGCCGCGGCTTCCACATCCCTTCCGCAGGATGGATGGTGATGATGTTGGTCATGACAGTAGCTCGGCCCATGTTAATTGAATCTGTACCACGTGTCATGCGCTGAGCTGGGTGCATCTAGGTGCATGAACCCCAAGTTCATCCTCTCGACGGCCTATCAGCTTTCTTGATGGGTCTTGTGCAGCAGCAGGTGGATGGGGAGAATGGGCGCCTGGAGACTTGTCCCTTCAAGCAGGACACTATAACCTTCCACGATTGGGGTATGAAAAAAGTCACTTACGGTTTGAGGATTAAATGTCCCAACCAAAAGGAGCAACCGCTGAGACCACCCCCAGGCAGGTCAGCATGGTCCCTTCTAGAGCCCGCCAGTGACAAGGCCCGGATTCGTCTCCTGCTGGGAACCAGGTCGGGTGACACGGGACAGTGCTCTTCTCTAGAAGGAAGACTCAGGGGACCAGCTTGCTTTGTTTTCTTGACTGGTGGCAGAACGTCTCGGCCTAAATTCCTTGAAGTCTAAATTGAAAGGTCTAAAGCAGGGGCGCCTGGGGGGCTCAGTCAGTAAAGCCTCCGACTTCAGCTCAGGTCGTGATCTCGCAGCTCATGAGTTTGAGCCCCGCATCAGGCTCTGTGCTGACAGCTCGGAGACTGGAGCCTGCTTTGGATTCTGTGCCTCCCTCTCTCTCTCTCTCTCTCTCTGCCCCTCCCTGGCTCATCTGTCTCTCAAAAATAAACAGTAAAAAGTTTTTTTTAAAAATTAAAAAGTAAGTGGATAAATAAAATATTAAAAAAAGAGAAAGGTCTAACCTAAATCATGTCTTCCAGCTCCAACATGATAGGATTTTTTTATTCAGAACCCCTGGGCGGGATGGGGTGGGGTGGCTTTCAGACTACCAAGAGGTCTAATTTTTATCAAGATGGTCCCGCCCCAGTCACTGTAAGGGCAATAGTATGCTGTTTCGTTGGAACCGTAAGCATCTAGAACACTTGTATCATCACAAGGCCTTCGGCCAAGAGTGTGCATGCCGGTGGGCGTTTGCCTTTACTTAATCCCACAGGCTCTGTTTTTCCTGTCAATGGTTGTGGCAAACATTCGGCCATTCTTGCCGAGCCTAGGAATCAACGTATTTCCCATCTGCCATTAGTTTCCCCTGTTAAAGCTGGTGAAGTGTCCCGTGTTTAAAAAGCGTGTGTCCTTCTCCCCAAACCCACAGGTACAAAGGATTTAAAGGCAACTGTTCCATGACCTTCATCGATCAGTTTAGAGCACTGCACCAGTGTAACAAGTACTGTAAAATGCTGGGGCTGAAATCCCTTCAAAGCAACAGCCAGAAACCGAAGAAGCCAACTGTCGGGAAGAGCAGAATTCAGCCGAACCCCACGACCGTAA
The DNA here is from genome assembly GCA_030068075.1 of Paguma larvata. Lineage (NCBI taxonomy): Eukaryota > Metazoa > Chordata > Mammalia > Carnivora > Viverridae > Paguma > Paguma larvata. The sequence continues at coordinate 16,528,023 of CM057835.1, forward strand.
AGAAGATGGCGCCCGGGAGCCCCGCGGAAAAGAAAGCCTCGCGTCCCCTGTGAACCGACGGCCGCCAGCGAGCAGCACGTAGTCTTGTGGACACACATCTGGAAGCGCTCGAGAGAGAGCACGCAGCCCACAGAGTGGCGGTGACGGTCCCATTTCCGGCTGCCCGTGGCCCACGCCGCTTGCCAACTCATCACCTGCCGTCTTCCCTGAGATGATTTCGGAGCAGGATTTGTGACCAGGCGTAGGGACGAAATCGGCTGCCACTCTCAAAGACAGCGCATCCTTGTGGCCGCCTTTAGCATTTTTAGCGACGTCACGTAATTTGTCTACTTGTGTGTTTGCACGTGGTTGTGTGGTCAGGGTCTGTCCACGGTCCCCACCCTCCCCACCCCCACTCCTAACCTTGGGGTTTCTGGCTGCCTCCAGCTGCTGCATAAACAGAAAACGTGAATTCCTTCGTTGGGTCAAGTTGTGGCGCTCGTGTTGAATGCGCTCGCGTTGCCAGCGGTGGCTTCCAAGCAAAAAAGGCCATTTCCCTCATTATTCACACATCCGGCTCTAATTCTCTGTGTAATTAGATTCGTATTTACACAGCAAGTGTGAGATGCGGAGATTAGCACAGACACTTGTTCTTTAGAATTCGTGCCACATTTCACATTCCCCCAGGATTCGTAATTCGGTCATTTCCTAATCAGTTTACTGGAGCACGAAATGTTTGCATCCGTGGTCTCTCCGCCTTCCCACATCACAGCCTCGGTCCCATCACAGCCTCGCTCTGTAAACCCGGGGCTGACCCACGCTGGAAGGCCCCGGAAGGCGGCGTGGAGCCTGGTGGGACTCCCCAGCATCCCGGGGCCCCGGTGCCTCCCCGCATCCCACAGGGTCTCCTTTCCTACCAGTGGGGGTCCTGCCCGGCTGTCGGGTGGAGTGGCAGCAGCCGTTCAACATCAGGCAGGAAGAAATGACAAAAAGACAGCTCGGGGACGGTTTCACACGCCCCACGCTGAGAGAGAATGTCTGCTGCCCGACTGGCTGCTTGTGGTGGTTGTTAAATTAATCGACCATTTCTCAGAGCAGCGTTGGGCTTCCAGACGAGTGAGCAGAAGGTACGGAGGGTTCCCGAATGCTCCCTCACCCCCTGCTCCATTGTTTACCCCTATTGCTGTCATCGCGCCGTCAGTCAGGATGTTTGTCTCACTTGAGGAGCAAATGTTGTTATACATTGTGATTAATTAAAGTCTGTAGCGTACACTAGGGTTCACTCTTCGTACGTTCTCTGGGTTTTGACACACATGTGATGACACGTATCCACCATTACAGTATCACACAGCATGGTTCCTCTGCCCCACCAATCCCAGGTGCCTCACGGATCATCCTTCCTTCCCCCGCCCCCAATTCCTGGTAGCCTCTGTCTCCATAGTTTTGCTTTTTCCAGAATGCCATCTTGCCGGTTGGAATCCCACAGTATGTAGCCTTCTTAGATGGTTGGGTTTTTTTTAATTTTTTTAATGTTTTTTGGTTTTTTAAAATTTATTTTCAAGGGAGAGAGAGAGTGAGAGCAGAGGAGGGGCAGAGGGAGACACACAGAATCCGAAGCTGGCTCCAGGCTCTGAGCTGCCAGCACATAACCCGACGCAGGGCTCGAACCCACAAGCTGTGAGATCATGACCTGAACCGAAGTCGGAGGCTCAACCAATTGAGCCACCCAGGTGACCCTTAGATGGTTGATTTTTTTTTTTACATTTTTATTTATTTTTGAGAGACAGAGACAGACAGAGCATGAATGGGGTAGGGGCAGAGAGAGGGAGACACAGAATCCGAAGCAGGCTCCAGGCTCTGAGCCGTCAGCACAGAGCCTGACGCGGGGCTCGAACTCACGAGCTGTGAGATCATGACCTGAGCCGAAGTCAGACACTCAACTGACGGAGCCGCCCAGGCGCCCCTAAATAGTTGATTTTCAAGGCAGTTTCCACTACTCCCTAACCGTATCGTTAGGTCATCTCTGAGCAGCGTGATCGATGCTTCTCAAATTGAAAGTTCACATGGATCGCCCCCAACTCTTGTGAGAATGCAGGTTCTCATTCAGTACATGTGGGCAGTGGGGCAGGAGGGGGCGGGAGAGATTCTGCCTTTCTAGCACATGCCCAGGGCCTCCCCATCCAGCCAGGGACCACACCTGGCGAGAGTGTCTACACCACAGGCAGAAGGGTCCTGAAATGTCCAGCGGCTGGACCTCCTAGAATTCAAACGACGGTGCCCTGGCGGAGCACCAGCGGCGCTCGGCGGGGATCTGCGAGGTAGCCACTTGGCCACGGGAAAGAAACCGCTGGGGGGCGCTCACTCCAGGCCCCGTGAGCACCCTGGTGGGTCCCGGCAGTGTCTCTCAAGGGACTGTGGGCCTCAATGGAAGACTCCTGGCTGCTTCTTCCATGCTCGGCCCAGGCTTTTGATAAAAAAGAGAACACACATGGTTTTGTTTTGAAAGGCATTTGAAGGAGAACACCCTTCAGCCGGTGACGTCTTGTCCCTTCAGAAAATCTGCCATCTCCAGCCGTCCTTCCGAAGTGATTCCCTGGCTACAGATCATAAAATGCTTGTTTGACTATGAGGCAGCCTCCGGCCTGCTTTCCCCATACAGATCCTAAAGGTGTATTTAGAGAGGAGTTCTAGAAAGTTCCACGATAGCAAAAAGGCACCTTTTTGATCAGGGTGCCCTTTGATCAGAATGAGTGTATGTATACACACATACCCAACTGAGCGTGGTCATGACCAGAGCGCCCTCAACAGACCAGGGTACTTCCTTTAGTAATAATTTGTAATTATAAAAGTAATATCAACATAAGTAAAGTAAAAAAATTCTAGAAAGGTACAAAATGAAAAATCAAAGTCTCCCTGTAACACTCTTCCCGCCTCCCCCGGCTGGCTTTAAAGTTGAATTTGGAGAGACGGTCAAGGGAAAGGATTGTCTCCTCCTGGATTTTGCAGGTGGCAGTCAGCTCATGGGGTGGCTCTCTCGGATGGGGCCATCATGTCCTCCTTTCATGGGTGCTTAGATTTTTCCCCCCAAAATGCCTTTATTGTTTATTGTAAACTGATTTCATCTGTTTGAAAACATTTGGCGGACCAGGGACAGAAGGGGATCCAGGGCTCCCATGGACGGCCCTTGTGGGGTGGCCTGGCCATCTGTCTGCCACCCAAACCCCGACCTTCTGTCCTAAGACGAAAGGCTCTTTTCTTGCATGAATAAGGCGGGTGTGCTGTAGGCTCTCTTAACACCAAAGGTACCGTTCTGGGGTCTCAGAAACACCCACACTCATTGCCGTTGTTTTAGCTCAGTTTGCAGCATGTTGAATTTCTACTCGTTTTTCCTGTTTGCCTTCCAAAGGGTGCAGTGTTAGGTGTATAAACACAACACTCAACCGAGGCACTGAGCCGGGACAGCTGGGTGGGTCCAGCTGGGGATTTCACACTCCATCCCTGCAGGGTGGCCATATACATTAAGTGTCTCGGTCTCCTAAAGGGCTCAACAGTGGAGCCCTGTGATGGGCAAATGGCAAAAATCAATGAGCGTCTCATCGAAATGAGCTTGTGTTTTCAACGGCAGTTTTATCACGAAGGAGAAGGGCAGAGATGTGATTTCTTCCCCCTGGGCATCGTGTTTGAGAGAGGTCTGGTTTGGGACGTGGCAGGTGGCTGACTTGTGTTAATACTTCATGTTATCTTATTGTCCGGGTGCCTCCCCCGGCCACGCTTCTGATAGCCTCCTATTAGTGGAGAGTTTCAGTAGATTCATAGTTAAAAGAATGGCAAACGAAGCAACAGTTGTTTTCTACTTACAAAGTGCTCTCTTTGGTAAGTATCCAGAGTGTTTTGAGTGTGTGTTGGGCATGTGTTTGGCTGGACGCAGATGGGAGGAGCCGGCCACAGCCCAGTTCAGGCTCGAACACTTCATGTATGCTCTGCGCCGCTGGACCTTGGGTGCAAAAGTGGACAGATTGGCATTTTCTCCCCGATGTAGATCTGCAGAGGCCACTTACGCTTAAATAGTTAAAAAAAAAAAATCAGAGACACAAAACCTCTTCTGCCTCCCAGCACAGGGCATATTTCCCAACTCTTTGCTGCAGCAGCTCTGAAATCCTTCCAGAGCCTGCTGGCGCCAAAACCCGTTTGGTCGAAGCCTGGAGCAAGGTGGGCGCCATGTTTGTCTGCGCGGTCACGTGAGCACAGACTTCAGCCTTGTGCTGCAATGAACGAAGAGTTACAAGCACTCACTGTAGCACCAGCTCGAGGATTATTTAAATTCTGCTTTTTCACGAGAGGCCCCCAGTGGTTCCAGATAGAAATCATCTCAGAGGCTTTGGTCAAAAATCCCATGTTCTGGATCAGATTTGACCGAGAAAAGCCAGTCTGTCCGCGTCTCTGTGAGGGAAGGAAGTTTCCATCTTAGGATCAGAAGCAATTCTGGTGGCTATCTCCCCTCCATCTCCCTCTCCATCACGTCACTTCCTCTTTCTCTGTCCACGCCCAGGAGGAATGAGAAGGCAGTGACTGTTTCCCGCTGGTAAGGAGCCCACGGTATCTCTTCGGGTGTCTGTGTCAGTCTTCCGGGGCTGCCATAACAAGGGACCTCAGACCGCGTGGCTCGAATACCGGAAATGTGTTCTCTCCTAGCTCTGGAGCCCAGAGTCCTAGATGAAGGTGTTGGAAGGGCCCCAATCTCGAGAGGTGCTGAGGAAGGCCGTGCTCCGGGCCTCTCTCCTGGCCTCGCCCGTGGCCGCACGACTCTGGTCCTCACGTGGTATTCTCCCAGGTGCATGTCTTGTGTCCGAATTTCTCCCTTTTATAAGGACACCGGTAATACTGGATTCGGGCCACCTCGATGACGTCATTTTAACTTGGTTAAGACCTGATCTCCAGGGGTGCCTGGCCAGCTCATTCGGAGGAGCATTCGACTCTTGATCTCAGGGTGATGAGTTCGAGCCCCGCGTGGGGGTGTAGAGATGACTTCATAAAAAACTTAGAAAAAAAAAAAAAAGACACTCTCTCCGAACAAGGTCGCATTCCGAGGTCCCATGGGTCAGGACTTCAACCTAGGAGTTTTCGGGGAAACGGTTCAATCATACGGCGTCCCTGGCTTTCTCATCCCACACTCCTAGAGGCTCGTTTGGGCTAGGAGGCCAGGCCGGAGGAGCTAAACACAGTGCACACAGGGCCTCCGCCGACCTCGCGGCGGGGATGAGCCCCCGGGAACATTCCTGCTTCTCTTGGAGCCCATCCATGCCTCCAGCCCTCAGTATTCCCAGTGAAAGGTCTTCGTTTGGCTGCCTCAGTTTCCTCTCCTGCAGTCTTAGAGGAATCTCTCCCCTTCTCAAAAACTGGAAAAGCACCACCATCATTTCCCATTGAATCCAGGGCCCAAGGGGCTCTCCCTGCCCCGGCGCCCCCATGGCATGCCCCCCACATCCTAACTGAGCAGACCATCCCCAGTGCTCCCTGGCTGCCCACTGATTTCAAACCGCACCCCACCTTCCAGTTCTCATCCATGTCCTTTCTAGATGCCCCCTGGGCCCTCACTCTGATACGCCTGCGCATTGACTCATTTATTTTGTTCAGTGTTTATCTCCCTCATTAGAGTGTAAGCTCTGTGAAGATAGAGACCCTCATCCCCTCTGTTTACTGTGGGATCCCTAACATCCTGAAGCTACCAGAACATAGTAGATGCTTAATAAATACTTGCAAAGTCAATCATCATGTCCCTTTCATGCCCTGGTGTTCACAGTGGATGCTGTTTTCAGACCGTGATGTGGATTGTGGCTGCTTTCCGGTTTCTCTGTGTATCAGATACACTTCTGGACACTTCATGCTTGTTGTTCAGTCAGCAAACTGGAGGATGAGAATTAGGGAAAACCCTCTTCTCCCCTCCCCCTATTAGCCCCATTAAAAATGCGCTAATTCACCTGCCCACCCTCTTCTGCCTCGCAACACCCCAAAGCACCTCCTCCCTCATCCTCCGAGCCTCCGCTCCAGTTCCGGCTGGTTCTCCCCACAAGAGGCTCACCGGGCAGAGCGCTTACCTCGCTTGTGGCCTCCTGTCTCTGCCAGCGGCCTCTCCCAGCCTTCGTTCTCCCAACACCCCTTTTCGGTGGGTCCGTAAGGGACCTGCAAAACCCCAGCCTCGATCCTGTCTCCCTGTTCACCTGTTGGTTCCAGAATTCCTAGGGATCCAGGGGCACAAGGAGGTGGCATTAATCTGGGCGGGGCCACCTCCTTGCCCAATCCCAGGGGCCGCTGCTCACCCAGGAGGAAAGGGAGCGTTGTCCCCTGAGCGGTGCTGCCAGCCAGCTGTGCACTTTAGAACGGTCACACCCATACACCGTCCGCTCCCAGATTAGCCTCTCTCTGAACTCCGGACCCAACTATCCACTCGCCTCTTTAACGTCTGCATCCAGTTTCCAGCCCGAGTCTCAACCCTGGTGTGCCCAACGCTGAGCACCCCCAGAGCTGCTGCCTGCAGGCTCCCTCACCGCAGACGGTGGAGCCCCCGCTCTCCTTCCAGTTTGGGCCCCAGGCCTGGCAGTTATTCTGGTCTTGTCTGTCTCCCTCGTGCACCGCACCTCATCCATCGCCAAATCCCATTCCCTTCCCTTTAAGTGTATCCAGAATTGCCTCTGTCCCTACCTCCTCGGCCCAAAGCTCCACCATCGCCCATCTGGCTTTCGGCAGCAGCCCCGTGGCCTGTCTCCTTAGTTCTGCCCTTGCACCCACTTCAGGCTACCCACAGCAGAGCGGGCAGAGTGGTCCCATGAAAACCAGTATCCTGAGAGACGGTCTTCTTAAGACTCCCCGACATTCTGACAGCCTCCCGTCTTCAGAGTAAAGGTCCCATTTGTCACAGAGGCCAACGGGACCCCACGCTCTCCCCCCGAATCCCCGTCTCCCTCCCTCCCGGCACCTGTTCACTCAGGCCCAGCGACACTGGAGTTGTTATTCTTTGAACACTCCTGCCTCAGGGCCTTTGCCCTCGCTGTTCCCGCTGTCTGGAATGTTCCTCTCCAGATACCCACCACCTTCTTCAGGTCTTTGCTCGAAAGTGACCTTCTCAGGGAGTCCTTTCGCGGCCACCTGAGTTTAAATGACTTCCCCTCCCCGATTCCCTTACCCCCCTTCAAGGCTCTATTTCCGTAGCTTTTATCATCATGTGATATAGTATACATTTTACTTGTTTTAAACTTGCCTCTCGCCCTCACACCGGAATATAAGTTTGCAGAGGGCAGGATTTTTCTTTCTTTCTTTTTTCGTTTTTTTTTTTTTTTCTGGTGTAGTCGTTGCTGCCTCCCAATAGCTAGAAGTTGTCTGGCACACACAAGACCCTTTGATAAACGTTTGTTCGCTGCATGACTATCTCCGGGAATCCTTACTGCTGTGAACTTGAGCTGACTAAAATCTCCAGCTTGCCTGCAATCTTGACATGAGATTGGCAGAGCTGAAGCGATCCCAAAGCAGGAAGGCCCCAGGCTGGGCAGAAAGGCCTCTCGTCTCTGGATCAAACAGACTGGGGTCCGGTCTGGGCTCTAACGCTTAGCCGTCGCAGGAGTTTGGAGAGTGACTTCATCTCACCCAACCCCAGCTTCCTCCTCTGACAAGTGATTATAATAATACCTACCCTTCAGGGATGCGAACGTTAATTTATGTATAAGAAACAGCTGACTTAGAGTGGCATTCAATAAACATGAATCATTATTATAACTACTAAGCTTTTGCACATATTTTTAGCTCAGAACAACTATTTACCTATAAAGATCTGTCTTAGTCATAAGAGAAAAATGAGTTTTAGGAATCATTTTACTGTTCACTCAGAGAAAAGAGCACAACACACATCATCTAAAATGACCCGCAGCTGGAAATGAATGATATGTTCCCCTAGCGTTGATATTAAGAGGAAAAGGAGGAGAAATCAGGCCATACAATGGATTTATGTCCTAGGTTTTCTCAGAGTTCAGTTTTTACAAGTCATTTCACACTGTTTTATCAGTCCCGAGCTAAGAAGCCCCTCCGTTAACCCCGGCCACCCAGTTTCTTAAGGGGTGGGGGGGGGGCTACGCAATCAAAGTTTTAATAACTTGGCCGCCGTCTCTTCAAAAAACTCTCACTTTCAAGCATCAAGGCGCCCTCGCTGACTGGGAACGGCCCAGGAGTTACCGACAAGCCCGAGTGCATTCTCTTCGTGCTATTTTTAGACGAGCGCGCTTTGATCAAGAGCCGTGTCAGCTCCGTCGTTCTCCTTCCCCTTCCGTCTTTCTGGAAGAGGTGAGTTTTGAGCAGGCATAAAAGGAGGCGATGGCTCGGCAGAGAGAAGAAAGGAAGGTAGCCCCCCCGTGGCGGGGGGGGGGGGGCGGGGGTGCTCCAGAGCCCAAGTTCAGAAGCAAGGAGAATACCAGCCCTGGGCGACACCCAGCCGTCTTGCCTGGAAACACAGGCGCTCTTCCACCGAGTGAGGGGAAAGGAAAAGCAGGCAGGGGGCACCAGCGGAGGCGAGGTCTCTGCAGATTTTGTTCCAGAAAATGGGCTTGTTTTTGAGGCTTCGCAAGGTGCTGGAGGTGTAGCTGGGGACACGGCCCGAACGGCTGGCACTTGGCGAGTGTAGCGCTCGCCCAGGAAGGAGGCGGGAGAGGGGCAGAGAGGGGGGCGCCTCACCGCGTGAGGCCGCTCTGGGCCGACACACCGAAGGCACCGGGGCAGAAGCAAGAGTGAGGCAGAAACCAGACTGGGGGGGCTCCTGGGTGGCTCAGTCGTTTGAGTGTCTGACTTCAGCTCAGGTCATGATCTCGCGGTCTGTGGGTTCGAGCCCCGCGTTGGGCTCTGGGCTGACGGCTCAGAGCCTGGAGCCTGCTTCAGATTCTGTGTCTCCCTCTCTCTCTGCCCCTCCCCTATCACACTTGGTCTCTTTCTCTCAAAAATAAACAAACATTAAAAAAATTTTTAAAAAAAGAAAAGAAACCATACTGGGGTGTTCCACTCCAGCCTCTGGAGACTTCCTTCCCCATGCAGCTTCCCCAGAGCCCAGCCCTGCACACAGGTCACCTGAGCCCCGCAGGAGAGCGGGACGGTAGCGACTGGCTGAGCTGGGGATGTCCTGGCCGCCTCTGCTGGGCACATGAATTTCACCAGCGGGAGCCACTGTTTCCTGGGAGTCCCAGCTACTTCCCAGAATCAGCGGGCTACAGGAGAGCTGGCCCTCGGTAACCGGTTCACCTGGTAGTGCTGAGGCTCCTCAGAAGCTGCCCTGCGTTGTCATTATTTAGCCGGTACTTAGATGTCTTATTAACAGGGCCTGGAGATAAGATCTTGACAGTCAATACAGCCTTGACTATTGTTTCCACGTCTGCCTTACAGAAAACCAATAAATCAAATACACCTCCCACCGCACCCGACCGAGGATTCATGTGAGACGTGGTCCTGTCCCCGTGAATCTTCTCCCTGTCCCCCCTCCTGCGACAGGCTTGATAACCACCTGCCCCAGAGAACGGAAGTGGATGACCCCAGGGCCCCTGCTCTCTAGCCCCGTGCCCTCTCCCTTTCTCCTCCGGGAGCTCTGGTTCCCTGGACACCCACTTTATGGAGGAGGCCGAGTCCTGAAAACCCCATTCAAGCAAAATTCATTTCTACCAAGTCCTATTTGAACTCTCCTGAGGGGGAGTGCAGGACCGTCTCCTTACGAAAACTCTCGCAGCTGGTTTGAATTTTCAGGCTCCAGCCTGCCCTCACTGTGTGGGGGCACCGGCCTCTGTCTGATCCTTCGGCTAGAGGTCCCGAAAGAGTAACCAAAACCTAAAGAGTTCTAGGAGGTCTAAGCCTAACGGAGCAGGAACAGGGACCAAGACCAAATATATATTTCTTATTCTAAGTGTCACAAAGTTGCGCATCGCTGTGGACGAAGCTTAACAAGCGTACTGTCCCCGTCCCTGCAACTTCCCCTGTGATAGGACACCACAGGTGACCAGGACGACACTCAGGAGCGCACCTGCGAGTGCTCCCTCTCAGCCGAGTCATCCAGGAGGCACGCCAGGTCCAGAATTCCACACAAGGAAGGCAGTTACTCAGGTAGAGAACATTCCAGGAGGAAGCCTACACTCAAGCTTATTTTTCTGAAATTTCCGGTTCCACCCAACTGCAAGTGGTACTGAAAAGTTTGAGCAGCACTTTCTTTTTTTTATTTTTTTTCTGATGCAAGAACAAAGAGCCTTCATTCGAGTTAGCTCGAGCTCAATCTCCTACCGCACTGACGCAGCGGTGGGTCGAGAGAGAGGGCCCGTTCCAAAAACACAATAGTTTTAAAGGGGTCTAGGGGCAGTGAGAGGGGTGATGGTCGTGACCCTAGCCGATTGGCTGAGGAAGGGTCAAAGGTCCTGTTCCGTAGGTCAAGCTTCTGCGCAGGCGCTTGGGACTCACGGAACACAATGGAGTCAGTCCCAGTTTGACCTTCCATTCCCCCCTCGTCATGTGGCTTATGGACCCAATCATGGGTCCAGCTAAGCAGCACTTTCTAAAAGTGAGACAGCATGCTTCCGTGCCGGTCCAGCCCTGCTCAAAAAGTTGCTGCCCGCGAGGCTGGAGATCAGGGGACCCAATGCTCCCCCGTCACAAAACACTTTCTTGGTCCGGAAGGTACCCCCTGTGGGCGAGAAATGTTGCAGCTCAAGGCACGAGGCGCGCAGACCGCCGGGGAGAATCGCCTCGGCCGCGTCCGTCCGTGCGTCCGTCCGTGGCTGATCGGAAAGCTCGGCCCCGAGGGTGTTGGACACGGAGACGCGGGGGAGACGGGAGGCTGAGGGGGAAGCAGGACAACGCCATCCTCCTTTTGGAGACAGCCCTCAATTCTTGAGAGTGTGGACTACGCCGTCGCGGCGTGGGGACGGTACGGGAGGAGAGTCGCTCAGGCATCTGGGTGCCTCCTTTCTCAAGATGGCGGCCGAGTACGGGGTTGCGGCTCATTCGTGCCTCAGCAGCTGACCCCACACCCGAAATCGCGTCTCCTGACTCGGATGCCTGCCCCGTCCCTCCGCCTTCCAGGCAGGTGTTTTTGCTGATGTACCCCAAAAGTACCCAAAGGTAAGCCTGAAGCTCTAGCTTACCGTAGGCCGAGGATCCTCTCAGAAGAATATCCAAGCGAGCAGGGGCGGGAGATTCGCAAAGGGGACCGCCCCCCAGACCGGCCTAGCAGATCTCTCCATTTGGCTGGGGTCCCACTGTCACCACCCTCGCGCTGGCCTCTCACGTCACTGGCCTCAGGGCTTCGGCATGTTTATTGCCTTCGCGCTGGGGGTGAGACCCGGAGACCTCCTGGGCGGGTCACCCCATTCATCAGCATTACGTTTCCCGGGGTGCTAATGAGACGTTTCGCCAAATAACCATAGTGTGTTCTATTTTATCCTTTTATCTTATTGCATAATGGGGGATCGCCGCGGGTCACGTAAATACATGTTTATATTTATAGCACCTACACATGCCGGCCCAGCACACTCGGTCCTAAATGCGTAGCGTGTGAGTGGGCGATTCGCAGGTCCCTATGCTTTCTCCCCAAGCCGTGAGTCATCGCTTCCCGCATTTTGTCTAAAGCTGGGCGCTGGGCCCTGACTACCAGGCAGTCCTCATACTTAGCCCAGATTGGGGTCCCGGTCAGGGGACTTTGCTTTCCATACTTTTGCCTGCAGCTCTAGGGGTTCACCACCCACCGACGGTTCTGATCAATGAGATCTAAGCAGGAGTCTCTAGGAGGGGCTTCCAGGAATGTTCTTTAAAGGGGACTAAGCTAGACTTCCTGGGAAGGTGGCCGAGTGGGACCCTGAGCCCTCCTACATAACATCCACGTCAATAACCCAGAAAATGACCCCAAGAGGACGCGCTCTCCACAGAGAAGGGTAGAGAAGAGGCCACACTGGAGGGGCTAGGAAGGGCAGAGACTTGAGGACCATCCACAGGAGTGAGGGACATGATGGGCGCCTCCGGGAGGGGAGAGGGGCAGAACCCCACCACGCCTGGGCGCCAGGGGAACCGGCACAGGGAAGACAAATCCCCGTAATATTTGGCTTTGAAAACCAGAGGAGCCTAACAAGCAATGGGGCTCGACCCCTGGAATTTTAAAACCCGACACCTGGACTTTTAAAACCCAGCAGCTCCTGGAGAGCTGGAGGGTGGGAGAAAACGGAGTCCTTGCCCTTCAAGAGACAGCACAGCCAACAGCCCGACAGAGATACACGGCACGGAAGCAGTGGTTTGAAAAGCTTCTGGAGCATTCCAGAAGGAGATTTTACTTACAGAGGAGATTTATTTGCTAATCTCTGAGCATGTGCTGGAGAACGCAGGGACCTGCGGGAGACTTCTCCAAGCACAAAAGAGCTGGGGATGCCATTTCCCTCCGCGGCACCCAGCCTGGACACCTGCGGGGAACCACCTCAGCGGGAACAGACTCCACTAACTTGCTGGAAATGTGTGCCCTGCCCCCACGTTCTCCAGCACACACGCTGCCTCCATCCAGCCTGGGAGGAGTCTTCCCAGGTGCCTTTGAGCACCCCCTCCCCACCCCCGTTCTGCAGTGGACCAGCGCGGGCCTGGCTGGCACACCTGCTCTGCCCCCAACTTCTCCTGCGGACCCGCCCCCTCAGAGGCAGGAGCCCATCCAAAGCAGGACCCTTGGCGGAGCCCATCCAAAGCAGGGCCACGAGCCTGGCGGTGTGGGAGCAGCCTAGACAGGACCCAGTGACTCCTGCCCTGGGGAGAGGGGAAGATAACCACGCACCCCAGCAGGGGGCTGGGGACAGGGGGATTGCAGGTCTGACTGCAGGCCCCGCCCACTGAGGCAAGTTTCTCAGGGGACAGCACAGGGACAGTGCCTTGCAATTTGATGCTACTGCTTCTCTGGCAAACACCTGGTCCGACTCAACTCAAACCCCAGGCGGCCCCAGACCCTGCCCACGACAGGCAAAGAGAGCCATTGCGGATGACGGAATGAAGGCACACGAGGCTCAGCCACAGCAGGTGGGCACACGCAACACACAGAGGGCGCGTCCCGGAAGTGCCGGGTTCTGGTGACCAGGGGCCATTGCGCTGCAGGACACTACAAAACTACTGTGGGGACTACCTCAAAAAAAAAAGTTTTCTGCCCGCCGAAAGAAACAATCTATGAAACTAAAAGACAACCTATCGATGGGAGAAGGTATTTGCAAATGACTATCCCGTAAGGGGCTAGTATCCAAAATCTATAAAGAACTTACCAAATTCAACACCCTAAAAACAATCCAATTTAAAAACGGGCAGAAGACACAAACACACATGTCTCCCAAGAAGACATCCAGATAGCTAGCAGACACGTGAAAAGATGCTCAGTATCACTCGTCATCAGGGAAACGCAAATCGAAACCACAATGAGATACCACCTCACGCCTGTCAGAGCGGCTAAAATCAGAGACGAGAAACAACTAGTGTTGGCGAGGATGTGGAGGGAAAGGAGCCCTTGTGCGCCGTGGGTGGAGATGCAAACTCGTGCAGACCCTGTGGGAGACCGTACGGGGGTTCCTCCAAAAGTTAAAAGTAGAATTACCATATGGTCCAGTAGCGCCCCGACTGGGTATTTACCCGAAGAATACACAAACACTGGTTTGAGAAGATATAGGCGCCCCTATGTTTATTGCAGCATTATCTACAACAGCCAAATTACGGAGGCAGCTCAAATGTCCGTCGGTAGCTGAGTAGATGAAGAAGATGTGGTATACAGACGCAATGGGGTATTCCTCAACCATGAGAAAGAATGAAATCTCACCATTTGCAGCAATATGGATGGAGCTAGAGAGTATGAGTGAAGTTAAGTGAAATAAGTCAGAGAAACAAAGCACGCAAAGAAGAAGAGACAAACAAAGAAACAGACGCTTACCTGTAGAGAACGTACTGATAGTCGCCAGAGAGGAAGTGTGGGGGGGATGGGCGAAACAGGCCAAGGGGATTAAGAGTATACTTATTACGATGAGCCCTGAGTAACGTAGAGAATTGTCGAATCATTATATCGTACACCTGAAATGAATATAACACAGTATGTTAACTGTACTGGAATTAAAACTGAAAATAAAATTAGTAATAAGGGGATTGAGTTAGCAAGCAACTACGCTTTTTTGTCCTTCAGTCTGTAAGTTTTCCTTCCTAGAGAATGAAGGTGATAGCTGGAGCTCTGGCAATCACACTGTGACCATGAGGACGGGATGGAATGGCCATCCAGAGAACCCAAGTTGCTAAAGGCATTGTAGGGTCACTGCCCCAGTCCTAGGCTCTTTGCTTCCTGATTGTTTTTTTTTTAACTGTTTATTTATTTTTGAAGGAGAGAGAGAGGGCAGGGGAGGGGCAGAGAGAGAGACAGACAGACAGAGGATCCGAAGCCTGATGCAGGGCTCGAACTCATGAACCCTGAGATCATGACCTGAGCCAAATCAACTGACTGAGCCACACAGGGGCCCCAGCCTCCTGATTTTTTATTACAGGAGAGAAAAACGAAGTTCTAGTTTGTCTAAATCACGTGCTACTTGATACATACCTTTGTGTAAGTTGTTCCTGTTGAAAAATCAGTTCTCGGTCATTCAAAGCCGAGGCTCTTGTGAATACCTTCTCTCACAACCAGCAGTGCTCGATTTTGGCCGCCCGCCGGAGTCACCTAGTGTGCTTGAGAAGTGCCCGTGGCTGGCGTGGCAGGGGGGCGGGGGCCCCCTCAGAGACTTCTGTGTAATTGTTCTGGGACTTAGCCTGAGCCGTGGGGTTTTAATTTTTTTTTAATGTTTATTTATTTTTGAGACAGAGAGAGACAGAACATGAGTGGGGGAGGGGCAGAGAGAGAGGCCATGAGGTTTTAAAAATCCTCAGTGTGATTCAAATTGCAGCCAAGGTTGAGAACCTTCTGCTGTTCTCTCTTCCAAGGCAGGAGGAATTGATCGATTGACTTCCAGTTCCTCGCTCATTAAGCACTAACGAGCGCCCCCCGGGGGCCGGCCACCGGCTCAGGCTTTCAGCAGAATCACCTGGAGGGTTTCTTCAGACACAGGCTGCGGGCCGCCCCCAGAGCTTCTGCCTGAAGGGGTCTGGGCTGAGCTGAGAATCTGCAGGTCTAGCAAGGTCCGAGGGGATGCGATGCCACGGGTCAAGGGTCACGGCTGCGGGGTGGTTTCTCTCGCCCCTTCTGGCCTCTTCCTCTTGTTCTGTTTGTGACCTTTTCCGGTTCCGCCACCGCACTAGGCCCTAGATTCTCTTCGGTTTGCTTTATTTTTCAGGCTCTACTGAGGGCAGAACAAAAAATTTGCTTCCTTTTAAAAGATTAGGTGGTAGCACCCTAGAAATTTAGGCCAAGACTCTTCCCTCCTCATGTGTCTAATGTGTCTAAATACCCTCTGTTTCCACTTAGATGTCACCTCCTCCAGGAAGTCTGCCTTTGAGCCCCACATCTGTGCCCTCAGAGCCCCTGATACTACTACCTCTTGTACTTGGGTCCAAGTACAATGGCTTCGTTGAATCTCTGTTCTCCTCAAGACAGAAATACGTCTTCTCTCCTCACCCCCGGGGCCTGGCACGAGGCGGGTACTCAGGAAGCCCTGTTCCTGCACGAAGGGAGAGGTTGGGCTTCTGAAAACAGTGAGGAGGAGCTGGGACTGGTCCCAGCTGAAGCCAGGGCAGACAGAGGCCCCGGTGTGTCCCTTGTGACCCGAAGATGTCCCTGCCAAGCTCAAACCTGCCCTCTGTTCACCCCTCCCCGGAGACCCTGCCCCCCGTAAGCGTAGGTCCTGCCCCTCCTCGTGTTCTCTGAATCCAAGCCTAACTCTGCCCTCGCTTCTCTCTTGCTCACCCTCCGAACCTACTCGGCCGGGTGGGCCGAGAACTGTTACCCGAGTGACTGCAAGACTGGGCTTGCCAACGGCCCCTCGCCGCCTGCCGTCCTCTCTAACCTCTCGGCCCGAGGCGCCCAGCCAGGAAGCACGGCTGCTTAGGGCAGCGGTTCTCAACCGGGTGGGATCTTTGTCCCCAGGGGATATTTGTCCGTATCTGCAGCCGTATCTGCAGCCGTTTTTGGTTGTCACAACAGGGAGGCTTCTCATGGCATCTGTTTAAACATCCCAGGGTGCTCAGCAGAGTTGCCGGAAACGAGGAAGTCTCCAGCCCGAATGTCAGCGGCTACTGAGTCTGAGACCCCGGAGGCGCTTCCCTTCCGAGGTGAGAATGGGGGGGACAAGCCGTGTGACCGTGTGCCCGGCAGTGCTGGCTCGGCTCACTGGTGTTCGGTGGTGTCAGTCAGCCTGTAACTCACGACAGTCCCCGCTGCGGCCCGGAGAGTCTGGGAACTCCTAACTGGAGGTGACGGTGATGACGACAAAGGGCCAACCTAAGCGCAGGCCCGAGGCCTCAGAGGAGATGGGGGAGTGGGGGCCTCCGTCCTCGCCTCAGAAGGAGACAGCCAGCTGCTGCCGTTGCAGGAGAGCTCCCTGGACGGCTCCTCCTCCTGGGAAGGGAGGCCCTGAAATCTGGGGACACGCAGGGCCAGAGGCGCCCTCCCGCCAGCAGCTCTCGGAAGGCTGGGCCTGCCCCTGCCCCGTAGCGCCTCCCTGTTGGGACCCCGGCGCCTGGCCCCCAGTGCCTCTGAGAAATGGGCAGGGAGCCTTGGCAGGACACAAACCCCGGGGCCCAGATACGCGACAGAAGACGCAGATCCGGCCTCCCGCGCGAGGAAGTGCATTGAAAGCCGGTCCAGACCCTGGCAGGGACTCCTTCCAGGAAGGTTTTGCTGCAGGAGGCCGCGCAGGAGGCTCAGTCTAGCACTTTCTGTTGCCCTAAAGAAAACAGCTGGTGCAGAGCGGACACCTGGGCAGGTAGAGAGGGGACTGCTAGCCGCACTGGAGCCTGGTGATTTGTTCCCCATGTTCCAGAACGTGGCAGAAGGGAAGAACTTTCCAGAAGCAGAGAGCATCCCAGGGGAACCAGTTTGAGTACTAAGAGCACGAGCATCGATCGCCACGAGTTACTGGAGAGCGGAGGGCGCCCCACCGGAGGGCCTGCACAGACAAGAGAGCGTGGCACACAGTGAAGCAAATGGACTGTGGCAGCAAATCAGAGCCCCCGGCTTTCCCAGGGTGGAGGACCCTCCTGACGGTCAGATTACGGCTCGTCCTAGCAAAGCTCATCTGCGCATAAAATGTCGGCGGCGGCTTCACAGGTTGAAGAATCACCCTGATTTCACTGCTGGGCCCGGGATCCATCCTTGGGATGTGAGAAATGACAGCGTCTCAGGTTGGCATCTGGCACGAGGCATCCACCCGGCAGACGTTCGGATGATTAAACGCAAGGCGTTTGGCAGGAAGAGGCCGGCGGATGCCAGAGACCGGTGGCCGTGCCATCGTCCCAGGACCCACGCTGGCTGAAACAAAACACTGATTAATGGAAATACAGTCCGGTGAGTGCGGACATGGCCCTGGAGACAGTGCGTGAGACTTTTTTTAAGTTTATTTATTTTGAGAGAGAGAGTGACATCATCTTATTTAGGTTTTAAAAATGAATCAGCTTCTGATGGAGAAAATAAACAGGCCCAGTCAGCCCTCTCATTAAAGTAACAATCGGTTCTATTCCCTTGCCTTCTCAGATAACCAATCTACTTTTTCATTGGTCTTGATCAGAGGTCAGCAAACTTTTTCTCTAAATGGCCAGACAGAAATATTTTAGGCTTTTTGAACCATCGGGCCTCTGTCGTAACTATTCAAATTTGTCATTGGGGCATGAGAGCAGCCATAGACAATATGTAAATGAGTGAGCCTGGCTGCGTTCCAGGTGACGACCGAGCCCAGTTTGCTTGGAACCAAGACCGGTCAGGGCCAAACCGGGACAGGCTGGGCAAACGGGAACGGCTGTAAATTCCAATAAAACTTTATTTATGGACCCTGAAATTTGAATTGCATATGAATTGCATATGTCATGAAATAGTAGTCTTGACTTTTTTTTCAATGATTGAAAAATATAAAAATTGTGCTTGCTTGGTTCCTATAAAAGCAGGCAGCCATGTGAATTTGAATCTACAGGCTGGAGGTTGTCAACCCCTGGTCTTGATGACTCATCCGCAAGCTGCACGACCATGAGATAGGGGTGGCCATCACGCTTGCCCCCCTCATCTGTCCCTCCTCCCTCCTGCTGCCGGGGACGCTGGCCCTCCAGCCTCCTCTAGCCTCATCTCGGCTTCCTCGTCACACTTCTTGCCGCATCGGTCGGCTTCATGTTCTTTGGCTGTTCCAAACTCCATCTCGCTCAGACTTAACTAACACACGTCAACTCCCTTCCCTGAGGATTCTTCCCCTACCTTTCCATCTGGAGAATGGATAGCTCCCGCTCAGAGTGAAGTCTACATATTAATTCCTGCATTACCCTTCCTCATACATACCCCCTTTGTTTTTTCCTGCCCCAAAGGTCGACCAGCAGGCTGCGATGGCTTAGCGCGAAAGACCCACCCCGAGGGGAACACGCGGCTTAACCGAGCCGATCAGTTCTGTGGCGCAGGGATCAAACGGGGGATTCAGGGAGGGAGAGGTCACTCGGTGGCACGTAGAGAAACTGAAACGACACCAAGGGCGGTGGGCAAATGGAGGCCGTTAAGCAGTGGGGGCCACTGAGACCCCAGAATTAGCAGAAGATATGAGAAAGTAGTTATAGGTCAGCAGAAACTGTAGGTAAAGGTGGACAGAGGTATGATCGCAGGAAGAACAGAAAACGGAAATAAATGAATCGCTTTAATGGTAGAGGCTTAATTTACTTCTAAGAATTTTTATGATTATTTATTTTTGAGAGAGAGAGAGACAGAGACACAGAATCTGAAGCTGGCTCAGAGCCCGATGGGGGGCTCGAACTCACCAACTGTGAGATCATGACCTGAGCCGAAGTCGGACACCGAACTTATGGAGCCGCCCATGTGCCCCAGAGGCTTAATTTATTTCTAGAGCTCTGGGGGTGACGAGACACCCCAGTCTCTGGAGCATCCATGAATCCTGACTATCTGCCGCTTACTACAAGGCCTAACCTGGTGACTGGGAGCTTCTGGGGGATTCCTGTCCCTTGGGGCCCCCTCCAAGACACTTTCCGCAACTCCGTGCCTTATATACGGCAGGTACTTCGGACGCACTGCTGTAAGAATGAATTATTTGAGATCATCTAAGAAAAAATTGCTTCTTGCAATCCAAATTTCCTAACACAGCACCTCCACTTGGGGGTAGTTGTCTGTCACCACCCGCTTTTGGTTCACGCAGAGGGGCCCCTTTCCCTGTTTTACCCCATCCAGCGTTTTCACTCACTCTGACTGCTGAGATTGCCTGGGCTCGTGCAGAGATGGAGGAGAGACCAGGGCCTTCTCAGGCGCCGGGTGTCAGCGCCCGGTGACAGTGACGGTAAACACAGCATCGGCGCATCCAAACAGCGGGAGGTAATCTCTGACTTCTTTGCACCCGGTCGGAATTGGAAGCCAAGTGGAAAAGCGAGACAGAATTGCTGCTCAGAAGACAGGCAGCCTGAAGAAATGGGAAGGGCTGTAATTAGCCATTGTCCGGGCTAAATGTGCCAGAAAAGTGAAAAGGAAGGGACTCGTTCTCTAGGTAGGACAAGATGAGTTCTCGTCTGGTCCATTTATCGGGTCAACGGACGCTCGATAGAACAATGTCTTCCACTTCTCTCTCCCTCCCCTTCAAGCCTTTGAAAACTGACTTGCAAAATTAAAGCCGAATTCTGCCGTCAGGGAAGCTCTGAACGGGGCTGGAATGCGGAGGTAGCGAACCTGAAACCCTTTGGAACCCCGGGCATTAGGACGTGCAGGGGCATATCCTACCACGAGGGGGCAGCATCCCAAGTGGAGCGAAGCCCCAGGCTCAAGGGGCTGGCGAACAGTGTTCACTTCAGCCCAAGTTGGAGATCGGAGCCCTGGCTTTTCCCTGATTCAAGAAAAAAAAAAAAAAAGTCCCAGTTGAATGAGGCTTTAAATGCATTTTACCCAGCTCACTGGAGAAATTAAAATTCTTCCCAAACGTGTGTCCTACAAACATACCTAGACACACATGCACCTGCCCGTCACTTGCCAGATACTACAACGTGTTTCTTTTATTTAAAAGGTGATCTTTTTCCGTGGATGGATGGCTGCATTTTTGAGAGGGAAAATCCCCACCGAATGAAGTCCAGGTTCATGCTTCAATTGCTTTCTGGAGCAGCGAGGGGATTGCTGGGGAATGAGTTTGGAAACTTGAAAGTCACTCAAGGGGGAAACTTGTCATGACTTCTATCCCTCACTTGCTGCAGTCACGAGTCTTTTTTTTTTTTTTTTAATTTTTTTAACATTTTTATTTTATTTTTTGAGAGACATAGAGACAGAGTGTGAGCAAGGGAAGGGCAGAGAGAGAGGGGGACACAGAATCTGAAGCAGGCTCCAGGCTCTGAGCCATCAGCACAGAGCCCGACACGGGGCTCGAACTCACAGACCGTGAGATCATGACCTGAGCCGAAGTCAGACGCTTAACCGACTGAGCCACCCAGGCGCCCCTCACAAGTCTCTCTTTAATTAGGTGGCTGTCTGGAGCACCAGAGGGCTTCTGTGCTGGACAGCTCATCTCCTCTGGTGCATGTGGTATTCGTCTACCACAGGTGGTATTTCCTTCCTAAGCTCCCCCCCCCCAACACCCCACACCTACTTCAGAGAATCTGAGACTCAGCACTGCTATGACCCGTTTCCCTGTCTGTGTCCTCACGAGGTTGCCAACCCTATATTTTGGAGGAAGCGTCTTAGTTTTAAATTCTCAGCGACTAGCATGATGTCCGACACATAGTAAGAACACAGGGCTGAATGTTGCTTGAATGAATGAATGAATGAATGAGGCATGCATGTCTGACTCATCCATGCCTCCTACGAGCAGGGTCTTAGTATTCTAAGTACACGATAAATTTGTGTTACATCCACACATATGGTGACCCCGCCGTCTAAAGCAAGCTCTCTCATGACCAAGCCCTTTGGAATTTTTGGAGGCCATCTACCTTTTTTGTCAACCTGGATATGTTCTGGAACCTTTCTTTTTCCTACAGAAAGCTCAGAAGGAAACCCGGATATCAAATAGAAGAAATGGTGCACCTTGGGTGTGGGGATTGGTACCCGACGGCTTCCTCCAGGCCGTCCCAAGGGAGGAGAACCTGAGAGGCAGCGGGCACTCTGCGGTGGCCCGGGACGAGGCTTTCTGTGAGCGGGGAGGGGTAGCCATGGAGGAATCAGCCTAACAGCCCGTGGTGTGAAAATTAACACCGACCAAGCACAGCTTACCCAGGTCCTTCCCAAAATACAAATTCTTCACACACACAATTGAAAGTGCTCTAACCCATCCCCTCACCACTGCTAGGGCCCCGTTGGCGCTCCCTACACAGTTCGCCAGGCTGCCCGGTTGCAAAGTAAAAGATCTTTATGTACGGCACGGCCACCCAGTGCAACAAAGTGCCCTTTCTCTCTGGCCTGTCCGCAACCATCTCATCGAAATAAAGATGGGTGATTACTTTCCAGAAAAGAATATAACGTCAGAGATTCAGCGTGTCTTCGTCTGCAAAGAAACGAAGGCCCTGGTGGCTCGCATGCCCTGTCTGTGGTTCTGTGATGGCGTCTAGTACGCTGAGGCCTACCTGTCTTTGTCGAGACCACTGTTCAGTTCCTAGGTTGAGAGCGGAGAAGGGACCCAGCCTCCTTTGTGTCCCCAGAGCTCAGTCCACTACCAGACGCAAAGTAACTAGTCAACCCGTGTCTTTCCAGGGAATAGCAAATGATGCGGGGAAGGGGAGCCTGAAGACCCACTAAATTCTAGAACATCACACTAGGGAGTGTCCCTTGGAAACCTGAAGGAGACAGTTCTCAGGTGAATAAAAGGAAAGGGGACATGCCATGGCCTCCGGTCCCCCGTTCGGCTAACACTACTTGACCTCTCTGTGTGCTTCTCCTCGGCAGGCAGCAGCCCGGGCCACCACAGGCGCGCGGTGGCAAAGCCTGGGTCCAGCTGGGCCACAGACTAGCTGAATGGCCTGGGACACATCCCTTAACCGTCCTGAGCTTCAATTTCCTCATTGGAACAAAGCCTAAACTGGTGTCCAGTTTAACATCCCAGTATCTTCTGATTCAAAAAATGTTTCAAGTGGAAAATATAGATTTAGGAAGAGTTTCGGGAAAAAAATGTGTAGAAAATCCAGTTCACAAAACTTCCTCTGGGGATGGATGGGACATCCGACGGGCTCCAAGTGGCGACTGTCGCATTCGCAGGCCATGTGGGACTGAGATGAACCTCGCTGGCATGGTTCACAATGCAAGGTATGGCCTGTGTCCCGGGGAGGGGAAGATCTCAGCGCGGCCGCCTGGGGGCTCTGCCGCCTCTCAGCTCCGAGTGTGATCTTACCTGCACTTCCAAGCGGACCCTTTCCTCGCATAGACCGGCCCTGGGAGGCAGGAAGTGTCCCTGGGAATGCTTTACTGGAGAACCCTGGCAGGAATCGCGTCGCGGGCGGTAGGGGGGCTGAGAGCAGAGCCGGAGAAGGATGCTGTCATCAGAGATTTGGGGCAGCCGGGTGGAAGGAGGCAGGGCTCTCGAATGGAGAGTGGGGGGTGCCTGGGGGGCTCAGGCAGTTAACTGTCCGACTCAACTTAGGCCCAGGTCACGATCTCACGGTTCCTGAGATCCAGCCCCGCGTCAGGCTCCGGACTGACAGTGCTTGGGGTTCTCTCTCCCTCTCTCTGCCCCTTCCCTACTCGTGCACTCAAGCTCTCTCATTATAAATGAACTTTAAGAAACAAACTTTAAAAATAAATAAAATGGGGAGTGGGTTTGCCTTCTGTGTGTTCCTTAGAGGTCCAGAGGAAACGGGTCCCCAATGTCAGAGGCAGAACTAACCCAGGCAGGAACCACAGTGAGCCAGTTAAGAGCCAACCTAGGAGAAAGGATGTAGAATGCTCTTCTGTTTGCTTCCCGTTTCATTCTGTCTGAACAAACTCTCAGGGCAAGTGGGAATGAGGACAGGAACGCCGGAGGCCGTCTCTGTGTTGTCCCTGAGCCTGGGAACGGCCCACAGCCTGAAGCTCCGTGTCGCTGAGTGCCACATCAGATGGCTGGGTCACGCCACGGCGGGGCGGTTTGGCCATCCCCTTCCGAACGCCGACACTGCCACTGAGGTCTTCCCTCCCTTCCACTTCATGATTATGGGGTTTTGCTGTATTTGACTTTCTCTGCATTGAACACTCACGAGGAAACACTGTCATATGAGTCATCTCTTAGTCGACAGGCTCTCCCTCAGAGTCCCTGGACAAAGTAGACAGGGGACCAGCTTCTACCTAGCCTTGGCTATGAAGCAGGAGGTTCTGTAGGATAGTCAGGACAAGGAGGAAGGCCACAGGTAAAGGACAGAACTCCGGATTCAGGAGGCCCAGGCGGAGCTGCGGTTGCCTTTCTAGAAAACTCCAGGGCTACTCTCAGTCTCAGCTTGTCATCTGTGGAAGGAACCGCAAGCCTGTCATCGCTGCCCTGTGTGGCATGGATTGGACGAAATAGTGTGCGTGGGGGCGACTTGTACGCCACGGAGCCCTCGATCATCACTCCTTCAACTAGTGCTCTTTCCAGAACAGACGAAAGAATGTCAGGGTATTAATTATTTCGGGGTGGGGGAGGCTGGTTCCCCTCCTGACAGTGATTGAGGCCAGGAGGGAAGAAGAGGAAGCTGGAAGGAGACCTCCTCTTTGGATAGAAGTTTCTCAGGACCTCGGAGCCGTTACGGTGTATCATTGTGTATGGACCACACTCACGTGGCGCTCTCCAGCAAGCTGCTTGGAGTTGTTTGGGAAAGTTCGGCTCATTGCTGGAAATGTCAGACACATTTCATTTAAAAGTATCCATAGCACCTAGGGCAGAGCCGGCCACATGGTAGCCTCTGAATACGTATTGGTTTGATAAATGAACGGCCGAATGATTGAATGAACTTGCTTCTGATGGTTGCTCCAAACCTTGCAATTTGATGAAACACATACGAGTTCATTTAGCCAAGTCACGGGAAAGAAGCTTTAGCCCAACACAAACAGAGCCCACTCCTTACTTTAAACGCCTCTCAGAGGGGGAAAAAAAAAAACAAAACATGTTTCAAACAAGAACACCCAGCTGGTCCAATTTTCCCGGAAGCTGCTTGGGTTTAAAATGTTCAGATTTGCTATGGCAACTCACACACAGTTCATGTTAATTTCCTGATGGTAATTCATCGAAACAGAAGGAAAAAGAACCTAGCATACGAATTAGGTAATCGGCCTCGTTAGTGGTAAAAATCGGCAGAAATCAAACATGTCCTAGAATTTCTGAAAGGTCAGTGAAGCCACGTGAAAGTTTATTAGAAGATGGCTTTTTTTGTGATGAAAAGTGAGGACCCGCACACCTGGATTTTGCTCCTATAATCCTGTGGTTTACATCCTAGATTTAACCCACTGTGTGCTTCTGAATCTCACCCTTCCCTAACTATTCATTTCAAGTCGATAAGCACGGGGTGAGCAGTTACCACCAGCCAGCCCTTGTGCCGGGTGCTCTGGGGAACACGGCCCATATTTTTTATGGACTCCGGAAAACAAGAAAATTCATCATCAGCTCTCACAGCAGCGCGTGAGAGGCAAAGGTCAGGTGGCGTAGTGGTTCTGAGCACAGACGGGTCTGCACTTACTCAGTGATTCCGGACTGTAAGGTGAACCTCCTTGCCCGCACCGAAAAGACGCCGAGGCACTTACTGAGCGGAAGGATTGCCTAGCAGTAGCTATTTAGTGTGATAATGGCGTTTGATAGTTTGGACACAAACACCATTGTCACACTCCACAGCTCTGCTAAGGAAAACTCTGCAGCCACGAGGGTGCGGACGTCACCTCTACGTGCCACCATGGCCACCGATCACCATCGGGGAAGCTTACCGGCTCCATAGAGTGACCTGAGCAGAGAAAACAGGGATCACGCGTGGGGAGGGTCTTGAGCAACAGAGAGAGAAAGCTGCAGGCTTCTGTGTCCGGAACGGTTGAGCAACCAAAGGGACTCATTGCCTTGTGTTTGGTTTCCACCCCCACAAAGGCCTCCCCCCAAGAGGAATGAAACATGCTCTGGATGCGAAGTCTGTTTGCGTCCGTTTTCTAAGAGGGCTAAGAGAGGAAGAATCCCCAGAGAGCTCTGATTTCAGGAAACAAAGACTCAGTGAAAGACCGTGCTGTAAACTGTAATAATAGGACCAGATCAAGGGGTCGTCCCCAACTCTTACCTCCTCATCTATCCCAACCCATTGTCGGTAAATTCTGCAGCCTAAGAAGATTAACATTATGTTGCATGGGGGTATAGCATCTGAACGTGCTGTAATTTACTCTCAGGAACGTATATTGGATACGAAGGCATCCAATGGTGCTGAGATTTTAAATCCTATTCGCCATAGTCATTTTCCAGCATAGTAGTGGATGGTAAGGAGAGGAGGGAAATGGAGAGAGAGGAACTGTTCCATTTTTTGTTAATAATACTCATTTTCTAGCAAAAGGGGGCCTCCTATGAATAAATCCCTTCTGTTTTCCTGGGTTTCCTGTTAAAAATGGTTTCTAACTGCTATTTGAACTCCTGCCCATGATGGAGAATAAGAGGAAATAAGCCATTTTACCTAATCCTTCATTTTCCCTCAAATGCTAGGAAAGGCAAAGGTTGGGGGCCAGCTGACTTTTTCCCCAGGATAACTGAGTTCTTACCGTTTGGCCAGAGCCTTGCTTGGGCCATAAAATTGGCTCCTTTTAAACAACTGAATATGCACCCCTTTGCATGTTTTTAGTAAAAATGGCTCTTACTCGTATGCAGACCACGAAATCGCCCTCTCCAACCTAGAATGTTGATTCTACGAGACTAGCACGTTACAAAAGTCTGTCAGTTTCCATGGGGTTGGATGTTGAACACCCCCCCTCTATTTTCCCTTACCTTCTTGAGTGTTGATTTGCTTATCCTCCTATGAAGACTGACTTCCTCTGGTTCCAGTCTGCGGCCCTCACTTGCCCTGACAGGGCGCGGTCGTTTGCAAGGCAGCAGGAGTGTACCACGAGCCCACTGGTAGGCCTGCTCTCTTTGCCGTGACTCACCCCGAACTCAAACTCTAGAATTCCAGATGGCCCCAGTCACGCCAACTCTTGGCACTCTGGGCACCGCCATGGTGGACACGCTCACGTCATGAACTATCTCTGGTTCTTCCCCATAGCCAGGCTCATCTGCTTTGTCTTTGCCTGAGGGACTTAGAATAGAAACCCCCACTTCCTGGTCTCTCACGGCCTGTTGTGGACCGTGACAAGAGACTCTAGAAATGTCCTGGCCTCAGCTGGGAAGAAGCACTCGGAGGTGAACAATTCACTAGTGAGAAAGGTCTCCATGCGTGGAGAACTCTCCATCAGGCAAAGGCTTGGACCCATTTCACCTCTCGGGTTCTTACGGCAGGGTCTGAGCAGGCCTCCCCTTCCCCAGATGGTCTCTGGATGCCTGAGGAGTCTCAACGGTCTGCAAAAGACAGAAAAGGAAAGCAAGAGTGAACAGGGAAGAATAGAGGAGGAAGTTAATGTGTTTCAGATAGAGCTGACCAAACTCCGTCTTTCTGTGTACCAAAACCTCTATTTCTTTGGTCCAAGAAATTTATCTCAAGGAACAGCCCTTGAATTTGTAGAAAGAAAATCTTTGAATTTGTATACAGATTCACCCATAAGGTTGTCCACGGAGGCGCTGTTTATAACAGCAAAACTTGCAAACAACCCAAATGGCCCATGATAGGAAAAGGGTAACGTATTTATAATATAATCTGGTCATTGAAGGTGACCTTGTGGAAAAGTGGTTGTTGACTTGGAAAGAGATTCGAGGTATTTTTTTTTTTTGAACGAAGAAGTAGTTTACAAAACTACATACATCGTAGGAGCTCCTTTCTGTGAAAAGTGCATTTACGCCTAGGGCAAAACCATCAAATGTTAACCAGTGTTATCTTTGAGTGCTGGAATTATAGTTTTTTTTCCTCCTTTTGCTTCTCTGCATTTGTTAATTTCTGCCATTAATGTAGCACTTTCATAATGAGGAAAATAATTAGAATTTAAACAATTAAAAAAAATTTTTTGGTGGATTCCGTAATAAAAAATTCCTTGCAAAACACTCTTCTGAAGTTGGGAGGGTAGCGCTTACAGTTCTTTGGGGACAAGCTTTCAAAGTTCGTGCTGTGCAGAGAGCTGAGCCTCAGGCTAATTTCCTAGCAAATTAGTAGTGAAATACTTTCTTATGCAGAACAGCAATTTTATTGTCTTCTCGCATCCATCAATAAACACGTATTTATTGAGTGCCTATTATGTTCTCAGCCTTGTGAGCAATTTTTAAACATAGTTAGAATGGCCCTCATCTTTCATTGCGTGTTTCTGTAGGAGCGGTTGAACTCAATCGGCAAAGCGGTGTAAACAAGCAAGTAGAATTTTTCAGTTTTCTTCAAATGCCATCCAGTAATATGCCACTAATTTTAAAAAATTAGAAGTGGTTAATACCAGGATCTACTTGAATCTATTTTTTTTTCCAAAGATGTTTCTTATTGGGCAGCTTGAAAAAAATCTTTTGATCTAGCATTTTCAAATTTAACGACTGCGTTTAAATAGTACCAGTTAGTAAAGAACAGGACGTTTAGAAACTGGTTGGGAAATAATTACACCTGTTACTTCCTGTAAAAAAAAAAGTAACGCAGGAGGCAAAGATGTTGGATGTTATGCAGGATAACGTGCACAAATGCCAGCAAAGTTTTCTGCACCTTAAAAGGCCTCGAAGGGGGCACCTGGGTGGCTCAGTCGGTTAAGTGTCCAACTTCGAGTCGGGTCATGATCTCGCAGTTTGTGGGTTCGAGCCCCGCATCAGGCTCTGTGCTGACAGCTCAGAGCCTGGAGCCTGATTTGGATTCTGCGTCTCCCTCTCTCTCTGCCCTTCGACCGCTTGCACTCTGTCTGCCTGTCTCTCTTGAAAATAAATAAAAAGCGTTAAAAATAAAATAAAAGGCCTGAGGGACCCTCTGCCGGACTTCTGGAGAGAGGTGACGTGCGAGGCATTCCTAAATGGCTGTCTATTAAAACTGAATTTCTGTGCAGGGTCGCCATCTCCCGTGCCTCACTGTCCCAGCCTGGACTGGATCAGTGGTCCAGTTGCTGTGGTCAGTTCAGAAGGCGGTTTCCCACTGAGCCCATGGGTATGAGACACAGGCTGGCCTGGGTTTGCTCTTTTTTTTTAGGTTTTTTTTTTTAATATTTATTTATTTTTGAGAGACAGAGACAGTGTGAGTGGGGGAGGGCAGAGAGAGAGGGAGACACAGAATCCGAAGCAGGCTCCAGGCTCCAAGCTGTCAGCACTGAGGCCGAAGTGGGGCTCGAACTCACGAACCGTGAGATTGTGACCTGAGCCGAAGTCGGCCGCTTAACCGACTGAGCCACCCAGGTGCCCCAGCTCCCTTTTTTATGTCATGAATTTCTTTTCGCAAACGAGGAGGGAGAGTTCATCAAGGAGGAGGCCTTTGCCAGCCTGACCCTCTAGCAAATTCATCCACCTGTAACTATTCCGTATGCCTTGCAGCTCCTTGCAAATGGTCTTAGCTTCCAAAGTACCAGATAGACGGACCACACAACACCCCATTCTTTCTCGCAACAGATCTGGGCTCGAGCCACTTGTCTTTGCTTTCAGAGTTTGTTTCCCAGGGGCTGAGAATGTTCTAGGGCCAATCCCAGAGGACTGAGTGCTTCCAGGGTCTGTGAAGTGTTACCTGGCCGCAAACCTAACCCATCAGCACAAAAACCAAACATTTCTTTAAAAGCTAAAGATAAATGGAGATGCTTTTTCTGAATTCCAAATTCACATTTACTGTCATTTCAAACAGATGCATTAAAGGCATCGATCTGATTCTTTTATGCTCTTATAGTCTAGATAAAGGCAAAGGAAGTTAGTCGCATATACCTGAGCCTTGTCATTTTGAAAGTACATGGAAATTTTAAAATAGAATGTTCTTGTCAACAGAGAGCAAAGACCCATTTCTTTTTCTTTCATTGCAACCCATCTACAAGGGAAAAATCTAGAAAGCTCCTTCTGCCTTTATTATTCACATTGATCACCAACCAGGGGTGAGGGAAGGATCACTGGGAAAATTCTCAGGCAAGTTGGGGCCTCAACAGACTCTTTTTAAAGAGAACTGCTGAGGCTTGGGGACTCCTAGGAACCGGCTTTGTTTCTGTGCAAGTGTCCAGCTGTTTTCAACGCGCTGGACAGAAGAGCGTCTCTGAGGCTGGTGTTACAGAAGCACCAGCACGAGACACAGGGAGCCCTTGTCGGCGTGCCAGCCCCGAAGCCCGGGAAAGGGGAGGGATTCCTGGCCAAACCAACCTCCTAATTCCAATTATCCTGCTGGTAGGGTCTTGTTTGAAGGCCTCGGTGTTATTGTTAAATCAGACCATCATAAAACAGGAGATGGCTCCACGTACCGCCTGGACACGGAAGTCCAGGCCGCCTCTGGGCCCTCAACTCCCCCCTGTCCCCCAGAGCTGCCCTTTTCTCCTCTGGAACCTCCAGGAAGGCCTCCGACTTTCTCAGGCTTTCTGAAGAAACAGGATAATCACTGCAGGCAAACTCAAACAGGCTGCGGTTAACACTTCATGCTGCTCAGGTGCCGCCTGCGCGGGGTCTCTGGAAACACCTGGGTCTCCGCACACCCCTGTTTCTCAGAGTCCGTGGCCACCCCAAACAACAGCCTGGTTCACACGGGGGAGTTGGAAGGTGGTCGGGGAGGGGACACTTACCTGCCAGTCCGAGGCCGTCTTCTCCGGGCCCGGGGCCCTTCTCTGGCCGGCGGACGGCACCTTCCACCCTCCCCATGGCTGCCGGGCTGTGCTGGGCGGCCGTGGGCGCGCACCCCGAGCTTCTACGGGTTTTAGGTCTTTCCCTCTCCCTTTATGGGATCCAGGATTTTAAAGTAAACAGTTCTTTCTCTTTCTGATAAGTCACATTAAATTATTGATTGGGAGGCAGGGAGAGCATGACCTTAGCCCAGTAGGTCATCGTCACCTTTGGTCAAGCACACTAAGCCAGACTAGAAAGCCCAGCGCCCCCCTCTGCCGGGGGCGGCCGTCGGGGAAGGCGGGCCGTTGCTCCCAGTGAACACGGCCTTCCCCTCCGAAACCCCAGGGTTTTACTCTTTCCTTACAGAAAGACCAGAGTTTATTACATGGTCGTCTCCTCAGATTATTCTAGAGTCAGAGAAGCCACTTGGTTCCAGGAGCCTATTAAATTAAATAAATAAAAGATATTCTTGACTCATCCTACTTTGGAGCTCTTGACTAATATTTGGCAGCCAGTCTCATTCCCCCCCCGAACTGATCATTTCTGACGTAGTTACCCTCTATTTGTTCACGCCAACAATTATTTATTAAGCCCCTCCTTATCTGCCATGCTCTGGGAATGCAATGGTGAGCGAGGCCCATGGGGTTTCTAGACTGGTAGGGGAAGGCAGTAAGATCAGCCACTGGGGGCTGCCGTCGCTCCGAAATGTAGTCTGTGAGCTGCTGGTATTTTTATTTTTTTAAATGTGTTTGTTTTCATTCCAGTGTAACGACCGTAGGGCGTTGTACCAGCTTCAGGTGCACAGTACGGGGATTCGACAAGGCTGCCCGTCCCTGCCATTATTTTTAGTGCCTCCGATCATTTCTTTTCCTCCTCAGGCCACTTTGTCATTTTGCTTTCCTGAGCTTAGAAGGGAAGCGATGTGTCACCCTCCCGGGTAATAAATGCAACGTGAAATGAGGCCGGGTCATGCTGGTCAGAGCTCGCGGCCGTCTGAGGCCCCGCGGGGCCCGAACTACCAGCTGTGGTCGATTTGCCCCACCCTGCCTCGTAGTTACCTGCTTTCTTTCCAGGTGAAAGCAAAGATGCTGGAGCTTCTTCCTCCAAGAATGGTCTCAAGAAATGAGTCCGAAGAGCTGCCCGCTGCTTGGTCCTGCCACTGCTCCCTAAGTGCCTGTGGGGCGTCCCCTCCCCTGGTGGCCCGAGACCACCTGGGGTCACCCTGCAAACTCACTCCCGGAAAAGGCCAGTCTTACCCTGGCAGGCTGAGGGAATGGCTGTGACCTTCCAAAGGCCGACCCACGCCTATGGTGAAAGGCCAAACCCTCATCCCGAAATGGGAACCTTCCAGAGCCCTGTGGGAACCCCAGCGCCCTGTGCGCCCCAGCTTTGTGCCGTGGCCATGGCGGCTGCGGGACACGTTTAAGTCGGTGTTACTGCCGCTTCCCGTGGTGAACTTGCTTCGTAGTTTTCAAATTGTTCCCCTGGCTGCAGCAAGCGTGTTTCTTTTCAGAATCACGGTTGGTTTTTCTCCTTTAAAGTGAAATGGATTCCCCCAGAGCCGCCCGTGTGTAGACACTCTTTCAAAGGGCAGGACAAATCTCTCTCCCTCCCCTCTCTGCGGGCTTCACCGCAGAAACATCTGGGGTCGTTTTCACCAGCCTCTCTGGTCTACAAAGTTACATTTTTGCCGGGGACGGTTTTCCCTTTGTTTGGAAAACCGCGATGAAGACAAATGTTCACCTTTGAGATGATTTCCTTTAAATTCCCAGACACGGTGTTTGCAAGGACTCTGGGCTTCAAAGAAAGGATACCTAACGTCCTATTTATAATCTTTTGACAAACTTCTTCCAGCAAATCGCACAATCTCTACCTCGGCTGTCTTTAAAATGGACTTTTTTTTTTTTTCTTTTCAAATAAAAGGTGATGCATTCTTTTAAGATAGAGTGGATCCCACAAGGTTGAAGTTCAGCGAGGCGCGTCTGCCTCCCCAGTGTTGGTACTCGGATACGGGCTATAGAAAACAGGGCTCCTGGAACAGTGAAAACCAGAATCAGGTAAGTTTCCACTGGTGGCAGCTGGAAAGGAGACCCCGCCCACTGTGGGTGACTCGGTTTTCTTCCCTTTCAACCAGGAGCCGCAGACTTTTTGAAATGGAAAACACCCTTCAGTGTTTTTTCATTTTTCAGTGAAAAATGTCGAATTTTGCCCCGAGGGAGGCGGAAGCTTGGGAACTGGGAATCCTGGGTCTCGCTGGAGATTCTTTGGCACATGGAGTTTTGTCTTTGGACAAGACGCTTTGTATTTCTGAAACTTTAGTTTCCTCTCTGGGTAGCGAAGCTGGGAATACTTCCTTGTCCTCCGCTCTGAATCCTCAGGCGGAACAGGAGAGGAATTCGTTTTTATTAATGGGTAGAGAGGAACAAAGGTGGGGAGAGAGCGATGGCCAAAGGCCTGAGCTGTTGGACGAACTGGCGATTTGTTGGACGAAGACGGGAAGAGACTGGAGGAGTCGAGTTTACCCTGTGTGGGAAGGGCCCAAGCACAGAGGGACAGGAAGGATGCTGAACTGTCACAGCCTCAGATTTCCTGTCGAGAGAATCAAAATCAGTTTCAAACCAGGGCCCCAGTCCAGGGCCCCAGTGAAAACATACAGTTCTGACAGCAGGTACTGGTTTGATCACTTTAGTCCCGGGCAGGTCACCTTCTCCCACTAAAGGTCCTTCTCTCGTGGTGGAAACAGGCTCAGACCTCCAGTGGGGGGAGGGGGGGGCAGGAGCCTGACGGTCGTGAGTGGGGGGAAGGCAAAACGAACAGTAATTCCTTAAGAGCATCTCACATTTAGCTCATTTTCAAATTTCCCAGTTATCTCCAAACTCTTTTTTAGAGCTTCCTTTCTTTTCTATTTTCTTTCTTTTTTTGAAAACTAAGATCCGTGGGGCACCTCGGTGGCTCAGTTGGTTAAAGCGGCTGACTTCAGCTCAGGTCATGATCTCACGGTTTGTGAGTGCCAGCCCCGCGTCGGGCTCTGTGCTGATGGCTCAGCGCCTGGAGCCTGCTTCGGATTCTGTGTCTCCCTCCCTCTGTCCTTCCTCTGCTCATGCTCTGTCTGTTTCTCTCAAAAATAAATAAATGTTAAAAAAAATTGAAAAAAGAAAACTATGATCCAGTTAAGATTCATGCCTTATATTTCTCCCCCCTCACTGTTTAAATGATGAAATGAATCTAGATGCTCCGTACCTACGGTCAAATGGAATGTTTCCATTATAGGCTTTCCAGACATCGGCTACTCCTCTGGGACTCTTAATGAGAGAAGCTCAGAGGCAGGCCCTTTAAACCTTTTTAAAAAATCTTTAGGGGCATCTGGATGACTCAGTCCATTGAGCATCTGATTCTTGACTTCAGCTCAGGTTGTGATTTCACATTTTGTGAGATCGAGCCCCGCCTCAGGCTCCACACAGACAGTGTGGAACCTGCTTGGGATTCTCTCTCTCCCTCTCTCTCTCTGCCCCTCTCCTGCCCGTGCTCTCTCTCAAAATAAAGAAACATAAAATAACGTAAAAAAAAATCTTTAAACCTGGCTTCCCTCCCCCTCATGAAAATGAACACTTTCTAAGTAAATCTTCTTTAAACATCAAACGAGAATCTCCAATGAGACCTCATTCATTTATTCATCAAAGAAAGATTTGTTGAAGGCCCCAAGGTCCTCAGAATGCCAAGTATTCTAGAGGCGGGGTATATAGCAGCAAAAACCAACCAGCCAGTCTCCACTGAAATGCCTTCCCTGTGGAGTTTACACCCAGAAGGAGGCAAGCCATGAACGAAATAACTAAAGGGAGGGAGAGGAGGGGAGAGTGAGTTTGGGGGAAAGACTCAGGTTACAATAGGGTGATACCTGAGGTGGGGTTCGAGCAGAGAGCAGGAGGTCAAAGTGAACCCTGGGGACACCAGGGAGGACAGTGATTCCAGGCAGAGGGGCCTGCTGCCTGCGTGTGTCTCGCGGCAGAAGGAAGGTCCCTACAGCCAGCGTGGTAGGGAGGGGGGAGCGTCACACATCCCTTAACCTGCGGGTCTGACTCGTCTCCGGGTGGACGGCGTTAGAACTGAACTGTAGGACATCCGCCTGGTGTCTGAGAATTGCCTGGTGGTGGGGAACGCCCCCCCCCCCCACCGCAAACACAGGCACATTGGAAACCGACGGCCAGGATCTTCACCACACACTTCGGACAATCTCAGATGCACTCCAGGTTCAGAGTCTCTGCTGCAATTTCTTGAAGGTCAAGGCCAGTTCACAAAGCAGTATATGTACTTGCATGGTTTCCTTGAAACTGAAACTTGGCAGGAAATTCCGAGCCATTTGGTCTCTGAAGCAACATGCCCTCCACCTCCCTCGAGGTCCGGCGTCGGGCTGAGAAGTCTGGGTGCAGATCCTGGGTATGTGTCCCTTTCATGCACGGGGGGGCCTTCACGCTCACCCCTGCGTGTGTTTCTCAGAGACCCCGCTGGGAGGGGGAGTTCTCTAAGGACCACTCCCCCCACTCCCTCCCCGCCCACCCCCACACATCCTTTCGTGCAGGTCACTTTCTCCCCCTTCTCCTCTCCTCGCCCCCTGCCCCCTGCCCCCTGCCCCCTGCCCCCAGAGCCTTTCCCCCCTTGCTGGCGAGGGGCTCGAGGGGCTCGAGGCAGCTTTCCTGAGCTTTGACCTCCAACCGTGGGGGGTCTCCCCTGAGGTGTGTCCACAGCGCCTCCCAACAACACACTCTCTACTCTCACTGTTCCCTCTTCAGCCCGCACCCCACTGCCCCCCCCCCACCGGCATACTTAGGTTTTGATAGAATCAACCCAAGAATTACTCTAAAGGGAGTGTAAAGTGATTTTTTTTTTTATTAAATAAAGGTACTTTATTTGCCTTCTACCCTGCCTGCAGCGGCTTCTGTCGCACCTTCAGACGAGAGCAGGGAATCAGTGCGTAGTCTGTCTTGCGCTACAGAGAGCGGGTGCCGGAGTTCCCTCGGCCGGGTGCCACACTAGTGCTTCAATCAGTGGGCTCTATGTCACACCTGGACTGGGCATCATGCTGTCCCCTTCCTTCCTCTCCTGCTCTCCCCCATCACCTCCCGAGGTCGAAGCGGCAGGCCAGGGGATCCGTGTGTTGACAACACAAATTCAGGCCAGGAGGGTTTACGCTGAGCGCCCGTCCTGGGCCTGGGGTGGACTCCTGAGCACGGCAGACAGACGGCCTGTGACTGCTCACGTCACAAACGGGGCGAGGCCTCAAGGAGCCCACCAATTCAAGAGACGGGGCTTTAGAATTGCTAACCCGCTCTGAGTTTGAGGCGACACGCACACAAACCCCGCAGTGGATGGGAGAGATGGGACTCGGGGTCAGAGCGGTGGTCTCAGACCAAGGCGCAGCCAGGCCTCCACGGGAGGAAGGCAGTCGGAAAGCCTGGCTCTGGGCTTAGGCCGGGTCGTGCAATTCACAAGCCCAGATCCGAGCATCGCTCGGCGGTCAGGCTGAGGAGAAGGGCTTAGTCCAGCCAGCCGTGGGGAACTGCTGGAGCCAGCGTAGTGCTTGGGAGACATTATCTGCTAAAGCCAGGCACGGGGGCTTGTGGGTGACACACAGGGCCGAGTTCCTGAGGACGAGCACAGGGGATTGTGGGTGACACGGGGGTTGTGGGTGGCACTCAAGGCCGAGTCCTTTTTTTTTTTAATGTTTATTTTTTTTTGAGACAGAGAGACAGAGCATGAGGGGGGAGGGGCAGAGAGAGAGGGAGACACAGAATCTGAAGCAGCCTCTAGGCTCTGTGCTGACAGCGCAGAGCCCGACACGGGGCTCGAACTCACAGACCGCGAGATCATGACCTGAGCCGAAGTCGGCCACTTAACTGACTGAGCCACCCAGGTGCCCCAAGGCCGAGTTCTTGATGATGAGCACAGGAGATGATGGGAGGAACAGGGGGTTGTGGGAGACACAGAGGATTGTGGGTGGCACACAGGGCCACTCAAGTGCTCCTCCTGTTGTCAGCACAAGGGATCCTGGGAGGCACAGGGCTTTGTGGGAATTACACAGGGCTGAGCACCCTCTGTGGGGATTGGGAGGAATGGGAGGTAGCTCTTGCATAGTCTGCTTGGTATGTAAGTGGGAAGGGGAGGGAGGAGGCAGGCCCCAGAAGCAGGAGTAGAATGGAAGCAGTGGAACCAGAAAGGAGTAGGCACACAGGCAGTCAGGCGTCTTTGTTCGAGAAATGGACAAGTAGTGGTTGAGAGCAGGGGATTTGTAGCCCGAGGACCTGAGGTTTCAATCCCGTTTCTGCCCTTTCCTCGCCGAGTACACTTGAGCCTCAATTTCCTAATCTGTGAAGTTCAGATAATAACGCCTACCACCGCAGACGATGGCGAGGATTAAAGGAGATGATATACACAAACACAAAATACTTAGGACACAATTGATAAATATTATTGCTATTACTAAGCAGGTAGTACAGAGGAAGTCTTGAGAGGAGAGACGTTCAGTTGGCTTTGGGGGGGACGGGGCATGAAATGGCTCATCCTCACGGGAGACCACAGGCCAATTCCTTATAGCTCCTGTCGTCTCTGCGGCTGGGACCGTAGACACCAGTCGATGCAAACTGCCTTCCTCACTTTGCTGAGGAAGGAAGACCCTTGGGTCTGAGATTGGGGCCCGGCCTAGAGAGCAAGTCTAGGTATTGGCCTGAGCCCGAGGAGTCCCCTCTGCCTGGATCTCCCAAGTGACCACGGCAAGTTCCAGATGATAGAAGAAATACTAATCAAGTGGGGCACCTTCCCCGTCTGTCGGTACCTTTACGACCACAACCGTTCCCCCTCCTGTTGCTGAAATGGCTCCTTTGGTCCTTGAGAGGGACAGCCCGGGAGTCCCGGACACCATGTGGAGCCTTCTCGATCTCTCCCTGCCTTCTTTAGTTGCCTGGATCCCAGGCCAGACAGGATCAGAAGTCAACAGGACAGCCATGGCAGCCACAGTGCCCAGAGCCTGGGTCTGGGCTCTCCTCCTGAGCTCGGCCCCAGGCTTCCCTGTCCCTGGTTAACCGGCCTAGAAACAAATTAGTCATCTTCCATTGCTTTACTTGGCCGGTGATAGGCAATCTTTCTGCATATCTCTCAGTAACAAAACACAACAAAATATCACCCCCCTTCACCTACTTATGAGTCTCTTCTTTCACGGGTTCTATAAAGCACTTGGTGGTTTTTGCTTTGCAAGAAAGTATGTAACTGTGATTGTTTCTCCATGACAAAAAGACATTTTTTATCACTAAAATGGTATTTGCGGTCTTCTATTTTGTTTTCATGCTTCTACATAGAAAGTAACTTAAAAAAATTGTTAATGTTTATTTTATTTAAAAAAAATTTTTTTTAATGTTTATTTATTTTTGAGACATAGAGACATAGCGAGAGCAGAGGAAGGGCAGAGAGAGAGGGAGACACAGAATCCGAAACAGGCTCCAGGCTCTGAGCCGTCAGCAGAGACCCCGACGCGGGGCTTGAACTCACAGACCGTAAGATCATGACCTGAGCTGAAGTTGGCCGCTGAACCGACTGAGCCACCCAGGCGCCCCATAAATGTGCCGTATTCTGTATGGCAGCCCTATTTGAAGGTATCCCAAGAGGATCCTGTGCTTTAATATGCTGACTTGGCTCACTTCCTTTTGGAAATTGAAGGTCAGCTTCCTTAGAGTTACTTCGTTCCTTGAGCACGTGATTGTTTTAATAAAAGTGTTGCATTTAATCCTAGCTCTTCATTCTTTGAAAGGCACTATCAACCAGGTGTATAGAGAGAACTGGGGAAAAACCAACAGACCTAGAATCCTAAGGCAGAGATTAGCAACTCAGTTAGCCCTTCCTAACTCTGTTACCTTCATCTCCTGGAGCCTCCGTTTCTTACATAAAAAGTAGGGATTACTATGACTTTTTTTCAGTCTTGCTACATAAAACAGCAATGGGCTGATTTACATGAAAGGTTTTTAAAACTGCAAAACTCTAAACTTTATGATCTGAAAATCATGGGGAATAGCCCCGTCATGCCAGAGCTGTAGACATACTGAATTTTCCCAGGTTCCTGCTGCTGGGATTTCTTCTGATAGTCACCTGTGTGGCACCCCCATTCACCCCTCGCCCCCACAGGCACAAAGCTACTCCACGGGCCATCAGAAAAACGCCCATCACTTAAGAATGGTTCAGTTGGCGACTGGGTGGCTCAGTCGGTTAAGTGGCCAACTTCGGCTCAGGTCATAATCTCACGGTCGTGAGTTCGAGCCCCGCGTCGGGCTCTGTGCTGACGGCTCAGAGCCTGCAGCCTGCTTCGGATTCTGTGTCTGCCTCTCTCTCTGCCCTTCTCCTGTTCACTCTACGTCTCAAAAATAAATTAACCGTTAAAAAAAATTAAAAAAAAAAAGAAAGAAAGGTTCAGCTGAAGGTGCGGCATGCAGAAGACCAAAGACGACTGGGAAAGTCATTTCCTCCCGAAGCTTTAGAAACAGCACTCAAATAGATTCTCGTGTTCGAAGACCAGGATCTTAATTAGCTGTGAGTTTATGGGATGTCTTCTTTAATCCAGGTGGTGTAAAGGGTAATAGAGTAACCAATTACTTAGACAAGAGTTTGGAATGAGGAAAAGAAAAATCATTCGACTTAATCTCATGTGTATTGGCTGTTTTTAAAATTTTTATTTCTTTTTTTAATATAATTTATTATCAAGTTGGCTAACACACCGTGTATCCAGTGTGCTCTTGGTTTCGGGGGTAGATTCCCAGGATTCATCGCTTACATACAACATCCGGTCCTCATCCCAATAAGTGCTCTCCTCAGTGCCCGTCACCAATTTCCCCTCCTCTCACCCGCCCCCCCCACCAACCCTCCGTTTTGTTCTCTGTACTTAAGAGTCTCTTATGATTTGCCTCCTTTCCTCTCTGTTTGTACTAATTTTTCCCCTTCCCTTCCCCCATGGTCTTTATTAAGTTTCTCAAGTTTCACATATGAGTGAAAACATGTCTTTCTCTGACTGACTTAACTTTGGCTCAATTCGTGAGTAGGGGGGACATCCCAGCTAGCACCGTCAATAGAAAGATCAGCCGTCAGCATTCTGGTGAAGCCGTGATGTCCCACGGAGGCTGCGGAGTGCTAGACGCTAGGTCGAATCTTTACGACAGCCTGCAGCAACTATCTAGCTTGTGAAAATTTATAAAAATGTATATAATCTGGGGCCAGGCAACACATTCTTAGCAGCACACGAAGCCTAAGATCAAGAATTTCTAACATTAGATGATTAAAATAATAAAATCGAAAGACAAAAAAAAATAGCAGTACGGAGCATGTCTCTGTTCCTTCCGTTTACAGAGTATTCCTCTAAGTCACTGAGGATTGAATAATTCAAGATGAAAATTAGGAAGGGATATGAACACGGAGTTTACGGAAAAAATAAGCCCATGAAAACATGGTTAGCTTCAGTCCTGATGGTAGAACCTAGATGAAGTATCAATTCTCAGTGAGCAGCTAAGTAAAAATTAAAAAGCTGCTCAGCATCCAGTAGTGGTCAGGCTGCCCACAGCCTGGCCACTCTCAAACACTGCTGTCAGAAGTCTTAATGGTCTAGGTTTTTAAAGGATAATTTGACAGTATCTGTTAAAATCGGAAGTACCTCCCTCTTGGTCCAGTAATTCTGTTACTGCGAATTTACCATACAGATATATTCACAAAAGTACACGAAAACATGTATAGAAAAATATCCATTGCAGCACTGTTCGAAAAAGCAAAAAATTGAAGCAAACGAATTATCTATGGTAGACCGGGTAGGTAAATAAGGGAGCCCTATGATAGAATAACATAATATTATAGCTCTATCATGTAATATTGTGCAGACATTGAAACAGAAAAAGACTAGAAATTAGGGTAAGGATGATGACTAATGCCATGCCTCCCAAGTCCAAAATATATCAGAATACATTTGGTATAAATAGAAAAGGTCCGAATAAATCCTTATGTGCATATTGTATATGTATTTATTTGGTGGAAATAGTTTACTTTTTCTTTTCTTTCTTAAAAGATACGAAGAGCTTCATCGATGGTGGGCCTGTGGGGAGTGGGCTAGGGGTGGGGAGGTGGGGGGGGGGGCTTTTGCATCTTGGGTTTTACCTTGCTGTTCTTT
Source organism: Paguma larvata (assembly GCA_030068075.1). NCBI lineage: Eukaryota > Metazoa > Chordata > Mammalia > Carnivora > Viverridae > Paguma > Paguma larvata. Next base: position 16,568,139 of record CM057835.1, read on the forward strand.
AATTGCTCGGAGGATCAGAAGCCGAGCCCCAAGGCCTCTGAACCTGGCAACAGATGCAGGAAGACAAGGTCTCTCGACCAAAGCTGAGAACAGATGCAGCGAGACGTCAAAGAACAGGATTTCTGTCCAGACAAAGGCCGGTTGGCTTGATGTTAGAGGTCACGGTGAAGCTGCGAGCACCAGCAGAGGTGACCTCCAATTGGAAGCAGAGGGCTTTGACCCTCAGCAGTCCGGGGGCCGGTCAGAGTTGGAGTTAGGGGAGCTTTAACTTGCCTGCCAAGGGAGGCAGGCAGCTCAGCGTATTTGCAGTGTAAGTGTCGGGGGCCTCAGGGGGATCTACTTGGGGCCTGACCTAGTAGTGGGGTCATGAGAAGTTTCGTCCAGGAAGCCATGTTTGGCATGAGCCGCTGAAGGTGGCGTAGGAATTGTCTAGGCAACAGCAGGGACTGGAAAGATACCAGGTACAGGGAACAGCATGTATGAACGTCTGAGACAGGGACCAGAAGGTGAGCCCGTGTGGTTGGAGCAAATCCAGTGGAAAAAGGCACACGATGAGAACACAAGGTAGGCAGCGTGCTATCCCAAGGGACTCAGGAGCGAGGGTTGGGGGTTCATCTTTATCTCAATAGCTTCTGGGTTTTTTGTTTTTCTTGTGTTTTTGTTGTTATTGTTGTTTGTTTCTTTATTTTTGTTTTCACCCTGGGAAGCTTTTGAAGGGTGTTAATTTTCCTGAGACAGGATCACTTGGCAGGGAGATGAGGGGTGCAGGGAAGGATAACAGAGGAAGTTCTGAGGCTCTGGTGAAGCCAGGGTTTATGGGTGTCTCTCGGGATCTCTGCTTCAAGAGGACCGCACCAGCTAGCACGACTTCCATTCTGAGCTGCCTTGCAATGTGCTTGTGGGGATGGGCGCCAAAAGTGAAGAGGTGACTAAGACGCGCAGGTCTAAAACCAGTCGTGGGAGCTGCAGACGCTCTGAGACATCGGCCTGCAGCCCACATCCTCATCTGCTCCCGGCCTCCCGCTTCTCCCGGGAGTCGGAATGCACAGAGAGGGTGATTATCTCCACACATCAGGGCTAGACTTTAATGCTGACCAGCCGCTGGAATGAGAACGGTTGTGTCCCGGGGGGTTCATTTCCTTTGCAGATATTGATTACATTGTTAACCCCCTGTTGAGTGTTATCCTTACTTTCCACCAAGCGAGAGGGACACGACTCTCTCCTGGCAAAATTGTGAGAGAACCTGAGTCCCTGCCTTTTGAAAGTTCTCTCCTGCCTCAGGTACATCATCCCTTCTAGGCTGCAGACGTGAGAAGCCTCAGAGAGGCTGCAAGGGCCTGAAAATCCATATGCACACCAAGCCTTTGAATATATGTGGGTGCTGTTATGATGGAGGAAATAGAGATTTATTTCAATGTCCTTCTGAATCCAACGTAACTTTGGTCATTGTGCATTTTCTTGACCAATAGATCTGAAAAGTCTAACCTGTTATTATGGAGGTGGGGGGTTCTGTGGATTTTTTTTTTAAGAGGTCATTATACTTAAGAACTACTAGTCTAGGGAAAAGGATCTGGTATAGTAGGCTGATATGTTATTCATTCAATAAATAGTTATTGCATGCTTCTCGTGTGCAGAGCGCCATGGTAAGCCCTAGAGATACTCATGAATGAAACACGCATAGTCTCTGTCCTCAAAAAACGTAGAGTCTGGTGGGAGATAGAGGCCGGTCAACAGCATTAGTGACCGGCACACCGGCGCAAAGCTGGTTTTTAAGCAGAAGGTCAAGTTGAGGTTTAGGACTCGGGGACACGATGTGACTCCTTCCTCAGGGATACGCATGTTGAGAGAGGAGCCTCGAGAGGGGTATAAACGTTAACACAAAGGCCTCAATTTCCGCTGGTGGGATTTCAGGAAGTATCTTGGCAGACTGCAGAAAGCCATTGAAGTAGCTTGACTGGAAGACAACTCAGAACATAAGCTAAAAGAATACAATATTATCCAGAGTAGACATGTTAAGAACCAATAGCACCAATACACTAACTGTTTAGGTGTCTGATATTGATTTAGAGGCTATGTCTGTGTGGAGGACGCTGTTTTCATATATTTAAAGATATATGTCTGATAACTGCATCTGCGATGCTACTAGAATGTCAAAATAATGCTTATCGGGTCTGGAATCATGCTGGAGTTTGGGGGCTATTCGCCGGTTGTTGGAATTTGAGCCTGACACGCATAGCAAGGAAAGCCCAGTGATAAAACTACCCATAAGAGAAATAGAAGCCAAATTTTTTTTAATGAAAAAGGATTTGGGACCTAGCTGGGTGGTGAGAGACGCACGTGGGAGCTGGTGGTAGTCACGTGTTGCTGGTGGTAGTAACATGTGGTATGTATGGGCTTTCTTGCTTACACCATCAAGCTCCTTCAACAATGATTGGAATCGGTCTGGAGGGTATTCTTTCTAGTTGATATGACTTAAAGTGCACTTTGTCGTTAATGATTATCATGGTGGAAGGTATTCCCAAAATTCCCTCCGGGGACCTACTGCCAAGGCCTGTGCTCCCGAGGGAGCTCATCTGAGCACCATTAAGTTTGGCCTGATTGGGAAAAGTACCCAGACCTTCCGTAAGCCTTCTGTGTCTGTATTCGTCCATTGGGTTGGTGTCATGGCCCACTTGAAGGTGAAGGAGAATGTTTCAACCATTCATCGCAAGGCAGAGAGGTCGATTTCTATGGAAATCATACAACCTTGCTGTGAGGCATCCCCGACCTGTGGAGATCCTCTCTTGATGGTAGAGACTTTGCTTTGTGAGGAGTTTCCCCTACCTGCCTGGCCTCAGCTTTCTCAGTGGTGACACTCAGAGACTGGCTGACATAAGTCTCCTGAAGCTCTAATATTGGGGTTTTCTGATTCGGTTACTCTGTGGCAGGTATATTGTGTTTCCCATCCCCTCCTGGCTTCCCTTGCCTCCCTTCTCCTTCGATGAATGTCAGTCGCATGGAGTGGCTGTATGTTTCCCGCCAGGTTGGGCGGGGCGGATCTGTCACAGAGAAGATCAAGATGCATCAGGGTCCCTCAGCTGTTTACAGACAATGGTCTGTGACTCGGTCATTCCCTGCTGGGAAGACAAGCCATATCTTCCCCTGCCCCTCAGGAGAGAAAAACGGCATCATGCGGCCTAGGGGGCGGTGTTGGTCCCTGACACTTCACACTGGTATCTAAGCAACAAAGAAGTAGAGTGGACACGGCTAGAAAATGCCCTGACACTGAACAAGGGTGACAGCCAGTCTCGTCTTTGGAAAGCTAGAGAGAAGCCTGTCTTTGCTGACCAGGAGACCACAAGACAGGGGTCATAGGCCGTTACAGGGGCTCCAATACAACAAACCGCCTCTGCAGGCTGTAGTGAGGGAGGGGGGAGGCAAAGATGGAGGCCTCCTCTCTCAGACCTCACAATCTTCTTGGAGAAACCAGACCCCTGGCAGTAGAGAGAGAACTAAGTCCTACTGGTACCTCACGTGCTGTCAGCTAGACAGTCAAGAGGCTACCTGAACGTGAAGATCAGCAAACCTGGGCCATTGCCTATGAGCTCTTGAGATTCGTTCACGTGCTTGGATCTGACTTTCCCTCAACAGGAGGGAAACATGTCTCGGCCCAGGTTAAGGTTGTGGGTTATGTGGCTTCACCCTGGCAGGACTGAGAGGTGGGGAGAGCTGGTCTCAGAGAGTCTAATGTCCCTTGTGGCAGCTACATTTCTTCTCCTGGGCAACTCCCAGTGCCTTGAAGCTTCTCTGCAGCTGCTGTGAGACACCACACAGAGCCTAACCGTCCCGCGCTGGCGATGCTCCTGCCTCTTGTCCACTGTAGAAATGTACTAGCTCAGGGCACATGGCTGGCTCAGTCAATTGAGCATCTGACTCTAGATTTCACCTCCAGTCATGATCCCAGGGTCATGGGATTGAGCCCTGTGTTGGGCTCTGCGCTGAGTGTGGAGTCTGCTTAAGATTCTCTCTCTCTCTTAGTCTCTAAAAGAGAGAGAGAGAGAGAGAGAGAGAGAGGAGAGAGAGAGAGATCTACTAGCTTTATACAGTGTTGGAAGAGCGTGGGGAACAGGCACTCTCATCTACTGCTGGTGAGCGTACAGACCAGCACAGATCGCAAATTACCAGGGTTACAAATGCCCATATCTTTTGACACACAATTCTACTTTCAGGATGAAAGTTTTTTGGATGGCTGCTTTGAACCATTCATAGAAGCCTTCATTGAAAGTGGGACCCAAGCCCCATTCCCAAGACAACCATTGTTCCTAGCTTCTTGTGTAGACTGTGAACATAGACACATGTATGCATAGTTTAGCCACCTTTCAAGTACAAATTGGGGCCATAATATCTAGTGTTCCGAAGCTCACTTTTTTATTTCACAATGAATCTTCAAGATTACTTTGTATCGGTGCACAGAGAGACCCTTGACTTCCTTTGGCTGAGTAATAGAATGTTGTGAATTGCTGAAGGAGTTGTTGGAGTTTTACAGAGAACTGGACATATTTCCATAATGGAACTTTGCAAAATCTGCCCAAGTTGGCCTCAAGGGAGAGTGAAGGGAGATGTCATATAGGCCAGCTGCAAGCAGTGATTTTGGTGGGACATGACGTTTACACCCCGTGAGGCTTCTCCGTGGACCCCTTCCAGCTGCCATCCATTCCAGAGGAAGGGCGGATCGTAATTTGTTTAGATGGGTCCCTGGATCCGTTCACCTGCTGCAGATTCCGACAGTGCCGCCGTGCAACTCCCGGCCCCAATCTGGAGCCACGTGTTTGGTTTGAGTCAACCCGCAAGAGGTTCTCCAGAGCGCATCTCCAGAATTTTCTTTTTTTTATTATTTATTTATTTATTTATTTTTTATTGTTTATTTATTTTTGAGAGACATAGAGACAGAGCATGAGCAGGGGAAGGGCAGAGAGAGAGGGAGACACAGAAACCGAAGCAGGCTCCAGACTCTGATGAGCTGTCAGCACAGAGCCTGACTCGGGGCTCGAACTCACAGACCGTGAGATCATGACCTGAGCTGAAGTCGGCCGCTTAACCAACTGAGCCACTCAGGCGCCCCTCCAGAATTTTCTTAATCCCAACACAGCCCCTGCCTCTTGAAGGCCATTGTCCTTAGAACTCAAACCCTTTGGGCAGCTGAGTGCCCCAAAGCCAGACTGCTCCCCCCCTCCCTTGCTGGTCACCTGAACTTGTTTGTCTCAGTGTGGCATTTGGGGGACAGTCTCTTCACTTGGTCTAAGAGGGCTGGGAAAGGTGGAGTCCCAGGTCCTCCCGACGGGGCCATTTCTTCCAGCTGCCTTGCTCTCGCCATTTTAGGGACTTTCTCCTCCCTCCGCATCGTCAGGGGCAGAAATCTGAGTGTGGGTTCCCTCCGAGTTCTGGCTTCTCTGCCCCATGTTGCTTTAGCGGCTCTCATGGAAGAGGGTCCGTGGCAGCCCGGCCTTGGCTTACGCACTGGGCCAGAGAAAGAAACGCTACAGGCTTGATTGACAGAATGAGGGCCTCTGAATTCACTGATCTGTCTTGGGTGACACCAGCTGAGAAGCCCCAGGAAAACCTGACTCACTCTAAGCACCTAGAAGAAAACCTGAGGCCTATTTGAGGAGAAGCAAAGAAAAGTCAGCTGCTTTTCAGAGCTCGGAAGACAGCGACCCCGCTCGGGGCCCAGATAGCAGGACCCCCCGGTCACCGGGCTCTCATTCCTCCCCCCGGGTCAGGCTCAGGCCAACACCAGGCACTCTCCCAGGGATTGTAAGAGACGTGAATCTCCCAGATGCTGCTGATGAGCCTTGGTTCGAGGCCCGTGGGGTCCACCTGAAGCTCTCCACGCCGGAGGTCATGCTGACGCCGCGAACACCCAGAAGCAGAGGCAGGCGATTCCCTGCAGCCTTCGGAAACTCCGATTTCCAGCGACGGGCGACAGAACGACTGTTTCATAGATGCAAATGTCGTGCTTGAATGTTTTTAGTCTTTCTTGCCAGCGTGGGTCATTCGGAATGACGGATTGCATTCGAGAGCAAGGATCTTCCCAGAAGCCCCTTCCTTCGCTAATTTACCGCACACCTTGGACTCTTGTGACCCCTCTCGGCAGTGTTACAGGAAGCTGCCTGGTACTTTCTGACGCCACATCACAAATCAATTTACCAAATCAGCTAAACAGAAGTGAGGCTCAGCTCCCTTTAAGGAGAAAGCAGGTACCAAGATCCGGCCCTGCCCTGTCTGCTCTGCGCGGTTCCAACTCCAGGTACCTTCCCACCCGTTTGTTCCTTTTCCTTTAGAGCTGCTTAAGGCAGGAAGTCTTTCTCTCTCTCTTTCTCTCTCTTTCTCTCTTTCTCCCTCTCTCTCCTTCTCCCTCTCTCTCCCTCCCTCTCCTTCCCTCTCCTCTCTCCTTCTCTCTCCTTCTCTCCCTCCCTCCCTCTCTCTTTCTCCCTCTCTCCCTCTCTCTTTCTCCCTCTCTCCCTCTCTCTTTCTCCCTCCCTCTCCCTCCCTCTCTCTCTTTCTCCCTCTTTCTCCCTCTCTCTCCCTCCCTCCCTCTCCTTCTCTCTCCCTCCCTCCCTCTCCTTCTCTCTCCTCTCCCTCCCTCTCCTCTCCCTCCCTCTCCCTCTCTCTCTCCCTCCCTCCCTCCCTTCCTCTCTCCCTCTCCCTCCCTCCCTCCTTCTCCCTCCCTCCCCCCCTCTCCCCCCCCCCTCCCCCCCTCTCCCCCCCTCTCCCCCTCTCCCCCCTCTCCCCCCTCTCCCCCCTCTCTCCCTCCCCCTCCCTCCCTCCCTCTCCCTCTCCCTCTTCCTCTCTCTCCCTCCCCCTCTCTCTCTCCCTCCCTCTCCCTTCCTCTCCCTCCCTCTCTTTTCCCTTCCCATCTTTCTCTCTCTCTGGTGGCCTCAGACCCTGGAGGCTTTTGCTGAGGAGGCTCCATTGGCCTCCTTTTTGCACAGGTAACAGGTGAGGGAATGCGACAGTGCTCAGTCCCCCTCGCTGACCTCTCTGCAGCAGGAGAGGGGGTAGACCTGGGGTCTGTGACTTCCGAAGCTGTGTCCTCAAATTACGTCCCTCAGCCTTTGCTACTACATAATTTGATTCACCTGGGGAGATTTTTTAAACTACCCACATCTGGACCGCAGCCACACAGATTCTGTTTTGACCCCACACACGGTGCCATTTCTGAAAGGAAGTGGGGGGAAGGCAGGAGAAACCAGGAAGGGTTCCTATGGGAGCCCATCGAAGGAACGGATGAATCTCGTTATTGGTTCGTCCCCAGGTCCCGGCCCATCACTTGGTACCAGAAAATACTCCAGAAAGAACCAATAAGAGCCTGAGTGGACGGTCGAGGATGTGAACTAGAAAGCTTTGAGGCGGCCGAGCAGCGTGACGGGAAAATTCCAGCCAGCTGGGCTTCGGGTGAGTGGGCTCGGATTCGGCGCCGCCATCTGCGAACGGGGTGCTTTGGGCGAGACGCGTCCGTCTCTGAGTCCGTTTTCTCATCTGCAGAGCAAGGGGTTTGGAGCAGATAATTTCTAGTGTTCCTTCTCTGTTTAAAAACTCCTCTGAGCCGACGGTTGCTATGCCTACCCGTGGCATTTGGGTATTTTTATGGCGCCCTGTGTGCTTCCAGTCAGCTCTGAATTGGCTTAAGCTGGAGAGCAGTCGTCCTTGAAGTCTGGGGCCGTCAGAAAGGGGTTGCTTGGTGACGGTTTCTGCAGCGATGACAGACACCCCGCGTGAGGGGAGAAGGCAGCGTGTTCCAGAACAGTCTCCGAGGCCCATGGTGACTCCGCGGTGGGCGGAGGGGGGTGGGGAGGGAACACACAGGCCCGGAGCAGTTTTGACGCGGGCCCCGGGCGTGCTGGTAGAAACACGGAGCCCCAGGTCCGCTTCAGGGACTTAAAAGCCCAAGTTGACTTTTCCCCTGACCCGACCCCCTTCAGCGTTGCCCAACTCTCTCCAAACACTGCCCGACGGCTGTTTATGCGCCGATGAAGGAAAGCGCTCTGTTGACTTTATTTCCACACTCTGCCTTTTGGAGTTGACACAAGAAGAGGGCCAGCGGCTCGCCCGGGGAGGCCATCCAGTCAGCTGGCTCCAACCCCCCCCCCCCCAGCTTTCCGGCTCCATCTCCTCAAACAAGCTCTGGCAACAGGCCTCGGTAACACAGATAAGAAGCAGGGCGACACGGGCTTTGAACCCCAAGGCCAAAGGCGTATTGCACACTGGTCAGCTTTTCTCCGTGAATTCCAGCCCCCGGGGGCGAAAGACCAAACTCCCCTCCTTCCTTCCTCGAGCCCCTCCCTGCGCACGGTCGGGTCCCCATGGTGGAGGTGGGGCGGGAATCCGGGGTGACCTGCACTTTCAGGGAGGCGTCCTCAGTGCTCCAGGGGGCCGGAGCCTCAGGTTTGCTGCAGGGGCGGGGGGTGTGGGGGGAGGCCGTAGCTCGGGACGCAGGCCTCCCTCAGTGCAGCCCCAGTATTTCATTCAGGTTAAAAGCACAGACTCTGGAACCAGCGTTCTCGGTCTCTCTCTTACAAGCCCTGTGACTTTAGATTTCTCTCTCTCTCTCTCTTTTTTTTTTAATGTTTATTCACTTTCGAGAAAGAGAACCAGAACACGAGCGGGGGAGGTGCAGAGAGAGAGGGAGACCCAGAACCCAAAGCAGGCTCCAGGCTCTGAGCTGTCAGCACAGAACCCGATGCGGGGCTCAAACCCATGAACCATGAGATTGTGACCTGAGTTGAAGTCAGACACTCAACCGACTAAGCCGCCCAGGCGCCCCCAGATGAGATTTCTCTTAATCCAAGCATCACCTTCCTTTTCCCATCTGAAAAATGGGAATAACGATGCGCCTGCCTAGAAAGGCTGTTTGGAGGATCAAATGTGTTATTTCTAGGGACACCCGGGTGCCTCAGTCGGTGAAGCATTTGAGTCTTGATTTTGGCTCAGGTCGTGATCTCGGGGTTTGTGGGTTCGAGCCCTGTGTCAGGCTCTGTGCTGATAGCTCAGAGTCTGCTTGGGATTCTCTCCTCTCTCTGTCCCTCGCCTGCTCATGTGCACGCTCACTCGCTCGCTCTCTCTCTTTCTCTCTCTCAGAATGAATAAATTTTAAAATGTTCTTTTTTTTTTTTTTAATGTTTACTTTTGAGAGAGAGACGTGTGATGTGAATGGGGAAGGGGCAGAGAGAGAGAGGGAGACACAGAATCTGAAGCAGGCTCCGGACTCTCAGCTGTCAGCACAGAGCCCGACGCAGGGGTCAGACCCACCAACGGTGAGATCGTGACCTGAGCTGAAGCTGGACATTTAACCGACTTAACCACCCAGGCGCCCCAAAGTGTGTTATTTCTAAAGCAGCTTAGAGCCCGGCCTGGCAGATGGGGTGTCTCCAATAAATTAGTGCTTCTCAAACTTGAACACGAGTAAGAATCTCTGGAAAGAGTGCAACCGTAAGTGGAGGCTGTAGGACTCCCCTTTCTGGGAGGCTTTGGGTGAGGGGCCCATGGCCTTTGTCCCCACCGCCTGGTCCCTGCCGTGCCTGCGTCTCCCAGCCAGGCAGCACGCCCCTGCTTCCCCTGCGGCTGGCCCTGCTCACCCTGGGGCCCGGGGTCGTCCCAGAGCGCTGTCCGGTGTGTGCTGCACCCTTCTTCCCCTTGACCCGCTGAGCCTTCCGATTTCAGCTCAGGCCATCTCTCTTCCAGATCTTCCTCACCCGACTTCTGGACGCACCTCCGGGCAGGGGCACAAGCCCTCGTCTGCCATCGCCAGAGTCAGTTTTTATAAATATGAAAGCAGTTTGGGGGGGGGGCAAAAACCTCACTTGATGGCAGACACCTGACAACTGACATGAGGCTATTTATAGTTGTATTTATTCCACTTCGTGTAGGCGTTCGGATGTGTGGCTATAGAAATATTAATGCATGTGATGACGGCAAGCTGCCCCAGACTCTGGCCCCAGACACCGGTCACCAGCAGTGCCTCCTAATATATGGGCTATAGAACCCAGCACTTTTCTAAGATATTTTTTTAAACTCTGCATTCTAAAATATATCTGGCCCCAAGAGTGTTGGAGCACACTGTGCTCTGACTGTTGGCCTTCTCCTTTGCCTTGCCACTAAATGAAAATCCTAAGGACGAGCGTTTGGTACAAATAACGATCAGTTAGTATTTCTTGGATGAATGATGCGTGCGTGCTTTTTTGCAGGGAAAGAGTCTTTTTTTTTTTAATTTTTTTTTTTTAACATTTATTTATTTTTGAGAGACATAGAGACAGAGCATGAGCAGGGGAAGGACAGAGAGAGAGAGGGAGACACAGAATTCAAAGCAGGCTCCAGGCTCTGAGATGGCAGCACAGAGCCCGACACGGGGCTTGAACTCACAGACCGTGAGATCATGACCTGAGCCGAAGTCGGCCGCTTAACCGACTGAGCCACCCAGGCACCCCTTTTTTTTTTAAAATTTTTAATGTTTTTTTTTATTTTTGAGAGAGAGACAGAGTGCGAGCAGGAGAGGGGTAGAGAGAGAGGGAGACACAGAATCCGAAGCAGGCTCCAGGCTCTGAGCCGTCAGCACAGAGCCTGACGTGGGGCTCGAACCCACAAACTGTGAATTCATGACCCTGAGCCAAACTCAGACGCTCAATCGACTGAGCCCCCCAGGCGCCCCGGAAGTGGTCTTTCTTACTCTCTGTGACAGTCCCCACCACTCTGTGATATTTGCGGTAGGGTCTGTAAAATTAATTTCACACGGCTCCGTGGGTCTTCCTCCCTGGGACCGGACTGGAACCGGGTAGGCCGGCCCCGGGTCGGGACGGGTAGGGCCTGGGAAGAATGTGTTTCAAAGAGCTAGACTCTTCCACTCTTCATTTATTTTGAATAGGGTTTTGAAAAAGAGGGAGCATTTCCGGGGCATTGGCGTGTCTTTAGAGGAAGAACTTTCCAAGACTGGGGAGAATCCTGAGATTCTCTTTCCCTTCTCCCCCGAGAGAAAGCTCTACCCGTATGATATGTAAGGGAGAGGGTCCCGCACCAGACCCAGCCCTCCAGGCCGGACGCGGGCCCAGAACTCCTGGCCAGGAGAGTGGGACAGACCCCTCGGCAGCTCCCAACTGAGCTGTTAGGTGAGGAGAGAACGAGGAGGCCCGCACAGAGTCGCGAGACATCTGGCTCCCGGCGCCCACGAGTTAAAGCACGCAGGCCTTTGGGATATATCGTGACCAGGAGGGACCACAGGCCTATTCGACGTACAGAAAAATGGGATAATTATTAGATCATTTAGGTCTCAACCTCACCTCGGTCCACACTGCCTATGGCCACGTGCAGAGGTTGCAAACTCACATGCCGCCCCGGGCCGGGCAGCTAAGGGGTAATGTGTTAAGCGGGCCCGGTGCAGCACCATAAGGAGTGGAGGGGAGTGTGGCCAACTGGAAGGTTTCGGCCCCTCTTCAGCTCCCATCTGCGGCTGGCAGGCCTTCTAAGTTTTCAAGAGAAATTAGGAAACCTGATTTTTGGGTGCAGTGTCCCTCTTCAGAAAATCCTGGGCAGGCCGAGGGAAGTTCACGGGCGTTGAGTCGTGGCCCACCCCGCACCATTTGGCCGTGTTCGTTTGCGTCCATGCTGGGTGCCGTAGCTCAGGGAAGTCACGTGATCTTAGGGAAGTCGGTCTGTGAATTCCTAAAATTCTCGGATCGCCCTGAGCTGTGTGGGGGCGGGGCTGTTATTCTCATCTGCAGCTTCTCTCTCTCTCTCTCTCTCTCTCTCTCTCCCACCGAAAGGCAGAGCGGGCTTACCTCCTCCTTTTCCAAACACAAAGGCGTCTTGGTCAGCACCCCAAGGAGACTGCCGAGACGCCAGCAGAAGTCACTTGCTAGGCCCCTCTGCTTAGACAGCCCAGTGTGGCCGGGACACCTGCAGGCCACCAGGGAAGTGGTCATCTCTCCTGAGAGCCACACGCAGTGTCGCTTATATGATAAGGCTTCCAGATCATGTCTGAAAGGATGGGAGGCAGAGGGAACAGGCAGCGTGTTCATTTCCTCCGGTTTTCGGCAACCGGAAGCCGAGGGAGCGTGACTCTCTTAGCAGACTGTTTTCTGGTTTCAGTCTTTTGCTGACCGTCTCCTTGTTTCTTCTCCTGTTGTCTTGCAGAGACCCAATGCCTTTTTTTTTTTTTTTTTTTTTTTTTTTAAACAGACAGTCAACTGGGTGTCTCTTCAGGGTCATGAGGTGGAAGACAGGCCTCAGCCTGGCCAGCCTTTGATCGTTATTCGGAGGTGGACAGAGACAGGAAACGGTGAGCATTCTCACAACTGAAATCCACAGACAACCTCCAAGCTTGCTGTTACCAGAAAGTTCACCCCGCTCCCCAGGCCCCTGTCCAGCTCCTTTTTGTCCAGCTTTCTTGAGCATCCAAGGTATGGAGAACGTGGGTAAGACCCTACGCTACCAGGCTGCTTATGGTGATGTGTGGGAGGGAGGCCGTTACACAAACAACCACGACGAGAGGCAGAAAGGGGCCGGGAAGGATGGAACTTCACTCGGTGGGGGCGCCAGGAAAGGCTTTGCAGATGAAGCGAGGCCCGGGGCGGGTGGGGAGCCGCTCTCTGGGAGTGAAGAGAGGGGCAGGAAGGGAAAAGGGAGTCCGGAGCCTGCCCCTGGCTTGGAGCGCTTGGCTGAGGAGTTGCGATGGTCACGGGTGAGCACTGGCGGCCGTCGAAGGATCTCTGCCAGGGGACGCGGTGACCAGCGCTGGGCTGCGTGCGAACTGGATTGGGAACTGGGAACGGGGCGAGGAGGAAAAGGGGTGTGCGGTCAGGAGGTTACTGTCCTCGCTGGGAGAGAAGTTTCCGGGGCTGGGAAGGTGGAGGTGAGGGCGTCTGCACCCCCCTGAGCTGGTAAGGGTGTTCCTACTGTCCTCCGCCCCTCCCCCTCTTCGCGAGCCTCCACTCCAGTCAGGTGTTGGCCCCTGATTCCGCCAGAACCTCTGCCACTGAGGTCACCAGTGACGCCCTGAAGGCCGCTTCCAGCGGTCGCGCCTCAGTGGCATCTTGGGCATCTTGCAGCAACACAGATCCTCTACTCACGACGGGGTTGCGTTCTGCTAAACCCATCGTGCGTTGAGAATATCATTAAGTCAAAAATGCATTACTACACCTGACCTACGGAGCATCAGAGATTGGCCTGGACTCCCTTGCCCGTGCTCCGAACACTGCTACGAGCCTGCAGTCTGAGAATCAGGTGTTGACGGTCTCGTGCGATGCACCGACCCCGGCGCTGAGGGTAAAGAACAGGGTGGCGTGTGGGCACAGATGCTTGTCAGGGCGTCGGTCACTGACCCGCATGCTCGCTGGCTGACGGGGAGCCAGGTCGCTGCCCCCCTGCCCTGTGTCACCGGAGAGGCCACCGCATGTCACTGGCCCGGGGCACGATTGATTTTCAGACTTCCAAGAATGGTTTCTACTGAATGCCTGTCCTTTTTGCACCATCGTAAGGTTCAAAATCAGCAAGTCGAGCCACAGGATGTTGGGACGGCCTGTAACTGACACCCATGGTCTCCCCACCTTCATAAATACGTTTTCCTCCCCCCGTTTCTGGGACCCCACCGGCTCCCGGTTTTCCTCCCACCTCTCTGGCCACTCCATTCCTGATGGTCTCACCTTCGGATCCCGAGACCCTCCTTGTTAAAGGCTCTGAGGGGCTTTAAATCCCAGCGGCATGCTGGCGGCACTTATGTTGATCGTCTCCAGCCTGGATCCCTTCCTGAACTTCTATGTTCAACTTTCTGCTTGACCGCTTCTCTCGCATGTCTCACAGCTGTCTCCTGTGAGGGTATTGCAAAATGGCCTCCACCTCACTCCCGATCCTGCTTAGAGTCTTTGTGTTTCCGTTCTTCCGTCCCCATGTGTGCTTCCCCAGGTAGCCACGTGGCTCACTCTCACCTCCTTGAGGTCTTCACCTTGACCCACTCTGTCTAGATTTGGACCCTCTCATGCTGCCTTAATCCTTCCTCTGCTTGCTTTCCTTTTGTGCCTTCATCAACATTTAAGGTAACGTGCCTTTTATTTATGTCTATGTTTCCTGTTTGTTTGCCTTCGCTAGAATATATATTTCCTGATGGAAAGGATTTTTGTTTCGTTCACTTTGAATTACTGTATTCTTCCCCCCCTCCAAGTCTGTGGTACATGGTAGCCACTCAGTGCATGTTTGCCGAACGAACGAGTGAATGGAAAACTGAACTTTGTCCCTCTTTGGACTTGGGGAGCGAAGCCATGTGGAAGTCAAGGTTGAAGGGTCAGTGTGGATGCCTGGAAGACAGCAGGGTGCAATTCCCAGAAGTTCAGGAACAAGGGAGAAGTTTGAGAGTAGTGCGAGTTTAGACTGGGACGTGTGGAGGTTTGGGATGAGAGAGTTGAGGCCCCCGGGACAGGCTGGGGGCGGAGGGAGGTTTGGTTGTTGCCCACACAGAGGCGATGACTTTAAGCCATAAGAAGAGGAGGAGGAAGAGGGAAGGAGGTGGATGGGTGGCGGGAGAGAGAGAGAGAGAACCGAGAACAAATTATTGGGGAGCATCGTTTAGGGGAGGAGAAACCCGAGCAGGAATAGTTGGAGAGGGAGAGCGTGATCGGGAAGGTGAAATGTCATGGGAATCACAGAGCATTTCAAGAAAGAAGAAAGGGTTGCTAGTGTTGAACACTGTACAACGAGGAAGAGTGAACACTGGGGAAAGCTTGGGAGAAGTGGCCACCCGGAGACCTGCTGTCCTATTGCCCGAATACCCCTGATGGCCTGAGTGCCAGGCAGGAGCACAGCGGGAACCAGTGGAAATTTTGCACATAGCAGAGCAATATGGTCAGAGCTTGGCTGGAGGCAGGGAACTGAGAGCGCAGGTTGGCTGGGAAGGGGGGAGAAATAAAGAGGACATATTCTAGAAGGATAATTCAGCCATCCCAACTTGGGGAGTTCTGGAAGCTAACTGAAGGGCCGGTGGCTTCAGTGTTTAATGCGTAGAGCAAGAAAATGACTGGCCCATGGTCCCCGGGGCCCTTGGGTGCCCAGACCCTCAAGGTGGGTGTGGCCATCGCTCTTCCCCTGTCACCGGCAATGGGTATTTCCCAATGCCGTGGCTCTCTAGCTTCCACAGCTAATATTTGTCTCTTAACGATCCATTCGCCAGCCTGTTACTTTTTAACTGGAGTCCAGGGTTCAAAGGCCTGACTTTTGTTTAAACACTCATTACATTGGGGAGGGCATGTCCCCCTGATAATCTCGACTGATGAACAAGCAAGGATCTTCTAAGTCAATATGGACAGCAAAGAAAGCAAGGTGGGGAGGGACAGAGTGGGAGGGATTGGGGGTGGGGGGGGAGTGGAAAGACCCTACGGGCAGAGGAGCCCTTAGAATTGGTAAGACTGCTAAATAACCCCTACTGGGAAGACCAATCCCAAACTTAAGCTTTCTGTCACAAGTAATATTAAACATATTATAAGAAATCCTTTATCAAATAGAAACTCTTTAAAAAATAGAACAACATCCTGGTTCTCCATGAGATCCTTCTTGGGGATGGAGAAACCAGCCCTCAGTGTCCGGTCCATAGGGCCCTTCAACTCTGTTGGACAAAGGGATGTTTGCCTTGCCCTGGAAGGTATCTGGAAATTGTGCATTTGCTTTTGAGGGTGGAGAGATCTCTGTCCTGCGGTCAGGTGGAGAGACAGTGTGGCTTCCTTTGAGGGCCTGGGGTTGGGGCTGTTCCTGAGAACAGGCTGGCTTTTCAGGCAAGCGTCCCTTATATGCAATGAGTTTTATGGCCTGAAGCATGGCCTCTGCCCTCAAAAATCCTCCTCTACTCAGTTTGCTGCTGCCTGAATGCCATCATTTCAATCGTTAGTCCTTTTAGGTTGAGCCAAACATCACCTTTGGAATTGCTTAAAATGAAAATACTTCTGAAACGGGTCATAAGTTTGGTCTTAGCAATCATTTACATCTTCGTGAAAGCGAGCATATTGGCTCTTCCCTCAGAGAGGGGGTTTGGCAGAGGGGAGGCAGACGGGCAGGAGAGCACAGTGGCTGAATGGGGGCTTGCAGCCAGTCTGGGCTCATGGGCTCAGCTCACGACTCTGCAAGTCTCTTAACCTCTCAGTCTATCTCCTCATGTACAACTCAGGCCGACTGATAACTGGCCTTGTTGGCCTGATGTAGAGACCTGTGGTAAGTTCCAGTAATATTATCCTCAGGGAGTCAACCGAGGACTCCAAGGCCACCATTCCTCGGGGAAATTCACTCTGCAAAGGGACGCTGGAGGCTGACGATACACAAGGGCAGCATTCGGCTTCTTTTTCCCAGACTCCTTTGCCTTTCCTCTGGGCACCACCAGAGATTTCCCAGCCTCCCTTGCAGTGGACAAGTGGGGATATCCTCCCTCCAGACCCAGCTCTCCTGCAGTCCTCCAGCCTCTGCCTGGGAGCTACAGAGGCCCCTGCCCTAGGGGAGGGTGGACCCTCGAGGGGAGGTGCCTGTGTTCCTGGGGGACTTCCGGAGCAGAGTGTCACCTCTCACCTACACCGGGGCAGGGGGAATGAGCCTTTCTCATACACAGTAAGCCCCGCTTGGGGGTCCCTTGTTTCAGCAGTAACTCGCTTTGATAAAACTCCTGTCGTCTTCCCTCCTCAGGAATGCGTTCACGAGGAAGGGGGCCCAGGAGCTGGGGAACAGTCCACACTACCCTCTCCATCTTGAGGCACCGATGACTGACTGCAGCCAAAAGTCCCTGGACTTCAACCTGTAAGTTCATGATCACTGCATGTAAACAACAGGCTCGAACATCCTACAAGGCGATTGTATCTATTTGAATAGTGGAGATTTTCATGTTATACATGAAATGGGGGATACTAGTTGGTTATTAAACTATTGTCCTTTCCATTCGTGATGACCTATGACTTCCCACCTATTGGCTTAATGGTTCTAGGGCAGTGTGGATGCCAGCTAGAATTTAAGAAGTCATCGTAACAAACAACAGGGTTCCATTTCTGTGAGATTCGAGAACAGGCAAAACTAATCTGTGGTGGAAAAAATTCAGAGCGGCAGTTACCGGGGGATGCGGGGGGAGAGCACAGGAGTGGACCCTGACCAGGAGGAGACATGAAAGAACTCTCTGCAGCAGGAAGAATTCGAATCACATGGGTGCATGCCTTTGTCAAAACTCAGTGGATGTACATGTAAGATTGGTTCCGTTGTATGGGAATTATTTTCTGTTGAAAAGGAGACGGCATATCCAAAATGGAGTCACTTGTGCCAAGACTTACTGACTTCACTGCAGTCTCATCCCCGCCCCTCACTTCAGGAATGTGACCTTTAACCTCCTAACCTGGAACTTCCTGGTCAGCACTAGGAGGTAACTTACCAAGGGACCCCTTCTCTTCCCCTCAGGAGGGCGACTTGCCTGACACAACACATTCTTGGCTTGTAATGTCCTTTTCCCCACTCTCCTTCGGCCTTTAAAAACCTTCCGTTTTGTACTGCTCCTTGGAGCTCTTTCTCTTTGTTAGATGGGAGGCGACCTGATTCATGAGTCATTTAGGAAGGCCAATTACATCTCCAAATTTACTCAGTTGAATTATTTAACATCCCAAAAGGAAAAAAAAAATCTAAATGATAAAATCTAGTTAATGATACGGAGGCTGAAGGACTGGGGGCAGGGAGACTGATGCCTGCAATGTACTTTGCAAGGCTCTCATAGGGTGGGATTGGGAGAGAGGAACAGAAGGCAAGCCGAGTAAATCGCAGAGGCAGAACTATGGGGTGGGGGCACCGGTGTTCACTAGACAATTCTTTCAACTTTTCTGAATGTTTTCATAACAAACTGTGGGAGGGGGAAAAAAAGTGCTTTGGGACTCAAGGCGGACAATCCTTCGTACCGAGGAAAATGGCATTATCAGCTCTGCCGAGAGGCAGGTTTTTATCCAGTTTTTAAAAAATTCATTTATTGGGGCGCCTGGCTGGCTCAGTCGGTTAAGCGGCCGACTTCGGCTCAGGTCATGATCTCACAGTCTGTGAGTTCGAGCCCCGCGTCGGGCTCTGTGCTGATGGCTCAGAGCCTGGAGCCTGCTTCGAATTCTGTGTCTCCCTCTCTCTGCCCTCCTCCTGCTCACGCTGTCTCTATGTCTCAAAAATAAATAAATGTTAAAAAAAAATTAAAACAAATAAAAAATTCATTTATTTTGAGAGAAAAAGCATGAGTGGGGGAGGGGCAGAGAAGAGAGAGAGAATCCCAAGCAGGCTCCATGCTCAGTGAGGAGTCCGATGGGGGGCAGGATCCCATGAACCGTGAGCTGATGACCTGAGCTTTATCAAGAGTCGGACCCTCAAAATGACGGAGACCTCCAGGCACCCCGAGTTCTGTCCACTGTTAAAGCTTCTCTAATCAAGGGCGAAGTCTAGATGATTCATAGCTTCTACCTTTAGCTTGTATTGTTATTCAGCCTGGACAAGGCCAGGCAGGATTGAAAATGGTTAATATCTTAATTCTGGGAACTCTGTGTACGATGTTCATAGCAGGATAACACTTCGAAACTGCCCCGAAGTAGAACATCCCTTCAGAGGGACGGGCCTCTCCCACCACGGTCCCCTTCAGTGCTTCATCTACTCCACGCGGGAAACAAAGGCCACAGAAAACATTAAATTGCCTCACAACTTCCAGCCCTTTGACGTGCAGGCCAGGCCTTGATGTTAATTCTTTACTCGAGGCGAAAGGCAATCTGAGCATTAGCCCGCCTTCCAGGATGCTGGAAGTCTTCTTTAACATAGAAGAATTCCTTTGGAAACTTCCTTTGTCTCTGTCCCCCACTCCTAAGATATAGGTCAGCGATCACCTCCATGCATGTGGCCCCCTGATACGCATCTGAAGGGTCTCATGACGAAGGTTTTTCTAGGCAGTAGTGGATGACCTAGCCCCTTCAAGGTCCTGGAAACTTGGCTTCCAAAGTTCTGGAGACTTACCCTATCCCTAACTCCCTCCCAACTTCAAGGGATACAAATCCATCACCCATCACAACCCCAGGGCGGCTCTTTCTGCCCAGGGGACCCCATGCTTGGATAAAACCATCTTTTTGCACTGAAGAGGTCTCAAGAATTCTTTCTTGACCGTTTGCCCTGAACCCCAACATTTCCACGTCATGTTCGTCTTGGTGGCGTGCTCGCCGCGTGCGGTGCCCCACACCCTTTCCAAGCTAACTTGTCTGCAAGGCAGCTGTTCCCTCGGGGAGGAAAAAAAAAAAGGCTTTCCTCAAGCACTGGGGTAAGCGGAGGCAAAGCAAAAAGCTTTGGGAAAAATCGGCACCCTCCCGTCCCACCAAACGAAACCCCCTCTCTCTGCCACTCTGTACCCCGTTCCAACAGGGAGCAAAGCGCCAAGGCGGCAGAACCGGTGATGGGGCCCTCGTCCACGCGTGAAAACAGCGTGCAGGAAACGGCAAGTTTGCTGGGCATCTGGCTGAGAACGGGGTCAGGTTAGAACAGGCAGCTCGAACTTCAAGAGGTGACCAGGTGGACACATCTCCGGAGGGGCTCTGCAGAGGGGCGGGCAGGGGTGGGGGGGGGGGAGTTCACCTTTTCCCTAGTCTAGCCTGAGGGGGTCCCCCCACAGGGGAGCTTCCTGCTCACCAAGTCCCCACCAGCGGGCGTCCCCCAGGGTGTGACAGGGTCCTGAGATCTAGAAGTCTATACTGTAAACTCATCAATTTGTTTTCCTGTCCCAAGTCAAGTCCCATAACGACCTGCTGAGAGGCCGCCGCCTGAGCTCTGCGGGGACCTACCACTTTGAGACGTGTTCTCGCCGCCGCGAGGGATCTGTAAGTGGCTTCTGGGCTCTTACATCCGGGGACCATTTGGCCGTGGTCCCCCTCGAGGCAAGCCCGGGGAATGAGAACCTGCGGGGCCCTGACCTGGGCCCAGACCTTCTTCCTGGGGCTTTACTGTGACAGGGGTGCTCAGATCACTCCTGGGCTTCAGCGCAGGTCAAGAGCTCATCAATCGAGCAACTGTGTAACGAATCTGTGAGAACTTCTTCCTCCATTTACTCCACGACTCGTCTTTTTCTCTAAGAACGAACACGCACGAGTTTGGAGCCGCTCTACCCACCGCGCCTCCCTCCGCTTGCCCGTGTGCATCCGGCGGCGGGCCTTCCAGCAAGGTGCCCGCTGCTGCTAACTGGGAAAGGGCTAAATTCTGTCCTGCTTGATGTCACCTCCGGGCAGTCCCCGAGGGCGCAGGCTAGGGCCCTCGAGAGGCTTTTGTACTAAAAAGGCAACATTTTTGAGGCGGCTACCGTTTTGACAGGGAATCAGCGGGAGATCTGGAATTTGATGGCGTCTTTCTTCCGAGAACCTCTTTGGGCCTCGTTACTGAGTCTTATTAAGTCACATTAAATTGAGAGCTGGCTGGTTAAAACCCAGAGGTAAAATACACCTTTTTAGGGATGGACGGCTATGAATTATGCAAGTGTTATAAAGTCACAAATTCTCAAGTTTAATAATAAGATGACGACGGTCAAGAACAGATGTGCGTTCCAGTGAGTGTAAGCCCTGGGTTTGCGGCAGACTTTGACTTAAAGGTGTGGGGCTTTGAGGGATGTTAAGGGGACGAACAGCCTATAAATCTGTAGGCATTTAAACCCCGGAAACAATTAAGATGATGCAGCATTCACCAAGAAGCTTCAAATCAAATCAGACAACCCATAATACTCGGTGTAGAAAAACGTTCCAGCTTCCACAATTCTTTATTAAATGTTTGACAAGTTGGATCACTTCTTTACAACGACTTCATTTCGTCACAGGACTCTCTTGCTGTCAGGAAAACAATCTACAATTTCTCGTCAGATCGCTTAAGAAAAATGAAAAGCAAAAAGGATTTGTTCTTAAACAAAACGTTTCCTGTGTGTATCAAATTCAACCGTATTTTAAAGCTATTCTGATTGTGAAAAGGAGCGTTATCCAGAAGTTGTCTTTAAAAAATTTTTGAAGTAGTTTGGTTTTTCATCACGGTATCAAATAGTACTTGGCTTTGTATGAGGAGGTGGGGGTTATAATAAAAAGTTATGAAACATGGAGAATTCATTTGGAATGCTTGAAACTCTTTTCACCTTAAAAGTCACTTTTTTTTTTTTTATGTTTCATTTGGTAATAAATCCTGAATTAAGGAATGACAGCCTATTAGCATCATTTTCCTGGGGTTCTCTCAGGCTCCGAGGGTCGGAAATCTCAGGACACAGCTTGGAGAAAACTGTAGAAGGACTAAGCTCTCACTCCCTTTCGAAACCAGATTGCTCAAGAAAGGTGTCAAAATGCTATACAAATATATACATATATATTTGGACAGCATATGTACGTATATATGTATATACATATCACGTAAGTAGTAGTAAAGGAAAAACAAAGTCACGCGAAGTTAACATGAAGGAAACCGTGACAGTCTAGGTGAAATCGGTCTAAGAGGGCAAACCGGCTTATACAGGAACACATGGAGACACAGGGTTATGGTCATTAGAAAGGCTTTCAACGTCGCGACACGAGGCTGAGATGCAGTACACAGAGGGCTGTAGCCAACGTCGTTAGATTCCATATCTACACTTAGAAACGTAAAACCCACAAACAAGACATGCATCTTAAACATGCGTTGCTTTGCGCTTAACACTTTCACAAAGGATCGAGGTCTAATGAGTTTTCTGGAACATTTCATACAAACAGAAAGCTATCCTCTTCTGAAAGAAAACCTCCTAGGAGCTCACGTCCTAATGCTACAGCACGGTTTCTGGCCCGCTGAAAGCACGCTGGGCTGGGGAGGTGTGTACGCAAGTGTATATACACTGTTCATTAAGGCTTGGATAAATTAAAAAAAAGTGGTCCAGAGTAGATCACATTTTCTTCCCAGTTTTAAAATCCAAAGTACAAAGTGGAGTTTATCAGGAGTTTTAAAAACGCATCTGAGACCGGAAATTGGCAGTTTTGACATGACCTATCGGGATGGACCCCAAAGCCTGAAGGAGACAGAGGTAGTGCTGGATCCCCCAGGGGCCAGGAAGGGAGCAGGCCAGGCAGTTACTCTGCACAGCAGCACCCCCTACTGACGAGGCGGGAAATGATACCGGACAATGGGGCCCTCCTCTCCCCGTTAGGGCACGGGTATGGAGTCGGGGTGCAGAGTCCGGAGAAAAGAAAGAGGGGTGCCTAGCACAGTGGGGAGGGGTCTCAAGAATCGATGAACCCATGCTCTCTCTAGATTTTGAAAGTTCAGAGGTGGGATACGAGACTTAGAGAAAATGCTAGCGTCGGGTGTTAAACAATTAGTAACTGTTGGGGCAATTAGGAATTTGCTGCACGTGAACTTGGCTTTCAAGAGAGCCAGTCTGGATCTGGCAAGATCAAACAGCATCGGTACGTGCTGTCTATTTAACAACGTGAGATGTAGACAGCGGCTCAAATATTTTGCAACTCATTCCTCAGAATCTGTCGCTGCAGCCTCACGTGGGAGGAATAATCCGTGTCAGGCGCTATTTTATAGCATCTGTCATCGGACCACCAGGAATAGCTCGTGTTCGACCAAAGGGCCTTGTAAACAAAAATTAAAGCATCTTAACGTTCTTGTGATCTGGTACAGGACTGGCTACAGGAAAGTAAATAATGGAAAATGAGTCAAAGCAGAATACTTTAAAACAGACAACTGCCTCGTCTCCTGTTCCAGAGGCGGCCGGTGGAAAAGCAGTGCACTATGGGAAGCTAATCCAGACTTTCCAAATCTGCTTTCAGGCCAACGAGGGACGGGGACTGAAACCCTGTGGTTGTGATAACTCCTGTCCGTCACGCGGTTGCCCCGGAACTAGCTTCCTAATCTTGTGGCAAAACGACCCATAACAAGGGTACCTGCTCCAGGGAGCTTAAAAAGAAGCCAGATTCGAGTAATTTCTAAGAAGAATGGGGGGGGGGGGGACAGAGACCTTGGACTTGGGAGAGGCGCCAGGGCTAAGCGTAACAACAAGAGGCAGCCCATTCTCCCCGCCAGGCCTGCGGGTTCCATGGTGCGTTTTCTTAACCACCACCTGTGACTCTGTCCTGGAGGCAACGGAGAGCGGTCCTCAGGGCTTGGAGGAAACCAGGCCTAGGACTGTTGTAGGCAGAGTGAAACACCAGGCGTTGCTAAGATCAGGGAACCTGGTGTGTGGCTTAAAAGCAAAAGAAAACAAAAACAAACCCTAAACCCAGCGCTGTGCGGCGGGCACGGAGAGCCGACAGTTAGCGGGAGAGGAGCTGAACGGTCATTCACGACCGCCGCCTTTCAAGTGCCCAGAGGGGTCCGTTTCGATAATTCTTACCGCTCCTGGCACAGGCGGTGTCTTAGGACGGGTTTTTCTTTCACGTTTTTAACACTGTGCCTGATTTACTGAATATTCTGAGTTTCTGAGTATACAGTTCGCCAAACGACAGAATCCCAGTTCTTCAACTAGAACCATAGGCTTTCTCCCCTGTAATGACACGATCACTCTCCGAATCCGTCCAAGCACTAGCTTTGACGAGAGGCCCAGAAAGAAAGCCCTCTGGGCCGTGAGGGGTTCCACCAAGGGATTTTTGCCACGAGACACTGGTTATATAGACTGAAGGGGAAAAAAAATATCCCACAAGGAGATAAAAATCATAAAGCTGTTTTCTAAAGACTCGACATCTAAGTTCTCTGATCGCTGTTGAGCCGCTCCTCAGCTCTGTAGAAATCCTCTTCGCTCAGACACCGCCGCCCTCTGTACCTCTTCGGACCGCTCATTTAGAACCACAAACGGTCCTGGTTTCTCACGAGCCACCCAGGGCTGGGGAACAATGACTTTCTTACCCCCAAAGGCCCTGAAACCACAATTTTCTGTCTTATCGATGAGTGGCCACAGATCACGTCTCTAGAGTCCCTGCTCACGACAGGGCTTAGGACAGCACGGGTTAAAAGGACAGCAGGGCCACCGAACTGCCCGGCCGCCTCGGGCCTTCTCTCAGAACACGACAGAGTCCTGAAACAAACGCTCACAAGGGCCAAGCGATCCCAGTAGCGTGGGACCCTCTACCTCCGGCACCGCCAGCTTCGCGGCGCGACCGAGGGAGTCCACTCAAGCGTTCCCGCTCACTTTTAGTCAGGCACGGGACGGACACCGCTCGGGCAGCACACAGTATCGAAGCATGCAACACGTCCTAGGTCACGAAACCCGGTTAGACGAAGTGTGCGTTACACTGATCTTGGTGGTTGAGTAGAAACCACAGGGCGAGCGGTGAGGACAGGTCTTGCAGGCTCAGCTTCACATCCAGGGTTTATACACCAGCAGCCAGACTCACAACGGATAGATGCCGCACCAGAAAGATGCGCGCGGTGGGGGGGGGGGGGGGGGAGGGGCGCGAAAATCATCACATTTAACATCTACGATTAAAAAACCCCCAAAACAGCCACAAAACCAGAGAGAACCTCCACGCGGGGCATAAAGTGCCTTCGGAACTGGTGCGGTTACAACAAAAATGAGTTACTTAGCTACCGTTCGCAAACGCGCACAAACGGGACACAACACAGATCTGGTTTCCACGGTTTCAAATCAAGCGGGTGCCGAGGCCCGTTCAAACGTCTCTACGGCAAACAGCAAAGAGGAAAAGATCATAAAAGAACGGCTGTACAGCTTCGCGGAGGGGTAAGTCATTTCTCCTCGGAGAAAGGACAGCCCGACCCTGTCTCAGACGTGTTACAGCACACGGAATTACTTCTAAGGAACAACGGTGTGATTCCTTCAAGTCGACACCAAGTTTGTCATGCTATGTTACAATTCTCTCAGCCTGGAGCTATTAGGCTAAATTTGCACACACGAAAAAAATGTAACGTCCAGTTTGTTTTCATTCTCTCGGAGTATGGAGAAAATTATCATTATGCCTAATGTTATAGTTGAAATTCTCTCAAAGTACTTGTCTGTAGGTATTCGGACAAAAAAAAAAATCAGTCTTTCCGTTCTAATAAAGTAGGGAGTGGGGTCAAAGGACTTCAAAAACAAAAATGTCACTGACATTAAACCTGGTATGAAATTCAAATACAAAAAAAAATATGCTCACTTTTCCAAGTACACGAGACGCCTTTAATTGTCATGAAATAAAATCTGAAAATCGGTCTAAATCATTTTAAAAAGTAAACATGAGTGGTAATACTATACCTGTAGAGTGATTAATCCCATTCATTGTCATTATAAAGTATGTAAAATATTTATTAAGGGCTTTGCCTACAGAGGCACGACATAAATAGAATGAGTCCTCCTGAAATGTTATTAGTGTACACATCAACCAGTCGGTAAGTCGTGGTGGGAAATGCAGGACCGTCGCGACCTGGGGCCAGGCTCCCGCGTCCGAGCCTGGGCGAGTCACGGGTGGAGGCCCCGCTCCGGGAGCCAGGCCGCCGCGCGCGGCCGCTCCTCCGCCTCGGTCGCTGCAAAGTCAGGTGTTGGGCAAACGCACAAGTGCAAGCAGGACTCGCTCGAGGAACCGCCTCCCCGAGGTGGGGGAGGAGGGGAGGCGCTTAATCCACCCCCTCAAATCCTTGAGCGTTTTCCACGGCCATGAGAAGCTTCTCTCGTAAATCTTCGAAGGTTTCATACGGAGGTAAGTCGAGGCGATTAAAGCTGCAAAAGGAACAGAGAGAACAGGTAACAAGGCATCCTCCTTACCCTGCGGCCGCGAGGGCGTTTGCTAGGTTTGCCTAAAGAGGCATCTGCTATTTGAGCAAGAGGGCGCAGAGGTCTTCACCGACAATTCTGAAGACCAGCAACAGATGCCAGCAATGCGGGCGCCCGTGGGGGCTCAGCAGGGTAAGTGTTTCCGACTTTGGCTCAGGTCATGATCTCATGGTTCGTGGGTTCAAGCCCAGCATCAGGCTCTGTGCTGACAGCTCAGAGTCCGGAGCCTGCCTCGGATTCTGTCTTTCTCTCTCTGGCCCTCCCCTATTTGTGCTCGCTCGCTCTCAAAAATTAACTTAGGAAAAAAAAAAAAAAAGGCCAGCAATGAAACTGTCCACGCCAAAGAGGCTACAGAAAGGAGTTTTCTGAGGTCACTGACACCCGTGCCGAGTTCCAAACCCTCGAACACAAAGAACTTACACGTCAGGGACGAACCAAGGCTGAGGCTATTTCGTACGCACTAGCTGACTCTACACTAGCTCCCAAGCTACGCGCTTTTCCTGACAGTAACTCATGCTGTTTTCATCACGGGCCCCTGAGGCGGGTAAAGGTCTCTCCGGATTCGGTCCTGGAGCACAGAGAGGTAAAGTCCTGGGGTCCGAGCTCCCGTTCCCAGGAAACCAGCCTCTGGGCGTCTCCCGAATCCCCACGCTAAGCTGCCTGCTCAAAGCAAAGTCAAGCAAGCAACCGACATTCGGAGTGGAGCGCTGCCTTAACAAACCGCCTCCAAGTATCTGGAGGCTTCCGCTGGGGTGTTTCAATCAGCCTGGTGACACGGAGCCTTCAGACGAGCACTGGCCTCCGTGAGCGACGAAGCACACTCGTCGAAGAGAACAGGTTCAGGGGCTGGCTCTGCTGTTCTGTGAAATGGGGACACTGCTCTCGGGACGCCGTCAAACCAGAACACACGTGAGGTGTCCCATGCACCAAGCAAGGGACCACACTGTTCTCTCCCCCTCACCGGTCACTGGGGGCCTGCACGGGGCCCGAGGAGTGCGAGTCGATACCCGTGGGGGCGCACTGCTGACGTGTGCCGGTCACGAGAACGGCCATAAGCACTCGCCATGGCTAACGATGGTTTGAAGAGCGAATGTTTGTGGAGCAGGCCGGTGCCCGTTGCCAAGCGCTCTTGGTCTATTACCTCAGTGAACGCTAGCAATCACCCCTAATTTAGAAGAGAGGAATGGAGGCACAGAGAGGTGAGGTAACGTGCTCAAGGTCACACAGTAAGCGGGAAACCCTGGACGGTGCCCCCGGCTGGCTCCAACACCTGGCTCTGAGCACTGCTCGGGCTGCCTCAGCATGTAGAACTCCCTCCTGGCACGGACCCATGAGTCCAAATATGAAGAGCACACGTCCGAAAGTTTCAAAAACGAGCAGTTATCAGCAGCTACTAGACACGGACACACAGGGGCGCCTGGGTGGCTCCGTCGGTTAAGCATTCGACTTCAACTCAGGTCACGATCTCGCAGTTCGTGGGTTCGAGCCCCACATCGGGCTCTGTGCAGACAGCTCGGAGCTGGGAGCAGTTTTGGATTCTGTGTCTCCCTTTCTCTGCCCCTCCCCGACTCATACTCTGTCTCTCTCTCAAAAATATTAAAAAAAACAACAACCCCAGCCTGTCACGGAAGCTGGCTGTAGTCTGATCTGCAGTTGGCCGCACACAGTCGGGGGCCTGCGATCCCACGGGGGACTCGCGAGGATCTGGGACCATCTTCCCGTTGGGCATGACCGCTGCTTACAATTACCGTGATGGTCGTGTGAGTTAATGCATAGAACGTGCTCAGGACAACGCCTGGAACACGGGAGGTGCCTGACAAGGGCCTGACAGGTCTGGAGTCTGGCTCTGTCCTGCCACTAGCCAGCTGAGTGGCCTCCGTATTCTCGGTGGGCCTCGCTTCCTTCCAGTCCTGCGCCCTGGGAATCTGTGAGCCGTGCGGTCCTGGGGCAGGCGTCCTCGGCGCTGATGGGAACGCCAGCATCCTGTGAGGCCGCCACGGAGACTCGACAGAGCCCGGCCCACACACGACGGCTGTGCCCGACAGGGCGGCTCTTACTCCTGCCTAGTGCTTCCGGCCCACGAGTCTGGGAGTTCCGCCCAGGCTCGGCTCAGGGCTGCCTGCCTTCTGAACCCGGCTATCATAACCCCGAGAACTGCATTTGACTCGGGTACTGTTTGGGATAAAAGCTCCAAACTGCCAACGCTTCTCCCTCGGGAATAAAGGCAGGGAGTCTCGGGAACCACTGCTGTGGAGAGCTGCCAGCTTCGGGCGGGGTTGGCTTGCTTTCGAGAGTCGGCTGGGCGAGGACCACGTTCACTGCATTCAGAGTCACGTGAACGTACGAACGGGGAAGGCGAGGGACCCCAACCACCTCCCACGGCCGACTTCCCACAAGTGCGCTTTCGGGAGAATTGTTGCCTCGCTGGTACTTTGAGGGCCGGGGGCGTTTCCCCACAGCGAGGCTTCGGTGGCACCGTGCAGCACCCTGGCTCTAGAAGGCCCCCTGCTGGCGAGGAGAGCGGGACTGCGGGGCCCACCATTTCCAGAGGGGCCACCTCCAGCTGCTTCCTAAGAGCAAGACGTTAAGAGTCTGGCGCCCGGGTTAGCAAGCGCTCCCTGAGAGCTGCGGAGTCTCACTTTGTGCCGAGGGTTTCGGGGACTCTTCAGAGACACCGGGGTCCCCTCCTCCCTGCCCCGCATCCTGGGGGGCGAGGGCCGCCCTGCTCCGCGCTGGTCTCCCCGTCCCGGGGAAGGGGGCCTCGGTCAGCCCTCGCAGGCTCCACCAGCCACGATGGAGTCGCTCAATTCCAGAGCCTTACGAGCTACGGACGGCCACGAGGGCTCTTTTAAAACCATCTTCCTCCAGGGAACTCTATCCCAAGTTCTGGGGATAAAAACCAACTTAAGGTTGGAGTAAGAACCCAGTTTGTCAGCGGCGTCTGAGACCAGCCATATCCACGTATGGTGAATACACGGCGGAATCTATTTCCCGGAGTACTGAGGGAAGGGTGGGGCCTGGGGCAGACGTCCCCCAGCATGGGGGCCGGGGTTTGGAGGCAGAGCCCCGGCCCCCACCCCTGCCAAGCACGGGAGGGTGGGATTTGAAGGAGGACTCCCTCCCAGCATGGGGCAGGGTGGGGATTGGAGGAGGAACCCCCTCCAACATGGGGAGTGGTTAACCCTTTATGAGCCAAACACACAGGGTCCTTTCAGACCACGGTTTGAGTTTTACCAGCCACTATTCTGGAATTTACACTCTGTCCGCTATCTGTGGAGAGGCCACACAGCACCCTGTGACCTCCTGCCCTGCACTGGCCCCAGCTGTGTTTCAAACACGACGCATGCACGACTGCGTGCTTTGGTCACTCACCACGTGTGAGCTCTGGGCAGTTTCTCGGGACTCCCCCATTGCTCTATTGTAAACAGCTGAGGACCATTGGAACCTAGGCAGAAAAAGAGAAATCACTGCTAAGCGTGCTCCAGGCGGGAGAGCGAAGCTAAGGTGGGGCTGAAAGGAAAGGGAAGGAGGTGGGCGGGCACATGGTGACAGAGACGAGCCGGAGACGCCCTCCTGGCCCCGGGGCAGCACCGATGATTTGCCGGCGGGAGCTGCAGGGGCCTACAAAGCCTCGCGGCACAGACCCCGCACCACCTTCGGAATGGAGGGGCACCAAGGTTAACAGCAAGCCCAAGTGCAGCAAGGCCGAGCCCCGCAGGCGTGCGCATACAGCTGCGGTGGCGGTGGGGGTGGGGGGTGAACCGCAACCCTGAAGCAGAGCAGAGCGCTGTCCTAGCATCTGCATGGTAAGCTCCGGGGGACTCTGTCTCCTGGAGGCAAGGCGTCCTTCAAGGTCCATCAAAACACGACACAAGAGAGATTTCTTAGACGGGCCCCCTGGGTGGCTCGGGCGGTTGAGCGTCTGACCCTTGATTCTTGGCTCAGGTCATGATCTCAGTCACGGGATCGAGCCCTGTGCTGACAGCATGGAGCCCGCTTGAGAGTCTCCCTCTCCCTCTGCTTCTCCCCCACTCGCGTGCTCTCTCTCTCAAAATAGACAAACTTAAAAAAAAAAAAAAAAAAAAAAGGCCAACTTTTCTCTGTAACACCCAAGGCCCTCCCCCGGCCTATGGTAACAACGCGAACAGCCCGGGAGGCGGCACAAAGCCACCCCCCCACAGGAGTCCTTCGTCGGGACCTACAGGTGACATGCTCCTGGAGGCAGGGCCGCGCGGGGCCACAGCGGAAGCCCGGCTGGAAAGTCACAGGAGGAGGACCGAACCCCGCTCACCGTAAAGTTCGGCGAAGCCATTCATGGGCACGCGCGACGTCCCCGTGACGAACTGCAGTAGCCGGATTCGCTTCTCGGCGTCCATGAGCAGCACGGCCTGCGGACAGAGGCGGAAGGCCGGTGCGCCCTCGGGGACACGGGCGCGCGCGGTCCTGAATGCCGCGGCGCAGGCCCGAGGCCGGGGACCGAGAACAGAGTCTGATTTTTATGGGCCCCAGGATACCGCCGCTGTGACCTTAGAGAACGAGAGACTGCAACGCCTCTCTCTTCTTCTGCCGACAGGTCACAACGAATGAAATACAGGGCAAGCTCTGACGGCATGGAGCTCATGCTTCTGCGGGCGAGGCGTGCCAGCTCCCCAGGCCGATTGTACCCCCCCAGTGTTCGATACCCCCCCCCCACCCCGCCAGTGTTCGAGAAGTGCCAACACCAGGAAGCCAGGTTAGGAGGGGAGATTTCAGACTGTGGACAAACCCTCTAAAGGTAACGTTTTATAAAAAGAAAAGAAGGCAGAGATGAGGGTAGGCCTTGAAATTAACCCGTGTGTGCTACACATCCGAATTGTGACAAGAATTGCGTAGACAGGTGGACTGGGCTTTGAAGATTCTGCTTTTAAAATTTTCTCTTTCTTCAGTCGGCTGAGCATCGGACTCAGATCATGAGTCTGGTTTCGGTTCAGGTCACGATCCCGGGGATCGTGAAATTAAAGCAGGTTTGGGGATTTCTTATTTCTGGAAGTAAATAACTGAGCTTCTGCCCTGAAATTATTCTTCACAAGGGAGTGTATGGTCGCTCCCTTGGTCTCACTTAACTCCCTCCTATTTCACTTCTCTCCTCAGCTGAAGAGAAAGCAAATGCTCACCCTAAGATAGTAAATGAAATTTCATTTGCATCCTTGACTGAAGAATATCAAGATCGGAATATCTGTTGGAATTAACCCCCCCCAAAAAGAGGGGGTGCACTCTTATGTACACTCTGGTGGACCAGTTCTGACCCTTGAATCCAATTACCTACTTCCTGTACTCGGCGGGCTCCTCGAAGAAAGCCGCTTTAGTGAGGTGGTCGAGGACAAAGTACCCTGGCCACGAAGGACCGTGTGCGGGCGCAGCCGTCCCCTAGGGTGCCGGAAAAGCAGCAGGAAGGGCTGCTTTCTCCCCCAGTGGCCCAAGTGCCAACAGAGTGTTGGGTCGCAGAAGCGGGACCCCGGGAAGGCAGCAGAGAGCCCTCAGGCCCAAGCCGGGCCGGGGAGAGGGGCGCCCCCCGCAGCCACAGCCTTACCTTCCAGAACCACTGAATGACAGGGTGGTTGGGGCAGTAGCCGTTCTTATAGATCGAATGTTGTCTCCAGTCGTTCACGTCCACGTCGCCAAGGCCGCACATCAGCAACTAGAAGGGAGAAGCCCCAGATGGGAACGGGGCGCATGCGAAGGCCCGAGAAACCGCCCATGGAGGAATGGCCTTGTCTCGACACCAGCACTTTGCCACGGGGAAAGCGGCTATGCCGGCACCTCTTAAAAACATGACAGGGACATCACAGGGCATGTGCCACCCCACGCGTCTCTTGGCCGCCCCTCTAAGGCGAGCTGGGTGTTCAGATCTCCTTGGGCCCCACTGACAGCTGCTCATGACTCTGTTTCCCCTTCTGAGAGGTTACGTGTCTCGGTATCTGAAATGCTTCCCAACCCACAGGGGAATCGGTGCTTTACGGCAGCCAGAGCCCCTCTCGCCCAGCTCGCTGTCCAGGGGGTATGCAGGCGGACCGGTACTAATGCCGTGAGCGGGGCAGGGACCGAGGCTTAGGGCCCCTCTAACTACCCGACCCCCCCCACAGGGAAGGGTTCCTGGGCCGAGTGTGCACGGCGCTCCTGCGGAGGCACCGAACAAAGATGGAAGGAGAGCTAAACCAGACGCCTGAGAATGGCTCCTAGGCCTGACCGTGCCCAAACCCTGCTGGGGAACCTGGGAGGTCATGAACTGGCCCCTGCCTCAGTTTCCCCACCTGTACAACGAAGGTATGACGATATAGGACTCAACATCATCTGCCTTGAAGTTTCTATTTCGAGATGAAAGAACAGAAGGCACTAGTCTATGAGAAACGCCTCCCTGGACGTGGCGGCCCGGACAGACGGGGGACAGCCTCCCAGCTGATGCCGTCTTCCTCCTTCCGCTGCTCTCGGCAGGACAAAGGGTGAGAGATTCCTGGTGCTTCTGACCTTGCTAGTTCCCACCAAGGCCAACACAAAGAAACTGAAACAATCTCACACAAACTGCCTCCTGCTTCTGCCTGCTGTCTTCAAGGTCTTCCGTACTCTGTATAAACCACGTCACGTTCACGGAGACACTGTTCCTCAGCCCCTGATGCTCCCGTCCTGGCCAAGGCCCCATCCGGCCACCACCGTGTGGGCAGGAGGCACGGGACCTCGGCGAGGCCGGCCGACGGGCTGTCTCCACCTTGACTCCCTCAGCAGCAAGTTTCCTCACCTTGTGCACCTGGCCACGAACCCAACTCAGCGGCCTCTTCCTGTCCCGTGTGTCCCAGAACTGCCCTCTCCTGGGTGAGGAATGGACAGGGGAATGCTTTTGCTATTCCCTACTCTGACATTGACAAATACACCCCGTAAGAGACGTATCGTGCAATCCGTCTCAGCTCACTTACTCCCTAAGACCTTGTGGACCACAATATAAAATCTCCATTGTGACGTAGTGAGGACCACTTTAAAAATATCTACTTTACAGAAAACGTTTAAAATACTAACCTCCAGCTCATTTTCATCAAAAATTTTAATCAAGTCAATAGGAAGCAGTTCTGTGAATCCCTGAAAAAAGAAAGAAATAGATCACCCTAAACACCTTTTTCCTTGAAAGAGACAAACTTTACAGAAAAAACAAAACAAAACAGCCAGGACAGACACGTTCTTTGCTGACGATTTACGTATCGGCAATAGCATCCAGGAACTGCAGTTCCAGTAAAAGCAGCGGAGTCACAACATAAAAATTTTGAAAAGGAGAATCTAGAAGGTCCAGGTATTTGAGAAATTTCAGAAACGCTTTGAAAATACGGGTTACTGTAGGCAGGCGAGTTCCAAAAGCCGTCTCGGACAGAGCTAGGAGGCAGTGCGTCCTAGAACGCACATGCCACAGATGTGCGAGGGGACACGTTTAAAAATGAGGAGCTGAAGGCACAGAGTGGAAATACCGAAGGAGGCGGCGTGCGCCCGCACAGGGGAGAGGAGCACGGAGACGCAGCGCGAGGCCCCGGGGAGCGCCAACCACTGGTGCGGTCAGGGCGGCCACTCCTGCTGCTGGGCCGCGCACGCACCTGGTTTCTGGAAGGCGGACTGCCTGGGGCAGGGCCAGGGACTGGCCCCCTGGGTTTCTTACGTGAAGAAAGCATGGAACTTGGCTGTCCTCTTGTGCGTCTAACTCACCCCTGTATGCCGCAAGTCCCGGAGTTTTGTGAGTGGCCCTTGGGGCCTTACTCGCTGCTGCAGGTGACTGAGCAGGGGCAAGGCATGGAGGGCGCCACCTAGGGAGAACCCCACGCTGGTTCGGTGGGAATTTATAATGTGCACCCGGGGCTTGTTCCTGTGTTCTCTTTACGTAACTAAAGCGGTTTTCGAGACTAAAAAGGAACTTCGCTTTTGGTCAAAGTGAACCTGTTATTCAAAACGATGAACCCCCCCCCCAACCCTCCGCTAGGGGCCTGGGAGCACCACTGACAGGGAGGATTTGGATCTGAGGAGTGAGTGTCTGCTCCACCCTTCAGTACGGGGAAAGCCCGCACAGGACGGCCTGGTGTGAAGATGAGAAGCCGGCCTAAACAAACGTGTTCTACGTGTACCCGCATGGAAGTCTGGGAGGAACCAAGCAGAAGCAGCAGGAGAACACCATCGAGAGGAGGGGCGGCCCACGGGGTGAGCCGTGCGGGCCTGACCTTTCTGAAACGTGCCCCCACTCCCTCGCCCGTCTTTGGGTATGAGAACATTGCCCCTACGCCACCCCACGGAGGAGAGCTAACCGAGGACCGCGGCGCACCACTTACCTCCAAGAAGGCGTTCATTTGCTTCTGGACCCTGTTCACAAACCTCCACTGGATGACCAAGCTGCAGGAGAAAGGGACAGCATTTAACCACCCTCGTCACCACGGGCGGATGCTGGTTCCTTCACACCCTCTCACCCGGCGGGGGAAGCGGAGAAGCCCCCTTGATGGCGGGCAAACCGTCTAGTGCAGTGGGACAGCTGATTCATTAATTCTTTTTTTTTTTTTAATGTTTATTTATTTTTGAGAGAGAGAGACAGAGAGTGAGTCGAGGTGGGTCAGAGAGAGAGAGAGGGAGACACAGAATCTGAAGCAGGCTCCAGGCTCTGAGCTGTCAGCACTGAGCCTGATGCGGGGCTTGAACCCATGAACTGTGAGATCATGACCTGAGCCGAAGTCGGACGCTCAACCGACTGAGCCACCCGGGCGCCCCTCATTAATTCTTTCAAGAGTGACTGGAACATATGTGGGGAAACTTAAAGTCTGAGCATTTCAAAAATACTTTATTCCCCTCCACCAAGCCTTAGTTTACCAAAGTTGCATATAAATGTGACTACGTGGAGAAAAGGGATAAAAAACGTTGCGGAGTATGGATGTATATGCGCATGGCACGTGTAGACACACAAACTCACATATACACACCCACGTATGTATGAACATGTACATGTTTTCATTTATTTTTATTTTAAGAGAGGGAGAGAGGAAGAAAAAGAGTGCGCATGCAAGTGAGGGAGGAGCAGACAGAGAGGGAGAGAGAGGAAACCCTACACAGGCTCTGCACTGTTAACACAGAGCCCGATACGGGGCTCGAACTCACAAACCTTGAGGTCATGACCTGAGCCAAAGTCGGAAGCTTAACCAATTGAGTCACCCCGGCACCCCAACGTGTATGTATATATTAAAAAAAATTTTTTTTTAAATATTTACTTATTTTTGAGACAGAGAGAGACAGAGTGTGAGCGGGGAAGAGGCAGAGACAGAGGAAGACGCAGAATCCGAAACAGTCTCCAGGCTCTGAGCTGTCAGCACGGAGCCCGACGTGGGGCTTGAACTCACTGACCACAAGATCGTGACCTGAGCCAAAGTCGGATGCTTAAATGACTGAGCCGCCCAGGCGTCCCTACATATATTTTCAAAAGGAGTCCTCAGTACAACTGTGACGTAGTTCACTCTACGTACTGGTTTTCAATGACACATAACTTATCAGCAAAATGATACACACTAACCCTTTAATACCAAAATTTGGAGGATTAAGGAGAAGACCTCCTTAAGGAACCATTTTCTCTGTGACGATGTTTAGTGCACAGAATTTACTGCTGGGTGAATCCACTTTGGATTCCAGCAAAGCATTTTGTCGTGAGATGGCAGAAAGACCTTGTCAGAAAGGGCTCTCCCCTACTGGGTGGTACCATGGCAACGGCCGTCGAGGCCCCGTCCCCCTGCACCACTGCTGGGCCACGTCACGCCTCCCGCCTCCCGGCACCTGCTGCCACGCGTCAGCCCGAGGGCTTTCCTGCACCTGGGGAACCCGTGTGTCAGGGGGCAGGTGGGGATTTTAATCGCCCTTGCTTCTCCCGCCACATCTGAAACCTACAAGAACTAACTGCCAAGGATGATGTACAACACACATCGCGGGGTCCAAACCCTCAGACCCCAATCCCCTTCAGGGGCAGTGTTTTCAAAAACCCATTCACAGTCTGCACCTTCAAATGAAGACAACGCCATCTGCTAAGGTGTCAGCCTGCCCGAGACTGTCCGAGTTCAGAACAAGGGTGCCAATGAATGCGAACAGGTAAGACCTGGAGTCTCTTACTTCTGGGTTTTTAAAATTAGGCAAAGCGAGCTTTAACTCGGGAGGGGAGGAGCCTGCTATGTAAGTGTGCGTGCTCTGTCAGGGTCTCTAGGCAGCGGCTCCAACACTCTCCGTTTCTTCCTAATTAGGAAGGACGGGTTTTTCTTTGTAGAGGACACTTAAAAGGCGCCAAGACTCTTGGCCAGTTCTCCAAGTTCAAGTCCTCTGACCAATTATGTTGAGAAGAGAGGAGGCAACCGGCTTGCTGAAATGGAGGGCTCGGGCCACCGCTGCAACCGGCGAGCAGCAGAAACTGGGACCCAGGAACCAAACACGCTGCACCGGCCCTCCTCCCTGCGCCGGGGCCGGCGAGGAAGACCCCGGACTTGCGTGCTCAAAGCACACGCACGTACCCAAGAGGAAGATGTAACGTGCCCAACAGACAAAGGGCTTCCGGCTGGTATAAATGCCCTAGGATTACTGAACAGTTGGGTTTCCAAAGGACTAAACGTTTTGTTCCACCAACTGAGGCTGAGATCAGGTTAAGAAAATTATAGCTGTCGGAAAGAATGCATTATGTGTGCACATATGAATTTTCCTCCCCATTTTAACTGTGTTCTTAAGATTT
The DNA here is from genome assembly GCA_030068075.1 of Paguma larvata. Classification (NCBI taxonomy): domain Eukaryota; kingdom Metazoa; phylum Chordata; class Mammalia; order Carnivora; family Viverridae; genus Paguma; species Paguma larvata. The sequence goes on from CM057835.1 coordinate 16,604,627, forward strand.
TTATTATGGAAAAGAGGTCGAGAGAGATGAACTATTTTATTTCTGGCTGTTCCTAATTTTACCCCACCGGCTCTTGACACCATGGTTCATCACTGCGAATCTCAATTTTAGTCCACATCCCCACATACTCCCAAAGTGTGTTTGCCACGTTATTCAATACCGTATGCTTTTTTTCTCTTTTCGGAACCCCTTTATATGAGGCAGATCACCGAAATCATGACACAAGTCAAACTTTCCATAATTCGACCTCCCATTAGCCCAAGCCAGAAAGGCACTCCTATTGCTGAAAGCATGTCCCCACCACGGATGAGCTGTTTTGGCAAGGGACACCAACCAAATATGCCGTTCAGTTTAACACAAAGCAAAGACTGTAAATATGTGTATACGTACTCAATATATTCCCTTTTGTTTTCATTTGTTACCATTATTTCTGACCCGTTGGGCTTCAAATCCACTTGATAGGTCTGTAATTGCAAAGATAAAACAATTATCACCATCATGAAGTTACTTTGCACATTACTGAGTGATAACGTCTGACTGTAAGAGGAAGATAAGCAAAATTCATTCGGAAACATTTCCCGGCAAATGGGCTCTACGTACAAGGGATTATCTAGCGAGGCTTTTACACTGTTGACATGTCACACGTTTAAAGATGTTATCATCAAAGGTGAATTATTTCGCGGTTATTTAAGAGTTTAATTGTTCTCGTACATTACAAACAATGGAGAAGAGCAACAGTTTTTCTTCTATCATTCATTTATCAAGAAATTAATTACATTTAACAGAAAAGACAGGGTACGCTCATTAAGACTACAGAGATCCAAGTTCTA